>MU968411.1:33100821-33532717 GCA_034641835.2 Pinus albicaulis | reverse complement strand
GTTGGGACATGTGGCAGCCTCCCATTGGACCACCAAAATAAAATGAATCAATCAAATTCGTATCACTTGCACCTGTACGAGCCAGCCACTTGGAAATTTGTGATTGGCCATATACACCTATTTGACATGCTAATGTCACCATGACATCATCAATATAGACTTCCCAGTCAGCATCCGGGTCAGGCCACCTACAAATTTTTTACTATCAACCAAAAACTTCAAAACATCATAAATTTGTCATACGACATCAAATTGAGGCAATTCAAGTGTTGTTGGAATCATAACGATGAACACTACGACTTAACACGGAACTCAACATTCAGAACACTTTCATTTAATCAGATCGTTTTGATCTACGGATCATGAGATATAAGAAAGAAGAATGTACACACAACATTTTAGTTAATGGAAGTGATTTTTTATTTAAACTCTTAGCTAGCTTTCTTCTAAGGGATTTGAGCTTCCTTGGGTCAGGGCCCATCCCAGGTTCTCAATATCCCTCTTGTACCATTTATGTTCATGCATGTGTTTATGTATAGAAAATATTTTTGAACATTAATTTCATGCATGGTTATATGGATATTTTATGAGTAGTCTTTTATTGAAAATTATCTTAGCATTTGTTGATGATATTTGCAGTGGTTACATTGTTCTAATGTCATTCTTGTTTTTTCATTTAGTTCACTTTATTTGTGTTAGATTTCCTTAAAACCCAATAAACTAATTCACAACTTTTGAGTGTAAAAACTAGAAATACAAATAATTGTGTTTTGGAGACTTAAATCACAAATTCATTGACTTTTCTAACTTAACATGCATAATGAAAAGAAAAAAAAACACATCAACACATAGAACACAAGGTATACCCAGGAAACCCCAACTCTAGGGAAAACTTGAAATGTTGTGTGCCTATTATTTTCTTCTTTAGAAAAGGAATTTTCTTCAAGAATTACAAGGGAGAAAGTTCCCTTCTACCATAGGAAAGCACTCAATCACCCACTAAATAAATCAATCCCCTTTCCTACGCATTGTATCTGCAAAAACTTTGCGTAGATCAACTAATATTCCCACATGTGCGAGCACAAGTCTCCTATTTTGTGTGCACATGAAAATAGAAGTATTCCACTAGGGTTTTAATAGCTCGACCCTCACTCGATTTATTTTTCTTGGATGCCAAGTCATTTTGATATGTTGAAACCCTTGGCTCTTCCTTTGTTGATTCAACACAAACTACTTGCTCAACTGACTTGCCACCAAATCACTCTATATCCTCTTATAATTTCAATCTCAACCTTAATATCCCTCTCAATGGTTGAGATTAAATCATGATAAATGGATAAGGTTAAATCATAAGTTAACTTAGGAATTTTTAATTTTTTTGCAAGTATAACTTTTTTTAGGGAAATAGTTAAATAATTAAGATTTTACTAAAGTGGTTGTCCCCTGGGTTCTTCTAGTGGCCTTATAACCTAAGAAATAATAACCTTTACTTCTCTACTCCAATCAAGACTTTGTTGTTGTTTATTTATTTTCCATCCTTTAATGTTTTATATTTCTGCACTATACCCTATTTATGTAGCTTTAGGAGACTCTACAGTCTTGAAATTTGGTAGATTAACCATACCAAAAGTTAATGTGATACCTTGTGTTGAGAATTTGGAGGGCTGGAGATTAATTCAAATTCTATTCTTGATAATTTCTTGTGAGCTTACCTGAGATACTTATGTCTTTTCTTCTTTATATTATTTAATCTTTCATCAAGCCAATTATCAAAATACGAAAGACACAAAGTTAGGATCCTCGAGCTAGTGAAAAACCTCTCCCTCTTGGAGAGGAAAATTCGTAAGGAATTATTCTTATAGATATTCAAATGACAAGTACCATGACCAAGACTCAGACCCTTGACCTATGAATGCCTCCAAGACCTTGTCACAACTTCTTTATCTGCCTTCAATGTTGGTCTTTCATTTTTGCACCAACTTGCATTGTTCTTGACCAATATTAGGGAACTCGATATCTAACTTTATCTTCCTTGATTCTTTGTTGATAAACACATTTCTTCTTCCTTGAAATTCTCTGAGATATATTACTGTCTTTTTGAATAATGAAGATTGGAAGGTAAATCTCTGATTTACCTTCCTTCTATTCTCAGGTTGGACCGCACTTCAGTTGCTTCAAGATGTATTTATGAAAACACATTTACATAAACTGGTTCAGATCGTATTTACCCAGACTTAGTTACAAATTATCAGCACTTCATTTCTTCTAGATGTCTGTATTGTCTCTTTGCTATTTTGTGTTTACTGTGCTGGCATATTTACTTAAGACAGAATGTAGCCCAAGATAGATCCACATATATAGACTTATAGTAGTGTTGTAATATCTTATAATCATCCACCATATATTGCAGTAATATATTTGCACTTAGACCCTATTCACTTTCACAGAAATCAAAACTTTATTTTCTCTATAAAACTTCAGGAAATTCTGCACTATATCAGAGAAATCTGCATATTTTTTCTGTTTCTAAACCTTGTCTGAAACACAGAGGAAATGTGATTTTTTTCTGTGTTTTTATGCGCAGTATGAATAGGGTATTTATAGTTGTTTCCATATGTATTTTAGCCAACCATGCAACCGATTTCTCCACTGTGAATTTAGGCCGACTTGAGAGAGACAATTCCAGCGTTGATGTAGGTTGTCTTCCCTGTAAGTAGAGCTTGTCTTCAGCCTTGTTTGAGGGCTGTTAGGTGCCCTTATTCCAAAAGGTCTTGGAGCATATATTTCTAGACTAGATCCTTCATGAATATGAAACTTAATTATGTTTTATGCCTAGAATACTCAAACCTAATAGAAACCAAGAAGTCTATCTACATAGTAAATCTTGCTCATGAAACCCATGAAGCAAGTACAACAAAATAAATTTTATTATCTTTTTCTTCTTCTTTACATAAATACACAATTAAATAGTCAACATGAAGACTGACCTAGTTACACTTTTCAACACTCCCTCTTAACTAGGGAGGTATTCATATAGGTACATGGTCACTTTCAAACTGAAGAATCTCATAAGAAGAATCGGATTGGTAATCGCATCTGTATAGCATCATATAAACCAACATTGTCTTAGTGCAAGGCCTTGAATAACAACCCCATCTCTCAACGAGACAATGGGCTACAATGCTGGAGAGACACATGAATAATAGACACCATAGTCATTGTCTCTCCAAGGTACATACCCCACCTAGGTGTTCCCAGAGTATGACCTTCTTGGACTATTCTTCTCTTAGGTAGCCAACCCTCAAAGAATATCGGTCCACGACTACTCTTATCTTGAATGCCCTATCTCATTCTCAAAGAGTATCAAATTCCAAATTATTACCCAATCTTCAATTCTGTCTTCCAGGTGAAGACCATAATGATGTGTTTATCCATTCTCTTCACATGTCCTTCACTAAGACTTATGGTTGTTAGTCCTGGTCTAGTGCATGAAAAATGTAATACAGAATCACATATGTCACTCCCTCTCAACACAGGAAGGACCCACTTCAAGTTTCTTCCAAGAAAGAAACTTACCACTAGGCTCCCTCTCAACCAGGGTCTTGTGGCAGCAATCCAACTACTCATGAATAATTCCTCCCCTCGATGTCAAGGATTTAGATATTGAGGAATCTTCAAATTTTGGTTTCATAGGGCACAGATCATCCATCACGTTCATTCACAATCATGTCCACTATCAAAAAGTGATTCATCAGTCTTTCTCATTTGGTCCACTGTTATGCCATGCTTCTTTCCTTTGAATCATCTTCAAGGATCATACATCCTTACTCATGATTAGAAGCCCTACATAAATTCATCCAGATAAACATATACATATGAAATTTTGAAACAAAATTTACCTCACTGATGATATTTCACCGTGACATCTTACTTTAGGCATTGACATCCTTTATTCAGATTGACACATCTCCTAATGATACGGTTTCTCAAGGGTCTTCTTCTTTACCAGACTTCTGTCAGAGTCTACATATCCTCCCAGGAGATCTCCTAGTCACATCTTCTTGGTTTGGGATGATAATTGGTTGCATTTCATGATCTCTTCCTTTTTGCACATTCTTCATTCCCAATAACTTACACATTTTCCAGTTCCTCGTTCATATACAACCACCTCATATTCCATCAGGATATAAATATTGTTGATTTCATCTGTTAGTGCACTGAGAGATCCTCCTTCATAGATCATACTTCTAAATATAGAAGTCTATTACCTACAACCATATGACATGACTTCACAACATTCAGTGTCAGCATATAAATATATACATACCTCATAACTTTTTCATTTAAGTCATCCTTCAGCAGTCTTACTAGAATGAAGAGCTTCATTCCCTTGGCCTGCTCGATCAATATGTCATCACATCCCAAAATTCTGTTTTTCATGATGACCCTTGATCTTGATGACTGCCTTCCATCAGTATAGTTATTAGAGAGGTTTTCCAGGAGCTATTTTACCAAGAACTCCTACTATGCTTTGATCAGGATGCTACACTGCTTCTTATCATACAACCAACAAAAATCACTTAAAAGAGAATATGATCTTAATCATAGTGGAGATCCCTCGCTTCTTCTTTCTTAGATTTCTTTGCATCAGGTTCTTCTCTCATTTCTGAGACATGGGCTTCTTCCCTATTTCTCTTGTCCTTTTCAAATTTAGAACAATCTATTTTATAATGCCCAAGTTCATCACATCCAAAGCATCGTGCTTTGTCCATACTATTCTGAGGACCAAACTTACCGAATCTTCCTTTCTTCCTTGACGTGGCCGCAAAGGCTTGATTCCGTTCATTTGATCCTGTAACACCTTTGGCTTTCAATCTTGTTTCCTCTATTTTACATAGAGACCCTAAATCGTGAAATGGTGTGGCTTCTTTCTTCCCGTGTAAACCTGAAGTGAAGTTTCCCCATTCATCTGGCAGAGCTTTCAACACTTCTTTAGTCATCTCAGTGTCAGACATTACTTCTCCCAATTCCTGTAGATGATCTCAGAGAGATTGCTTCTCTTGCAGTACTCACAAATAATAGCTCCACCAATTTCTCATATACTATTTTGATGATTCTAGATTTGATACATAGGAGATGAGAGAGTATTTTGTGGATTCTGTAAGAATCCTTTGGGCTCTGATTTCTCCCTTCATGTACTTGACATGAGCTGGAGCATCTTCTTTTGGTGGTTGAATTGTTTATCCATCGATGTAGTCCATAACTTCGTCTTTAATTCAAATCTGTCCTCTTCTTCCATGCGCTAAGGTTTGATGACCCAACCAGCTTGTTGCTTTCTTTACAATAAGTCATCTTGACAGATTTAAGTAAGGTCATAGATACTTACTTGAGTAGAGTGGCTTGCAGCTTCCTTGATGATGACGACGGAGTTAGGAGCTTCTTCTATCAGCTTCCTTGTTGAAAATGATGAAGATGATGGCAGGAACTCCCTCTTAGATTGATTTCAAAGTAGGTGATCTTGTATCCTTGATGATTAAGGATTACCTCAGAATGAAGATGTCTTCAATAGAGTTGATTGGTGCTTAATGATTTGACTTCCAACAATGTCTTCAATATTAAGAATCTTTGATGTCAAAGATTACCTCCTTGATGTGTGGATTCTTTGAATTAAGGTTGAAAGTCTTATTTGAGATGGCTTGAGGATTTTTCTTGCAAACTGACTTGACTTTCTCAATGTAGATTTTGACCTTTGCTTTCATGCTTTCTAGAAAACTGAATTTTGATCCTTGAGTGTCTTCTTGTCCAATAGCCCTTTGTCTTTAGCACCTTACCTCTGACACCATGTTGAGAATTTGGAGGGCCGAAGATTAATTCAAATTATCTTCTTGATAATTACTTGTGAGCTTACCTGAGATACTTATGTCTTTTCTTCTTTAGCTTATTTAATCTTTCATCAAGTCAATTATCAAAATACAAAAGACACAAAGTTAGGTTCCTTGAGCTAGGGCAAAACCTCTCCCTCTTGGAGAGGAAAACCCATAAGGAATTCTTCTTATAGATCTTCAAATGACAAGTACCATGACCAAGACTGAGACCCTTGATCTATGAATGCCTCCAAGACCTTGTCACAACTTATTTATCTGCCTTTAATGCTGATCTTTCATTTCTGCACCAACTTGCATTGATCATGACCAATATTAGAGAACTCGATCTCTAACTTTATCTTCCTTGATTCTTTGCTGATCAAAACATTTCTTCTTCCTTGAAATTCTCTGAGATATATTACTGTCTTTTTGAATATTGAAGATCGGATTACCTTCCTTCTATTCTCAGGCTTGACCGCACTTCAGTTGCTTCAGAATGCATTTACAAAACCACATTTACATCAACTGCTTCAGATCGTATTTTACCCAGACTTAGTTACCAATTCTCAGCACTTCAGTTCTTCTAGATGTCTGCATTGTCTCTTTGCTGATTCGTGTTTTCTGTGATGGCATATTTACTTAAGACAGAATGTAGCCCAAGACAGATCCACATATACATACTTATAGTAGTGCTGTAATATCTTATAATCATCCACCATACACTGCAGTAATATAATCACACTAAGACCTTGTTCACTTCCACAGAAATCCGCACTTTATTTGCTCTATAAAACTTCAGGAAATTCCGCACTATATCAGAGCAATCCACATATTTTTCTGTTTTAGAACCTTGTCTGAAACACAGAGGAAATGCCAGTTTTTTCTGTATTTTTTTGTGCAGTATGACTAGGGTATTTATAGTTGTTTCCATCTGTATTTTAGCCGACCATGCAGCCGACTTCTCCACTGTGAATTTACGTGGAGTTGAGAGAGGTAATTCCAACGTTGATGTAGGCTGCCTTCCCTGTAAGTAGAGCTTGTCTTCAACGCTGTTTGAGGGCTGTTAGGTGCCCTTCTTCCACAAGGTCTTGGAGCATATATCTTTCATGAATATGACACTTAATTATATTTTATGGCTAGAAGACTCAAACCTCTAATAGACATCAAGAAGAATTCTATATACATAGTAAATCTTGCTCATGAAACCCATGAAGCAAGTACAACAAAATGCATTTTATTATCTTTGTCTTCTTCTTTACATAAATACACAATTACATAGTCAACATGAAGATCGACCTAGTTACACTTTTCAACACCTTGGACATGTATAATTTGTCATTTCTCTGCTTCTCCTTAACTTATTTTCCCTCTAACCTTGTATTTAACATCTTCAACTGCTTGTTGGACTATTTCATATAGCAAAATAGGGACTCCTTGTAGCAGTTTACAACCTGCCTTCTAAACTTGTTCATATTTTCATCCAAATCACGATTTACTTCTTTAATGTACTACAACACTCATATAACCATGAGAATGGAATTTATAGTTAAAGATACCATGTAGATGCCTTTATTTTAATTCTTGTAGTAATTGATTCTTTTCTAGAAAATTAGGGTTTATTGTTTGCAGGATTTTATTTCAATGATGCATTCGCTTTCCTTGCAAGATAGAATAGGTTTTCTTATTGTATTTCTTCCTGCTAGTCATTTTCTGTAATTTCAGTTTTCCTATAGCATATAATAGCTATATTATTGTTTATACATCTAGATTTCACCTCAATACTTCCACCTTCATAAAAGTCAACGAGAGCAAGAGATAGTTCCTATTTTGACATATAGTTTCGACCCCTATTATGTTTGTACAAACCTCGAGTTGAAAATTAAAGATGAGACCACTAAGAGTTATAATATTGTTGCTGCAATATTGAGGGCCATCAGAAAATATGATTGGTTAAAATTCAAATGGGAATAACCTTCAATTTGGGATTTCTATGAGATAAAATTTATATTTTCATAAAGGCCTAGATGATTTGAATGCAATCTTAGTAATTGTTTTGAGTTTTGATGAAGTTTGAATAAGAGCACTTTGTAACCCCATCTTCATAATATACCTTGGAGGTCTGGTTAGATCCATAAGAAACGCCTCCAAAAACATGGATCACTTTAAGGGGGTGAGAGGGAGCATTACATCTATTGGTGTATCAACGTGCAGACACTCAACATGTGTTTTGGAAAAAATATCCTTTTTTTTTTCATCGTCCTTCCCTCTTGGTCTAACCATATTTGGCCCAATTACTTTCTTCCCTCTTTCTCCTCTATTTTTTTACTCATCCCTACTACTCTCTTATTCCAAACCCACACCATGATTAAAAAATGTTTATAAAAATATTCCGTATTGTTCCAGTGCATCGTAACTAAGAGCTTGATCAACCTGTTGTTTGTCATACAAATCTCAAGATGCTTCAACTATCGAACTACATTCTCCATATGTTTTAGGGACTCCAATAATAAATTCACAAGGTTGACCAAATATCCATGACGGAGTTGCACTAGCAACACTAAAATTATAATTGAAAACCATTCCAAAACTTCCTTCATAGGTAATCTGTTTCTATATCAAATAAACAACATCTCACCAGGGGAGTAGTGACAAATTCCTCTCTACCCCTCTACCATTATTCCTTACATTTCCATCCACTTCCAAGAAATTAAATTTCACTATCAGGATTGACGCTTTCTGTCTGAATTGTTTCATCCTTGTTTGTGGTGGATCAACCAATCTAGAAACTACCTCTTTTGTAACAACAATCCTCATCCCATTTACTATTGAGCTCTGTTTAGTCAAATTTCAATAAAACTCGAGGGTGACAATGTCATTAAACCCTTGCAATTTCTCAAAGTATAATAGCCATCTCACATCCTATAAAATCTAGTAAAATTCCAATAGCTGCACAATAAATCAAGTCAGTTTGGTTCATGTCAAACAATGGAACCCACATGGTTGAACATTAAAGTCCAATTACAATAGTAGTAGGAACACCATGTACTCAAGTGGGGGAATATCATTGAGTTTGAACAAATTTGGGAGTCTGGTGGATTGATATGTATGCCACAAATTGAAATAATGGAAAAGTGGATAGGATATTTGAGTCACGACGATGGTGGCATGATGTGTTAGTGGAAATGAAGAAAGTAGTAAATTAAAAAATAACGTGAAGATAAAACCATAAATTATTTATTTGTAGTGGCATTCCAAAATCATGATAGTGATTTGGAACTAAGTAATGGTGTTTTGATGCACCCCCCAACTGAAGTGGAGGCCATCCTCAAACGACATGGAAATGGGATCAAATAAACTTGTATAATCATCACTTGAACCATAGTTATGCCAACAAATAAAAAAGGAGTATACCTATAGGGTGCTTACTGTGTGTCGTAAGCATATGGTAGGTATGAAGTGGTAGATTTGACCTCCACAAAGTTGACGTGAAAGGAAAAATGCATTGTCATAATTTTTTTTGGCTTTAGTGGGTCCCTTTGGTGAAAAATGACAATGAATGGTTAGAACTATAAAATTAGTGAGAACGTGTGTAACAAAAATTGCAGTAACAACAAGTGTAAAATAAATTAGTGTGATAGTAACTACAACAAATAGTGACAACAATAGGTGTAACCACAATTGGTGTAACAAAGACTGTAGTAACAATAATAGGTGTAACCTCATCCAGTGTGATAGTAAATCAATAGATATAACTATAACCACGGTAACAACAATAAGTGTAACCATAACCGGTGTAACCGCAATCACAATAATTTCAATGAATGTAACAAAAAAAATGCAATATCTGAAGGTTATTACAATCAAAATTTCACTGGAACTATTAGGAAATGTGTAGTATATAAAAAAGAGAAGGTTGTCAGTTACCAGGAAGTTGGTTTTCAACCAAAACTTTATCTAACCATGACTCAAATTGGTTTTCACTGTTTTATATATATATATATATATATATATATATATACATATATATATATATATATATATATATATATATATATATATATATATCAAATGGTTGGCGATGTGGGAAGATGCTCTCCTGTCCCAAAAATATCAAGACCTAAAATTGAGATAATGTGAGAAAATGAATCATTAGAGAGTGGTTTATCATATAACCAAAGATAGTGTCCATTGGAAAACTCAATCCATCTATGGTTATGATCTTTATAGTCCCATTTTGAAAAGTGTGCCCAACTTGGAAGGACCTAACCACTTGGTGCAAAGCTTTCCCTTGAAATCCTTGAATATAGAGTCATTAAATAGTTCCTAGCCTCCTTTTTGGAACACCTTTCTTTTGATAAGTCTATCATGTCACTTGGCATGTTGTTTTTGAGTAATTCTAGTGAATTGGATGTTGGGAAGCACATCTCATTAACCACATTGAGTTGTTCTAGGAAGTGTTTCTATGTTGCAATTAAATCGAAATTCACTTTTAGAGTAGTCCTAAGTGCCTTGACTTTGAATTCGACATGAAAATATGATTCTCACCATACATAAGCTCATATGGAGAAAAAATTTCATTGTTTTGCCATGTATTTCTACTAGCCCAATGAACCTTTAGGCGTCTCTCATCCCAATCTTGATGGTGACTAGCTGCAATCTTAGTAAAGATAGCTTCATTGACTTTGTTGGTACTCTCCACTTTCCCATTGGCTTGTAGATGGTAAGGTGAGGTGATTTTTTGGAAAATTTTGTACTTATTAATGAGATTTTCAATTATCTGGGAAGCTAATTGTGTCCATCCATATGTAACTATCTCTCTTGGCACTCCATAAGGAACAAATATATCTTCAAGCAAAAAAATTGAAATAGCTTGCTCGGTAGCTTTAGTGATCGCTTTTGCCTAGATCCACTTGGTGAAATAATATGTACAAATCAAAATGTAGGACTTCTAATGATATGGGGGGTTAATAGACTACATAATGTCAGGATCCCACTTCTCAAATGGTTCAATGGACAGTTGGGTTTGTAATGGTATTTCATCTTATTGGATCAGCCGACCCATCCATTGGAAACTTTCACACTTTTGTACATACTTGTTGTGCCCCGGAACAATGTAGGAAAAAAATAGCCCATGTGAAGCACTTTATATTCCTTTCTTTTATTAGAAAAGTGTACACCACAAGTCTCATCATGACAAGCCTTTAATATTTCATATATTTCATCTTCACTTACAGAGCACTAGATCATATGGTATAGCCTAGTGAAAATGAGATAACCATCTACCCAAGAGAATCAAGCACTCTTATGAATCATCTTTCGCTTTTCCCTATGATAGAAGTTGTGAAAAAGCCTTCCTATAATAAGATAATTGGAAATATCTACATAGCATGGAAATCAAGTAGATACTACCAAAATATGCTCATCCAGAGAGGAGTCCTCAATAGGTTAAAATTTTTGTTTGTGAGCGTTGAAAGGAAGTTTGCAATTACATTATCCTTTCTAGGTTTATCCATAATAGAGATATCAAATTATTGCAACAGAAGAAACCACCTAGTAAATGTACCATTTGTAAGAGGTTTATTCATAAGGAATTTGATGGCAGAGTGGTCAGTATGTACTGGAAATTGATATCCTATAATATAATTTGGAAATCATTTACCATATGATTTATCTTCATTGGATTTAAATTCTTGATGATGTAATAGATGGCATGAGGTTTCCATTCCTTTTGTTGTCCTAATACAACCCCAATAGCAGTGTCAGAGGCATCTATAGAAATATGGAATGATAAGGTCCAATCATATCCCCACAATATAATATCTTCAATCACACATATTTTAAGGCCCACAAAATCATTTTGACACTTTTAGACCATATAAAGTCCTTATCTTTTGAAAGTAGTAGAAACAGAGGAGATGAAAGTTTAGAAAAGTTTTCAATAAAACAATAGTAATAAATTACATTCCCTATAAATCTGCGTACCTTTTTTATTTTAGAGGAATTTTTAAGAATACCTCAATTTTTTCTTGGTCAACTTTTGTTCCTATAGACAAAATAGAATGGCCAAGCACAACTCCTTCTTTTATCATCATATGAACTTTTTCCACGCTTAAGGCTAAATGAGATTGTCTACAATGTTCCATCCATATAATCCTCAAAATAATCATTAAGTAGTTTTGATAATATTCCTAGTACAACTTGCTTGAAAGTGTTAGGTGCATTAAAAATTCCAAAAGGAAGGACTCAGTATGCAAACATATCCTAGGGGAAAGTAAAAGTGGTCTTTTCCTAATTCTTAGGAGTGATTTTACTTTGATTATACCTACTAAATCCATCAAAAAATGAGAAAAAAATCATGCCTAATAGATAATCAAGGACCCGATCAATTAAAGGTAATAGAAAGTGACATTTCTAGGTGGATTTATTTAATTATCTATAGTCAAAACACACTCTCCATTTTCCATTCTTTTTGGGAACAATCATAAATGGGGAAACTCATTGTCTCTCAGAGATTAGATATCTGAAACTAATGTTTAATAATTTTTTAAGTTCTTATTTAAATACATGTTTCAAGGCCAAATGCATTTGACATTATGATTTGAAAATAGGGAAACAACTATATTTTATGTAAATATGCTGGTACACAGATCATGGGGATATCCTTCATATCCATATATTCTCATGCAAAAACTTCTTTATACTCTTGCAACAATTTAATCAATTGTTCTTTCTCTAAAGTAGATAGATTTGGATTGATATTTAAGGTTCTTTCAGGCTCAATTTTAATTGGGATGCTATTGTGGTTTGGGACAGAGGGTATTATTTCGTGAATGGGGTTATCCTAATCAGATTCATTCATTTTAGAGCTTAGGAGCTAAAATTTTGGGGGTGTCTCAACTAAGGGATCATTGATGAAACTACTAATAGTATTATCATTTATCTCATTCTTAAATAAAATAGCATTCTTGATGATGAGGAGTGGCTGTGTTATCCTATTTTGGTTCGAATTCAACCCAAAAATGGTTTTCATATTGCATTTTTGGTTTTTTAGGAGGATATAGGACAGGGTTTTTTTTGGTGTTTCCATAAAAAATTGTCATAAATCTTGACCTATAGCTGATGAATGCATCAACTATATCTAACCATGGCCTTCCCATAATTAAAGGATTCTTTCCTAAGTGATATTTTTTTTGCAACACTAAGAATTCAATTAGACACTCCTAGGATTCTATGGAAACAACAACATCTTCTAGGATTCCTACTGGTTCTATGTTGGAACGATCATCTAGTTTGAGCCTAGTGTTGCTTTCCTTAGATTGGTAAATCCAAGTAACTTGAGGGTTTCTCTAGTCATTACATTTATTGTTTCACCTAGATCAACTAATGTATTCAGGGTATTTGTTGTCCCAACTTGGAGAGTCATTGTTGGGTTCCCATGATCATCATATTTGGTAGGTGAGGTTTTACCCTGTATCAATTCTTATAATTTTCCTACCACATGAATTGTGGGAGGGTGTTCAGCTTTTCTGCTATGCCATTTAACACAAAGTTCCCTCATTGTTTTTGTATAAATTGGAATTTCCTTAATTTCTTACAGTAATGGGATTCTAGTGTACAAAATTTTAAGCTCCTTCAAGAAATTAGACCGAGGTTGTGGAGCAGTCTTGTCTCTAGCCAATGAATCTAGATATGGTGGATTCAGAGCAGTTTCAAGAGTAATGAAAACATCAATGGTCATAATAGTTTGAGAATGGATTTTATTAGTAACAACATGTCAACTATTACAAAAATTTCAATATGATGTTACTCTATTATTTTCGGAATTACCACATCTTACAGAGGTGAGTTTTCTTCTTCATGTTCTATAATAACAGGGTAAGTTCCTAAATCTAGTACTCTACATAATATCAAGTGTATATTATTACATTCGACAATGGGGATGAAGTAAGTGGGGAATATAAGAGGTTCAACTTGATGTACCGCATTATTTTTTAGTTTTAGGTTAGGTTGCACAGGTAGTTGGGCTTAGAAGGGAGGATTACATAATGGTTTATTGGGTGGGAGTTGCAATTTTTTCTAGTGTACAAGTAGTTGCGTTGACATAGGGAGCTTTCCTAAAAAAGAGGTTCCATGACATCCTTGGGGTCACGAGAATGGTTGAATTTGAGACGAAGGCCATTATGTCCATGGTGGAGGGCATTAGAATGGAGGGATAGGAAATTTCCATGGTATTGTGGGATACTATATATTTTTTAGATCTTATTGATAACTATAAATATTATTCCAAGTATTAATTTTTTAAAGAAACAAATATGGATATTTATATTAAAAAAGAGATTCAATATCCAACCTACAACTATTACATTTCTTCAATGTTTTTAATATCCCTTATGATTTTGAGAATGAGAAAAATGGATCACTACAAAATCTTAAGCAAGAGCACCATAATACAAAAATTTTATTACCTTTCCAGCTAAGAATTTTCCAAAATACTCCCAAAATACAAATACATTTATATTCCATTTCTCATTATTTGTTGATTTGACTTTGACTAACTTCTCATATTCCTTGGTGAGATATTTTTGGCATTTTTCCCAAATTGGATCCAACCCATATTTTTAGCTAAATCCAAGGGGTCACACTTCTATGAGGGTTCTTTAATGACTTTATCTCTTTTAGTAAGTTCTTCTTCATCTGCCTGATCCACTCAAGAAATTTGTTTTCCAACCTCATTTCGTGACAATTCGAATGGGGATCGAGTGTTCATGAGGGTTTTTTGAATATGGGCATCCTATTTGGCTAATTTTGAAGGATCCTCTTTGACATGCACTTATTTATGACTGATTTTTTTTCCTTTCGGCGAATCTTGTTTAACATGAATGTATTCCTGGTTGTATTTTGATTTTTCATTATCCTAGGCATATTCTTCCTTATATGCCATATAATTTTCTCTCTGATATCCTTCCCTCCATTTAGGCCTCCAACTACTTTCTTGGACTCTATTATTCTACAATCACTTGGGATAATTTTGTATTGCATGCCATATTTCATAATATGCTCGACATAAAAATAAGACATTTTCATAATCAAGCTTATGAACCCATACATAGCATGGAGTAGTTAGATTTATCTCAATATGAAAACCCTTATTAAAATCTATCTCCATGCATATTCGAGCATAAGTGATCTTTAAAAAAATTGCTTCTAAAATACAACAATAAAATTTCCCTATTTCATCTCCAATAGAATTTAACAATGGGAAATTTCAAAGATGTAGGGGAAGATTTAATAGCTTTACCCAAACTAGAGCCATGGATATTGATGTTGTAACTAGATCAAAATTAGAAGCCTAGAGTAACATGAAGAGACCAACACTACCCAATAACTAGGTCATGAAATCATAAATAAACTTGTTATCCTTAAGATTATCAAAGACAACAATAAAAATACCTAAGCTAGTGGGTAAATATTTATATCATCAAATAATAGAGGTTTCCACGAATAAAAAATCCACTTATCGATATCAATCAACCATGACCAAAACCCATTAAATTTGGAGACAAAACCTTGATTAAAAAAAACAAATCACATATATAGGCTTCCTCCTCCAAGGGAACATTAAAGGAAGGAGCTTATTGAAATATTAGAAGAGAAGATCTTGATTTCAACATGTCATTTTAAAAAATTCAAGCTTGATCTTCCTGAGAAGAAGGATTTGTAGAATTAGTGGCCATTCCTGTAGCAAAAACTATCTTCTCCATTATAGAATGAATGTTCACTTTTATTCATAGGTTGTGATAGCCACACAATGGAAATATGAGGGAGATTCGTGCATCAGAGGGGGAAAAAATAGCTAGGGTGAAACCCTAGCCATCGTAGGGATATGCAGTTCCATCACTTAGTTGGGTGTGGTTTGGCCTGTACATGCTAGTCCAAGTATTTAAAGATGATGGCAGGTCTAAAATCATACATGTTGGTTAGTTTTTCCATGGATTTTTAGAGCGAATAAAGAGGGACAATTCTATCTCATCACTTGATTCTTGAATACATCTATTATCCCTTGTAGTGATGTGAAATTATTTTTTGAATGGACCTCATCATAAATACCACATACTTTCATTTTTTTAAGTGAGCATTGCCAAAGTGGATGTTCCTTCCTACAATTGGAGTAGAATATTTCTAATGCCTTTTAACCTCAACTTGCTTATTTTTATCCTGAAATACATCCAATTATGAGGACAAAGCATTGATAATGTAAATTTTAAAGATTTCAAATGAACTACTAGTTTATTCCCTTGTTACTCAACCTTTGGATTATTTCTATACTATAGCAGACACATTTCGCTCTAAATTTCTACTCCTTAACGATCCTCTTCAACTCCTTAAGCAGAGTGCGACTACATTGTTATCCCAAGATTTTGTACAACTCTTGTACAAATAATGGCAGAATAGTAGCTTGTAAGAAGCAAGTCCAAACATCATTGGAAGCAGTCCTTGGTGAAATAAATTATTGAGATATGAAAATAGATAAGAAGAAATTGAAATTTCATTCACCATGCAACTTTATAACTAACTGTGTGGTACCACATGGATGTTATTCAATAAACTCATGTGACTGCATGGAAACTGATGAAACAACCATGCGACAGTTGTTTCCATGTTTTAAACTATCCAATTAGTGGATTTGATGGTGCCCAATAATACATACTGAAATTCCCACCTTTTAGTTGAGGAAATATCGATCCCATCTCCACTTTTACCATTAGAATTATTTTTATTGATTATGGAAGGTTTTACAGAAAATATTGTCCAATTAAGTTTATAAAAGAAGTGGCATCACTCCACCAGATTCTCAAGGCTGAGGAATGAATCCCAATAGAGGTAACCACAAAACAAGTATTTGAGTTAATAGCTAGCCCTATCAAGCCGGAGAGGGCTCTCTCAAAAGGGTTACAGCCAGGAGGGTTGGAGAAATTAGGGTTTTAGGCTAGGTATGAAACGCAAGGATTTGTTTTGATTTGGGGCTAGGCTCACTGAAACGAGGATTAGGTCAAGGGGACTAGATTAGGACCAATGAGATGAAATTGCATTCCATTCGATGGGGCAAGGTAGGTAGGAAGGTTCAACACTTAAAGGTGATTTTCGTGAGATGAATAGACCGGTGAGGAGCTAGGAAGAGCATATGAGATGAATTCTCCCTAAACTGAAGAAAATGTACAAATTATGCAAAATTTCCCAAAAAAGAGCATGAGAAACATGAATTTTTCCTTTCAACTTGAAATTAAGCATATCATAGACATGAAAAGGTTTATGAGCTTACAATACATTCATACAAATAATCACAAAGAAAAATACTATGTCAAACATTCATACCACATGAATCCCAAAGAAATAACTGCAATTTTTCATTAATATCTAGGCTAAAATGTTTCTTGATAAATACAAAAACTTTCAAACTGATGCCAACCTCCAACCTCCTCTAAAAACCTGAGCTAAATAGACCTCAAACCTCTTCTAAAAGCTAAGCCACTAGGGAGGGGCAACATCACTATGAAGGTGAACAAGCCTAACCCTAATATGGAGGAAAAGTGCACCTCCTCTCATCCTTAGGGGTCGAATTCATGAGGTGAGGGAGATATTACATGAAAATATGAACTGAAAGCTAGAGTGTAGAATGAGAAAAGTGACGCATTCCTCTCTCTAGGAACTGATTCATTACACCTCAATTGATTGACTTACCTGATGTATCTACCCTAGATAAATGTAGAAACATGACTTTTACATTCATATTGACCATTTACATTAGTCGTTTCTCATTTCCCAAGGTGAAAAGTCAAACTGGAGAAAAATCACTGAAGGCTGTGAAAATTGGAAATTTCCTGGCAAACGGGTAGTGTCCAAGGAGAAACAATAGTATGTTTTCAAAGCTGGTTTTGAGTGCCTTCCCAGTGTCCAAATCAGCTGCATGATAGCTCATTGGAAAGCTCTCTAAGTCTAGTTTCTAAATATACCTCCACATTCCTAAATGGTACTCATTTTCCCTATCAAAAACTTGATCTCCCCAGATTGGTAAATGCATAGCGACCAAGCGAAAAAGGAGGTAGAAACATGAAATTTTGGTGGTTTTTTGCATTTTTGAGGGACCATTTCTCCTCCAAATGTTCTAAAAATTGATAGAGTTGATGTACTCATCGTTATGAAAATGATGGTTGTGTCCATTTTTCATTTGGAGGCCTCGAAAAAGAGCACAGCGTCCAAGTCATTGTGCCTCTGGAAAAAGTTCTGCTGCAAAAGTACTAAAAAACATAGAAATGAACACAAATGCAAGGTGTGCCAAAATTTATCAAACTTTGTGAGGGTACTTGCTCATTAAGTTTTTGAGGCATGAAGTGACACCTCAAAAAGTATTTCTAACTTCTCTTTCTTCTTTTTCTTAGTCAAAGTTTGAATTTTTGCATAGGCCCGTTTGAGCTTGACCTTTGCAATTTTCTCTCTTGCAGTAGTGTTTTCCATCCTCCTTCGTATGTAATTATTTGTTGTATATATTCCTCCTAAAACTTATCTTCCTCCTTTTTTTGGCTTCCTCTCCTTTCATACTTCTTCCATAGGTGCCTTACTATCAAAACCCTAGGGAGGTGTGATGAGATGGAATGTGATTTTTTAGGACTAGGGAATGGGATAGGGTAATTTAAGGGAGATGAGGGTAGGGATTTATGAATTATGGATTGTGACAGGGAGTAGGGATATATAGGGTTTTGGGATAAGGGATTTATCACAAGTGTAGGGAATTTGGAGCCTAGGTAACTAGTGTATCTAGGGCTTAGGGAAAGGGAATGTCACTGTAGGGGTTTGGGAAAGGGTAGACTGAAATGGGGGAAGGGTTATGAAGGTTTAGGGAGTGAAATGAAAGTGTAAATTAGGTTTTGAGGGAAACTAGGGTTTTTCATTAGAAGAAAACACCAAATTTCTTCTAAACAAAATTATGCATCCAAAAAGACGTTTGATCACTGCTGAAGGTTTAAAAATGAATTTGTGAAGTTTTAAAGCCTTGCAGGAAATTTTTGAAGCAACTGAGTGAACGTGCAACATCCTTGGAAAATGCGCAGCACCGTTGAAAAATACATTGTAATTTCAGCCAAACACGCAACATCCCTGTAACATTGTTTTGTAGACCACATTTGGAGGCCTTCCCTGTGTCCAAATTGGGCCCAGGATAGCTCGTTGTAAATCGTATCCTGTCTAATTTCCAAATATACCTTTTTTTCTTATTGGAGTTGATTTTCCTTGTCAAAAGTTTCTTTTCCCAAGACTGGTCAAAAAGTGTTGAATGAGGGTGCATAAATGCAAAGTGTTGTTGCAGGAAAAATTTGGAGGTATTCCTCAACTCCAAATTGAGCTCATAATAGCTCATTGTAAATATCTCTTTGACTAATTATCATTTAAATTATCAAGCAAGTGATTTGATCACTCCATCTATGAGAAAACTTGATTTTTCCAAGGTAACTCCAGAAGTGTAGCAACTCTCCTGTGGCAGCTGTGTTTTTGAAATTTATCGAAAAACCATGACACCTGTGTAAAATATGAAGGAGATTTTTCTTCCTTGACCTAGGATGGACAAAACCCTCTCTCACTTTTATAAAATTCATCTTTGTTTGGTCAGAAACGTAGTTTGAAGCAAAACTGGCCCAATGAGTGGCAAATGACTTGACTCTTGGAATGATTTCTTAAAAAATGATGGAGACATGATCTTATGAGTTGGAATGGCCTCATAAAATCTGATATTACCTACCTTATGGCTCCTCTACTAAAATTTCTTGTTTCCATAGCAAACCCTAGTTCAATGGGAGAGTAAATTAAGGTTTAGTGCTTGTGAACAACAATGACTTGGGCACCTTTGGGAAAAGACAACTCCCTTTGAAATTTGATCAACTAAATCTTATGTGTTGGCATGTGGAACTATGAGTTGGCAGCCTTTAGGAGACTAAATACTTATTACATTTGAATTGACATAAATTTACATGAATAAATAAAAATTACATCTTGGAATGAAACTCACACTTGAAATCAAATTACAACTTTGGAAACCCTCTTGGAGGTCATATTTACATGGTAAAGATACATTATTGGGATCACTCGCATACTTTTATGACCTTATGCAAATGAAATGGTGCATTTTTGGACTTTGACCAATGAAACCTAATGACCTAATGGGATATTGAATGACATGACTTCCATGTTTGAATTTAACTAAGACAAGACATGGTGAAATGAGCTTTTCATAGGTGTTATTATGCTCAAGAAGACATGACGTTGAGGTAGAAAATGTGATCTTTTGAGGGAGAGTGAAGTTTTATTGAGGAAGCCTACCATCAGTGAAACAATTTTTAGCATGACCTAATGGAATTATATACAAATTTCAGAGTGAGACACCTAAAATGATAATGAAATGAGTGATTTTGATCACTGATGGCAGAATGCATATTCTGACACTAACATTGGCCTTATTAGGGATGGCAGCTTTGAAAGAGGTGTCAAGAACCACAGATATCTGAATTTTGCAGATCAGTGCCTCTTCCATTAGGCCAATATGGTCAAAAACTCAAACTAACTGAATACTACAAACTTGACTCAATAAACTGAATTCACTCAAACTAAAACACAACTGAAAAACTAAAAAAGATACTCAAAATTGATCTGATTCAATAAAACCTACTCTAACGGATCCGTTTAGCACCTGATCAAGTGAAACTGTAATATTCCTAAAATTTAGCATTTAGCTAAATGGAATATTATAGATCATTTTTTCACTAGGTAGGTGAATAAGTGGTAGGTAGGCCCATAAATCTCCTTAGAAGCAATAAAAACACTTCAAGTGTGAAAGGAGACCTTCTAAGCAGCTAAATAAAGCACCTTTGAGTGTGAAAAGGGGTTGGATCATGTTGAACCAGTCAACTTTGACCAAGTCAACAACACTGTTATGGAGGAGTGGTTATTAAATGAGGAATAACACAGTTTTGGAGGGATATTGATCTCATGAAGGAAATGACCTAATTGAGTGGGGCCAAGGGCAAGGAAGCTCATAATATATATATAAGGAAGAGGATGGCAGCCATATGGGGTTATGTTTTGATTATTATTTTGTATGTGGTCTGTTTAGAATTCTTGCATTCTTCAGCTATTTAGTTGATTTTGTTGTGTTGTTTAGCACTGGGTGTACCCGAGCAGGAATCCCACCTCTTTCCTTGAGAGGCATCTTGCAAGAGAATTTCATTTCATTTCCACATTCAGGTTTTCAGACCAAGCTACAAATTTCTTCATCAGCGCAGTTTCTGTAGGATATTGTGCTGTGTTGTAGGGTGCAGCAGTGGAGAATTAGTTTGGGTGTCTTCAGAGCTACTTTTTGAGTGGAGGAAGGTTTCCATCCATTGGGAGGCCTGTTAAGAAGCCCCTTGGAATTTATTGACACATTTTTCACCAAGCCAAGGAGTATTTATCCCCTACAACATAGTTTCAGTCCAGATCTGCATTATTTTAGGGAGGAGTTGCAGGGGTACTTGCAGTGGTTGTTTTGAGTGGCGATTTCTTCAGTGGAGAAGCCATTCTTCCATCTGGAGGATCTATTGGAGGAGATATATATTTCTCTATATCAACTTCATCCATATCTTCTCATTTCAGTTGTTGTAGCATATCTTCAGCCCTAGGGCTGCAACTTACGTTGGCACATTGTGTGCATTTTCCGGAAACCCTCTTGGGTTGTCTTGGAAAGCTGATCTAGTGCCCAAATCTGTATGTTTAGATTATATTGGGTCCTATATAAGTATTTTTACATCATTTTATCATCTCCAACTATAGCTATGCATAATATTATTGCGTTGTAGCATCTTTCTAACATTTGTTATTGTGACAACAGCTCATTTTTGGGAGTGTTTGCTTATGGGAGGCTTGTTCTTTCATTGTATATGATTTATTCCTCACTATTTTGTATTGATTTTCTGATCTAATACATGATGTTATGACTCCATATTGGTCTCCAATGTTAAGAGTTTATTTACAGTGCTATTTCCAATTTTGTGTTCATATATTGTTGCATCCCCCATTTGGGAATATTACAGTGGTATCGGAGCATAATCTTGGCTCAGCCTGTGCATTCAGCCAATATGTCACCATAAGGAAAAGCTTCTCACAAGAAGAGGAGATGTATATAAAAAACAAAGACATGACTCCATTATTTGGAGGAAGAGAGGAAGAGGAGCTCTCAAAGCTTCTTTTTCAAACTATGCAGAGCATCAAGGGAGATATCAAGAAGATGAGAAGGGAGACGTGTAGAGAATCTCTAAGGGGGTTTGAATCTAAAGTAAACCCTAGATTTTTACATGATGGGTGTGAGCTTGCAGCCACACATTATATTCACAATGCAATCTTATGCCCAGTTTTACTATAAGAAAGATGGAGGAAGAAGATGTGCCAAAGAGGGAGACTCTTGGTAATTATTTGCAAGAGTATGAATCTCAATCTAAGAGGTTCAAATATCACCTAAACTTCCAAGGGTTTTGCAAGATCAAGGAGGAAAGGAGCACAAGGAGCAAGAAACATGATGTGGGTAAATTCTTTCTATCTACTTTTGATGGTTCACCTAAATGTTCAGCTAAGGCTTGGGTGGAGGAGCTAGACACTTATTTTCAACAACACTAAGTTTCAGAGAATGAAGCCATCAAAGTAGCAGTGCTGCATTTTGAAGGTAAGGCCTATGCATGGTGGATGTTTGAATATTTTTCATTAAAAAATGTAAATACATCTACTTATGCAAAGTTCGCTAGGAGAATTGTGGAAAGGTTTGATGGAGAACATTTTGCTACACCTTTGGTGGAGCTAAAAAAACCAAAACAAACAAAAATTTTGCATGGGTTGGGAGGATCTATAAATCCAACTCCACTTCAAAAAACTATGGAAGAGGCTAACATCTTGCATAATACCTTGCTAGAGGCAAGATCTCTATCTCATACTCCTAGAAAAGAGGGCATGGAGATCCCTTTTTCAAAAGAGGATCCTCTTATTGAGAAGGTGACTCCCATTCATATTGAAGAGGAAGAGAAGGCTGGAGGAAACAGGGCTGTCATATCTGGAGCATATCTATCACCTCATGGAGAGGAAGGTGGAGTAATTTCTCCCACAAGAGGAATTCTTGTATGTTCACAAGGAATCCCAAAGGATCTCATATGTGGAGATCAAGGCACAATCCATGAACAACATGTGCCATTATTGGTAAATTGTGAGACCTTGCAGATGAAAGTGTTAGTCATCAGTAATTTTTATCATTTGAAGTTGACTATTTGAGAAACCTATATTTCTAAAAACAAATTTCATGAAATATTGTGAGTTTTATAAATCTCAATGCCTTCATTATCCTTAGGATAATTTTTTCACTCTTCTACTACTCTACCATGCCTTGGATAGCCTACCACTCCTGAAGAGTCCCTCATAAAGCCTAGGTCACTCATCCCCTTCCCATTTTTTACACCTATGGTTTGGACACTTCGTTTTGCCTCTGCCTACTTTTCACCATGTGACCTAATGCCTCAAAGCCTTCAAAAACCCAAATTTGCCTCTGAAAACTCCTTAGGTAGATCAATTTCAGTGGTTTTTGAATCTTCAAAATGATCTAGCTTGTCAAAAAGGACTCAGTTCCCTCCTCTTTCCTAAAAATCCCCAAGTCAAAACTTCAGTCCA
Source organism: Pinus albicaulis (assembly GCA_034641835.2). NCBI lineage: Eukaryota > Viridiplantae > Streptophyta > Pinopsida > Pinales > Pinaceae > Pinus > Pinus albicaulis. The sequence goes on along the minus strand of MU968411.1, from coordinate 33,509,126 downwards.
TGGAAAAGTCAAAAAAACCCCTCCACTAGATCACTAGAGTTTATAGGTGTTAGGGTTGGCCTTTATGTTCAAGAAGCATTGTTTTTAGGTAATGAGAAAGCTAGAATCAGTTCAAAGGAACAAACATATAATTGGTCTAAAACAAAGCAGAGAAGCCTCCAACAAAGGTTTCCTTATCAAAAGTATATTCTGCAAAAGATAGTTAGCCATGAGTGACACTTCTGCAGGACTATCAAAGATGGCTACCTACAGGAATATTGATAAGATCAAACAAACCTGATGTATCTCATGATTATGGCACATATAAAGACTAAAGGAGTTGTTGATACCAACTTCTAGGGTTTTCACACCAAGAGGTTTTCACTACTTCAAAGTGAAAAAATGACAAAATGTCAGTTGAAAGAAGGTCAAAATTCTTCTCTTCAGTCTCATCCACCAAGCAATCAAAGGCATAAAAGATGCAGGACTGAATATTCCAAGGTGAAAGTGCCAAAATAATCACAAGTATACTGTTTAAAAGTGTTGAAATTCATGAAAAGGATAAAGTGGAGAAAACATTAAAAAAAGAGCACTAATGTCACTGTATGCCTTTTTCCTCAAAAATTTGTCAAAATGACCTTTTGCTTTTCAAGAACTAGTTCATGTTTCCAAAATGTGGGTAAGAGGCAAATTTTAAGCTTGTTAAAAAAAATTTTAATCCAAGGGAAACATCAAAATTCTCCAGCAAAGACAAAAAACCATTTTTGTCAGAGTTCTTCCACCTACAGGATAAAAAGACCAAAAAGTCAGTGAAAAAGAAAGAAAGGAAACAAACATTAGAAAAGTGGGTTTGGCCATGAAATTATTTTTCAAAAAGAGGTATAAACGCCTTAATTCCCTCTGCCCAAACTCATTTTTGTTTTTGAAAGAAAGATGGAGAGATGTTGAAGCATTTCTAGGCATTTTTTTGAAAACTGGGAAAAATTTCCCTTGCACTACGCGTAGGTGGTGGCGCTACGCATAGAACCTTTGGAGCTACAAACAAGGGAGGAAAGATAGTGTTAAATAACACTACGTTGGGCACAGACAAATCGGCGCTGCACATAGGCACCAGCACTGTGCACATGCCCAGGTCAAAGCCTGAGCTGCCCACAGAAATGGGCGTTGCGCGTAGGGGAGGACTCGATAGCCCGTGCAGAGGCCCGAGCCACCCACAGTCTTCAAGCGCTGCACATACGCCAGCACTACACGGGTCGACAGGCCCGAGAACTCACCTGGCCTGCACGAAATCAATGGCGCTACGCATAGTGCTGTGCACAGGCCTACACGACAGACCGACTCGTCGGTGTTGTGCACAAGGGCACTCGACCCGCCTGATGCTGCGCACAGAGGCGTACAAAGGGTACGACTAAAATGGCTAGTTGGGTGGCGCTGCAAATAGGAGAATTTTGGCCAGAATTGCCAAAAATTGGTCAAAATCAGTGTTTTCCTCCTCAAATATGCCTCAGGATCCTGCACAAGTTGTAAAAGGTTGGTGGTCACTTTTCTTTTCCCTCCAAGTGTTCTTTTTGCATCCATAATCAAAGAAGAGTAACAAAAACCTAAATTGACTAAAAAACCATAATCTTCATGGAAAGCAATCATTTAACCTTCTAGGGCATAATTTACCAGTTGGAGAGTGGTCATTAGTGTAAATACACTCGGTACAAGCTAGGCATCCTTCAAAACTCTGAAAGCATTCCTAGACTTACTTCCATTTTGACCCCATTTGTTAAACTTTTCCCTCACCATCACTCATTTTTCCTCCCTATACCTAAAGCTCTCACAAGCTAAAAACCAATTTGTTCCAGGACACAATCAGTCACTATGTCCATAGAAGAGATAAGTACCAATAGTGATGAAGGCCAAGGGCCTATCAGGCCGAAACACAAGGGAGTAAAAATTAATAGGTTTGAGCCCTTGGATACAATTCAAATCACCTCTTCTCCCATGATCCTTGCATGTTTTCAAGATGTTGGATGCTATCAGTTCTGTGAGAGGGTTAAACAGGTCCAAAACCACTCAGTTTTGACTAGGTTGTTCATTCTCAACCTACAAAACAAGCAGGTCAACCTAGCAGGAATAAATTTTGAGCTATCATCTGGATCCATTGCTAGGGCCACAAGGATACCACATGTGTGTGAGAGATGGTTCAAGAGGGAGAAATTGGCCTTAAGCTACTATGAGCCCTTCCTCAAACCTAGGTATCAACAGGGTTGCAAGACTTTTTTCCCCTTCTCTCACCTGCTAGAGAGATATGCACCACTGATGAGGGAGATCATCAAGTACTTCACTTGTGAGGGGAGTTACTCCAGGATTTACTCATATCACATAAGGCTGCTAATGCACTTCACTAGGGTTAAATTGCTAAACCTATCATACTATCTCTACCGGAGCATTGAAAAAATGGCTTCAGTAGTCAAGAAAAGGAGTTATTCCCACCAAATGAAAAGCCTTTTTCACCACTCTTTGGTTAAGATGATTGTTTTACACCAGCTAGAGCAGCAGGGAATCCCTTGGGAAGTTTTTATCTCACATGATATATTTTCAAATCCCCATGCCTTCATTTAGAAAAATTTTCCTTCCACTTCACACCCACTTACCTCCACTCCTCCGTCACCCCCCAGAGATCATGTTCCATCACCTCCACCCATGCCTTCTCCACAAGGAAACTTACCTCTTTCTTCTTCCCCTGAAGCATCAAATGAGGAAAACAGTGATAATGAAATGAGTCAAGAGGAGGCAGAGAAAATAGAAATGGAGGAAATTGAAGTTATTAATGATGATGATGAGTCTAAGGAGCAAGAAAACAATGATTCCCTTGACATTGATGGGCAAGAAAGTAACCTTGAGGCAAAAAGCATGGAAGAGGATAGTGAGGAAGAAAAATCAGACAAAGATGACAGTGAGGCAGAAAGTAAAGGCAGAGAAGATAGTCAAGAGGATCATAGTCACAATGAGGATGAAATGAAGAATCAAAATGGCAGTGATGTTGATATGGATGCACCACAAATTGATGACCAAGATAAACAACAAAACAGAGATATGGAGGTTGATGAAACGTCATTAAATGTTGAAGTAAACTTGCCAAGTGACCATGAGGACAAAACAGAGCTCAAAAATGACCTTGACTGTCATGACAGCAGTCATGACACTCAACATGACAATGGTGAAAATCAGAGTGTTGAAGGCAGTAGTGAGGCTCACAGCTCTCCCAATGAACAAGATGATGATGCACAAAGTGATGGGAGACCTAGCAGTGAGGGTGAGATGGAAGAGAAGGCTACACATAATAGTCCAAAAGGTGAGAAAGAAGCTTTCCAATAGATGATAACATTCATGACAAGGACCCTAGAGTAAAAATCATTAGACCTTATGATTTCTCGTACCACAGGGGGAAGAGGGATGTTTTTGATGCCTCAAAAAGGCAAGGGGCCATCTCTTCTCCAGCTATCAAACCATTGGAAAAAGGTAAGGAAAAAATGAATGAAGATGTTAAGGATCAACATGGTGAAGAAAGAGAATTTGAACTTATACATATTGATAGTAAGGAAGAAGAGAAAATCTCCAGTTTGCTCCTCCAAAATAAGAATGCCCAAATAAGAAATCTTCAGGCATATTTGGAAAGAGACAGGTACAAATATTATTTCTTAGATAAGGAGAACCGGCAAAGGAGTGCACAAATGGAAATTTATGAGGTAAGGGCACTCAGCACCGGAGACAAGCCATAAGGGAAGAGGTGCAATTAGAATAGTACAAGAGGACTCATCCAAAAAGTGAATAAGAAGAATAAGAACATCGTAGAAGGAGGCCAAGGACCATTGTGCTGAGAAAAACCTTGGCCAAAGAGAGGGAGGAAGAATCTTTCCTAGCTGAGAAAATTCATATCTATGAGCTACTTGATAGATACATAGAGTTTGATAGGGAGCCTTGGATTGAGAGGGCCAATATGCATTTAGAAGATAAGTTGGATAACGCAAACAAGGCCCTTGAGCTCCAAAGGAAGATGACCAAACACTATGCCCTCAAAAACCAAATTGCTAGGGCAAAGCTCAAGAAGGAATTGCTTGAAAATAAAACACTAAAGGAGGCAAAATTCCATGAAAGCCTTGGATGCCAAGACCTCTTGAGGGACCACTCCAAAAATTTTGGGCAAATTTGAACAAGATTTTGTTTTTTTTTGAAATTTTGAGGCATCTATGCGCAACACCCTTGTCATTGTGCACACAACTCATGCAACCTCATATTGTAAATTTGACATTTTTGGATTCCTCTCATCATCACGAGTCCTCTAGCAAAATTGCAGACCATTTTGGGCAGTTTTGACCCCCCAAAATGTCAAAAAACACCTAAATTTTGACCATTCTGCCTCATTTTCAGGAAAGGTGCTGCACATAGAGCGGTGTTGGGAGAATGTATTTTTGGATAGGAAAATGGCACTCATTTAGAAAAAAAAAGTTATATTTGGAAATCCAACTTGATAAGCTTTCCAACGAGCCATCACAAAGAAAAATATGACACCAGGAAGGAGGTCAAAACATGACTGCAAGTACACCTATTTTCTGATATTTTGGCGTTGCGCATACAAGACCAAAAGTGGAAAAAATCAACAAAACACACTCATTTATTGCCAAATGAGTTTTTTAGTATTTTTGAGGAAAATCACTACAGGATTAGGTGTTATAAGTTACTATGCATTTATTTTTCTTGGATATTTATGCCTTGGGCCTTGCATGGTCACTTGGACATAAATTGTCATTTATGACTATTTTGGATATTTTAAAAACCCTAATTAGGGTTTTAGCCCTCTTTTTCTCCATAAATAGAGCATGATTCTCTCATTTATTTGGTTGGCATTTGATGAGATTTGAGAGAAATACATGGTTTATATGAGCTTGGAGAAGAAATTGGTGTTGTGGAGTTGATGAATGGCTTGCTTGGACTGATGATGGAGAAGCTTGTTTACAGGATCCCTGAACTTGGTTTAATGGTGACGTGTTCTTAATTTGTTTATGTTTTATTGTCTTTCATTATGTTTCGTCCTTCCATATGCAGTAGATTAGTAAAGAATATGTTAAGACATGCTCTTTGAATCACCTTAGTCCTCTTGCCTTCTACTGCCTTGATGTTTTCCTCTGTTTGGTCAGCTTAAGGAATTCTTGATTGCTCCTTAGGTCCACCTAAACTTGTTTTGTTTCATGTATGGATTAGTATGCTAGTTTACAAGTATGATTCACGGTATGCCCTGCTTATTTAAAGCTATCCAAACTTTGTCTTGAAACCTTTCTTTGGAATATTCTCTACTAGTTTAAGTCAAAGAGGTCTTGTTCAATCTTGCCCTTTGTCCATGCTTATCAACTTGTTTCAGAGTTCTTTATAGATTGATGTATGATTTTTAGGAGTTCCCTCTTCATAGATTGAGTTATTTGTGATCTTAAATGTTTTATAATTCTCAAGGTGAATTTACTAAAGTTAGATAAGCTCTTATGCTTTCTATGTTTCACTGGAATGTTTATCTTGGATATTTATTAGTTTAAGTATTGTTCATTGAGCTTAATGGTTTTCCCTACCTCATGATTTATAGCTTCTGCTTATCATTATTTAAGACCTCCTTGTTATAGTTATTTGACAAAGGATTCTTGATTTCCATTTGCCTTACCTTATTCACAAATTTGATGTCCATCCCATTTCACACTTAACCTTAAGGATCCATTAACATTGCTAGATTGGCCCTGCACAGCACTTTGATTCATTGTTGAGACACCCATGACTTTCATTGAATCCATATCCCAATGGCTTTGACAGACTCTCATTACACCTATCCTACTTAACCATCTTACCCAACTGTTACACAGTAATTTGTCACCATCCATGCAATCCCCCATCTCGCACATTAGAGGGCCTTTTCCATGACCTGTGAGCAGTGACATGACCTTAAACCACTTTCATGGCATCCCCCTTGATAAGGAAAATTATTCATCTAAATATAGTTTCCTATAAAAAACCCTAAAAATAGACCTTTTGGCCTTGGCGCGACCAGCCAATTTAGCCCTCGCGCCAATGGGGAAAATCCACCAAAGAGGGTGCGCCAACTGGTGCTCTGTCCTAGTGTATTGCTCGCGCCAAGCTTAATAAGGATTGTTTTTAAAAAATAAATGGCGGAAGTTTGATTCCAAACAACTCCTGAACTGGTCTCTAAATTGATTTGGGAGGTTTGGCTCCGGATCTCCATGTAGGGGAAGTAGTTTTCCACCTATCATGGAAGCTTCCTTGAGGATAGGGCCAATCCCATGATTGTAGGGATCCTAACTCCCCTTCCACCATCTATATAAGCTTGCCATTTTCCCTTAGCAAGCTAGTGGTCATAGCACTAAGAGCTGAATCTGTAGCAAGGAGACTATCACCAGAAAACCCCTGAGAGCCCAATTGAAAAGAGAGAGAGAGCTTTGTCCCATTCTCGACAAGCTTCACCGAGACGTGCTCCACTGTCGACCCACCGGAGGAAGATCTAGCGTTAGAGCTCAGGTTGTATCTTTCTTTCGTTGTTATTAATAATAAACGACTTTGATTATGGTTCCATTCACATGTTTATTTCATATGCTGTGAACTATATCTTCTCTGACTGGTATATGGTTACATGATTTGAATATTACGTTGTGTGTTGTTATTTATTCGCGTGCGTGCAGGTATCCGAACATGCTAGGCAGAAGGATTGTGATCTGCCAAAGCGAGGGATGAGAAACATCATATTCTTTGCAATGAAAACAACGTAGGATTCAAGGTAGGCCTCTTGTTGCATCTTGGTCTTTTTGTAACTAGGAACCTGTGTCTTAGCGTGATTTGATTGTTGCTAGAATCGATCTAGGCTAGTAGGGATCGCCTCTGTCCGCAGAGGGGATTTACCTCTCCAACAAACTAGCGAATCCACTGGGGAGACTTTGATTGGAGTTTGTATTGTCTCTTTTGGTTGTTTTGGATTTTGATTTTCTCTTCTGGTTTGTCTCCTTTTGGTGTAAGACCCCTGTTCAACCTTGGAGGATCAGATCTGACCTTTGCTTTTCCGAAATTTTCATCTTTTAATGGTTGTCTTGATTGGTGCAGTTTCCACCCTAACAGTCGCGCCCATTGGCGCAAGTTTCCAGTTCATCACCCGCGCCATCCCCTGTCTGGCGCGGATTACAGCCAGACAGTCATGCCATTTCTTGTAGGTGCTAGGGTTTTCCCTTGTTCGGGAATTTTTTTTTGTCAGTCCTTTTCCTTCTGGGTTATTTTTAGATTTTTCTTGAAGTGGTGAGTCTGGTCTTGGTTGGGAGAAATTATTTGTTTTTTCATTTTCAGGCGTTGGCGCTTGTTGTCAGTTAGCAACCGGTGCCAATTGGCCATTGGCACTAGTTTTCAGTGAGAAAGTCGTGCCAGTTGGCTCTAGTTTCACCCACAAAAGTCGTGCCAATTTCAGGGTGTGTGAAAATTGAGTTTTTTTCCCTAAATCCTTCACCAGTGCGTCCTTCCCTTCTGGTATTTTCTCTGTATGAGCATAGATTACATTGCTCATTGTTCAGCTGAAATTTCTTCTTTCTTGATTGTTCGATGTAGAAGGGAATGAATGCCTTGTTTTGATCTCATGCTTTGGAAGTCCTTTTTGTACTTGACCTCATATGTCTTGTAGCCTTTTGAGGAATTTCGTTACAAAGTGTTTGAAAATATGATTGCATTCTTATTGTTTGTTTGCATCCCTTTTACAGTCATCCTTCCATTAAGGAGATTTTCATTTATTTAGTTTTCGTCTCAAAGTTTGCTTTTTGTTAAAATGCATTAGATCACATTGCATTGAAAAGTATTTTTTGAGATTTATCATTGAACTTAGATCACATTGTTTAATGATTGAAAGCTAAAAATCACACTGAGTGCATTCTCTTTCATTAAAAGCATGCATTAAGTAGATTCTCTTTCATCGAAAAATGCATTGAGTGCATTCTTATCATTTGAAAAGAAGAAGGAAATTGTGCATAGATTACAATTGCATAGTTTTCAAGAAAGAGGATTTTGCATAGATTACATTGCATTATTCGCATCATTGAATTTTTTAGATTACTTTTGGATAGTGAAATTCATCTAGTTTAGAGGAGTTTCGTTTTCAGTATTGCTATTTTTTGCATCATTGTTTGAAGCTCTTCCCTTAACTAGATAACATTCATCGAATTGAGAGATTTCTTTTCTCATATAGCTGCATATAGGAGATTGTCAGATGACATTCGATAGGGCCTGAAATTGAAACATAATTGAAGATCAACCATAAAATTTCTTCAATCAACCTAAGGAAGAATTGAAACTTAACACTCACATTTTAGAGGTCTAGGCTAGTGACATGTTCCGGCGTCGTTAAACCTAGTAGCTATCGTTCACCTCTTGGCTTTAGACAATACTAGTATAGACTTGTGCTCCCCGTACCATCGCGTATATAACGGGAGACCCCAATAGGTTGCTATCCTTTATCCGTAGGAAGCTGAGTCTGCCGCCTTATACCCGTGATACACCGAACATAGCATTCGGGGAGATTACCTGCACATACATCAAGTCCTTGGTTGATCTCTCTTTCATTTTCTTAACCAAGGTGTATATGGAAGTTCATGGATATCTGGTACACCCATCTACCTAGATTACGAGAGTAGTCATTTCGATCTTTTCTGACTCTTTAAATTTGAAAGGATCATCAAGCACTTATCCTTTCACGCTTTTTTCCAAACTGAAAGAGATAGAGTCATATTTTACTCATTTCTTGACTCTTAAAATATGAAACGATAGAGTTTTGTTTCAATGTTTTAAAAATTAACTGCCCATGAAATATTCCTGGTTAAAGTTAGTTTCCTTAGGGTGTTGTTTTGAGTTTTTTTTTATGGCAACTTTTCTGGAGTTCACCAACCAAGGAATCCCCTTCAATGGGAATCCTGGTCCTTTTCCTGCTTTTGGAAATGTTGGTGCTCCTTATATGGCAACGTTGTCCCTTCCTGGGTTGACCATTGGGTTGCTTGTTTGGTTGTTTTCAACCTCTGTGGTTCCAAATGTCTCGGCTATTGTTCGATCAGTTCCTCCGTCTGAACAATGCCATGTTGATTCCAAGGTGGACCTCTCCCCTTCTTCACCTATTTCTTCATCCTCATCTTCTACTTCGCCTGGTGAAAGTTTGGATTCGAGTAACCAGGTGGCTAAGAAGAAGAAGAAGAAGACTAAGAAGAAGAAGTCCTATAAAGGAGAGGCTAGCTCTATGGCTATTGCGCCTAAGAAGCCTTCCATTGATAAACCTTCCAACCCTCCACGGAAAGTTAAGTTCCCTTGCATGTTATGCCAGGGAAACCATATTCTTTGATATTGCCTTGGTATTCCCAAGGTGCTCGAAGGATGGTCCAATAGTCGTCCGCCATTTCCTTTGGCTTTTGGGAGTCAGGTTGGGGCCACATCTTCAACTAGTGCTGGTAAAGCTCCTAAGAAGCAGCATAATCTTTCCAATCCCTGTAAGTTGTGTGAAGGGCACCATGCCATTCACCTTTGTCCATATATGGATGAAGCCAAGAGAGTTTTGGACAACTCGACTGTTTCTGCACCATGCCTTCCAGCTGGTTACAAACAAATTTCTTTCAGTCCTTCACCAGTGGATTCAATGATTGGTCAAGAGTCATCCTTGGTAAATCCCGCTCCCCTGAAAATTCAAATTCAAGAATCCATTCTCGACCAACCGTTGGTTATGGGATTGGTTGAGCTGGCCCTATTTGCGGTGCACCAGGTCTTTTCCATTGAGAGTGGATCTCACATCGCTCAGGTTCTTCTTGTTTCTTTAGATTCCTCGGACTTGGAGAAATATTCTCCCATCCCCCTACCTCAAGCAGTTGCTCCTTCACCTCCCGTGATAGAGGTCCCGGAGGATACCCCTCCTGACTCCATGATGGAGGTCATGGAGGATGCTCTTTCTTCTCCCGTAACACCAGGGGAATACCATCTCGGTTCGATGGTAGCCCCTCCAAGTAGTTTGGTCGCTTCCTTCGATTGGGGTCGATTAGCAAGTTATTACCTTCCTTCTTATGTGCCCTTTGAGATCACGGTACAGGCCTCCCATCTGGTCGTACCCAACACCATTATAGATGAAGGTGCGTCTGCCAGTATTTTATCCTCAACTACTTGGCAAGTGTTTGGTTCGCCTCCACTTGTGCCTGTTACGCAGAATCTGTTGGTGTTTAATAGAAGAACTAGTCAACCGTTAGGGATCCTTCCAAAGTTGCCTGTTACTTTGGGAGGTAAAACTGTCCATATGGACATGATGGTTGTTCCTGGCCCCTTGGACTTTAATTTTCTCTTGGGCCGTGATTATACTTATGCCATGGGAGTGCTTGTCTCCTCCCTCTTTCGTGTGATGTGTTTTCCGCACCAAGGTCAGATCGTGACCATTGATCAGCTTGCGTTCTTTGGTCATCATATGGCAGCTAGTCCGCCATCATCTCTACTAGATATTTATCCACCGGTTGTGTTATCCCCGCCGCATGTCAATTATGTGGCTACCTGTCCTGTGCCTGTATTCAGTGATAGTGTCATTGTGGATCAGGTGTTGGGGGCATTGGGTCCTGATTTTCAAGATGTTTTTCTCCCATCGGATGAGAACCTCTTGAAATCCATGACTTCTTATTCATTATGATGAGGTATGCCTGCGCAGAGTTCGTTTTCTTGTGTCAAGCTTGTTAAAAAATGAAACAAGGTGTTCGGAGCATAGTTCATTTTCTTGTGTCAAGCTCCTTAAAAAATGAAACAAGGTCGTCGGAGCATGGTTCATCTGCTTGTGTCAAACTCTTTAAAAAATGAAACAAGGTCTTTCAGAGCACATTTCATTTTCTTGTGTCAAGCTCCTTAAAAAAATGAAACAAGGCGTCCTAAGGATGGTTCTTTTAATGTGTCAACCTCGTTAAAACAATGAAACACTTTCCTGTTCAATTCGAGTCTTTGATAAGATCTCGTAAAATCCCAGTCGGGTCTTTCTCTTGATCTCGTAACTTGAACCTTCACTCCATTTGCCTTTCATATGGATTGAAGCTTGGGGGTCATGTACCTCGAATTGAGTCACCATGCTGGGGGCATGCTTACTTTTTCAAGCATAGTTTGTTTCTGTTTCAAGCTTGTGTAAAAATGAAACCGGTTTCAAGCATAGTTTGTTTCCATTTCGAGCTTGTGTAAAAATGAAACCAACCTCAAGCAGAGTTTTCTGATTTCAAGCTTCTGTAAAAATAAAACCTTTCCCATTTTTTTGATTTCCATTTTGTCAGCCTATTTTTGCCAGATGAGCCTTGGTTTTCTCACTCCATCGTCACTATCTTCTTGGTCGATCATATGCCTTCACTTGGTTGTTTTATCCATTCCTGAGGAACCGCTACGATGAGTGGTCTTGCTAGCCAGCCTCTTAACCTTTACTTGTTCTAAGCAGTTCCACCATCACCGGAACTAGTAGCTACCCTTTATACCACTCGTTCCTCCAGGAGGAGTCACCTTTCAGCTCTTTTCTGATTCTCTAAAAATGAAAATATTGCCGAGTCACTTGTTGTTTTGAGCTCGTTAAATTGGTTGTGAAACAAAATCTGCCTAGTATACGTTTACCCCTTTTTCGGGCTGGGATAGATTATTTACGAAAAAGGAATACCCTAGCCTATCGCGACTAGGAGGTTTTCTCAGACATAGTTTTCTACCTTTTCGGATCTGAGGAACTATCTACGAAAAGGGACTGTTGGAGTTTACTTTTCCGCTATCTTTTCAAACTCTATAAATATGAAAAGACACCGAGTTCTTCCTTTGTCAGACTCGTTAAAACCTGATGAAATCAGACTTCGTCGTAAGGACTTTACTCGAGTTCCTCCTTCCTAGGGCTCGTTAAATGTACTAGGTTGGATTTGTCTGAAGGACAAATTTATATGACAGGCATATGGTATCCTCTTCAAGCTTGTGTAAAAATAAAGAGGTACTCACCAGAAATGGTGGGGAAAATAGAACTAGTATCATTTTTGTATCGGCAGTATGTCGCTCTTGAACATGGCACTTGTCTGCATTCATGTTGGGTTGGGGACATCTCATCTCGTTTTTCCGCTTGCCTCCATGGGTTTGGGTAATTCCTTTTGACTGCTCATCTGCTCTTTTCCTCATCGTTATGACCTCAGATCTTTTGATGTCAAATACTGCAAAATCCATTGTCATGCCGCTAATATGTTCAAGAGAAGTTGACCTCTATAGTTTTTAACCCTCCTTCGATTCTCATCTGATCCTGATTCACAAACATTATGTTCCTTTGTCTCGTGTTGATGATGTGGGAAACACTATGGCCCACCATCGATCAAGGTCGCTTCCTGTCGACTCCAGCTCATTATCCGAGAAGCTGATCTAGAGACTCCCTTCCGGTACCTTGGAGCCTGCATGCCTCAATGGTAGGTTCTTCGCATTCGACACAATGCTTTCATCATTAGCCTTCGATCGAGTGATTCTACGAGTGTCGACGCCAGCTCACTGTTCACATTTCGTGGATTGTACCTATAGTACCTTGAGGGCCATTGTCATTATTGGTGGTACCTCTCGCGTCTGTTAACGGCTTTCATCATTGGCTGGTAATCAAACGATGTTCTTGAATATTCGACTTCAGCTCACTTATTCACATGCTTGGACTTGTACTCTGTTCGGGTCGAGATGGAGTGCAAGACCCTAGATTTTGTCTGATGGAATCTAGGCTACGGATTTTTTGGATTATCATGATTGACTACATGACTCATTGATTAGATGGCTGCGACCATACCTGAGTCTATTTCCTGATCCTCACTGAATGGTTGCGTCCATACCTTGGATCCTGATTATTGTATACGCTATTATGGATGGCTGCGCCCATACCAAATATCATGTACTTGAGATATCAGTTGTACTTGTCTACACAGGTTTCCCGATGGCAGTGTTTTCAGTTGGACACATTCTCGTAAAGAATTTCACCCATCTCTCTCTCTCGGGCCTCATGCTGTAGGGGGCATCTGTTACACAGTAATTTTTCACCATCCCTGTAATCCCCCATCCCGCACATTAGAGGGCCTTTTTCATGACCTGTGAGCAGTGACATGACCTGAAACCACTTTCATGGCATCCCCCTTGACAAGGAAAATTATTCCTCTGAAGACAGTTTCTTGTAAAAAACCCTAAAAATAGACCTTTTGGCCTTGACGCGACTAGCCAGTTCAGCCCTCGCACCAATGGGAAAAATCCACCAAAGAGGGCGTGCCAATTGGCGCTCTATCCCAGTGTATTGCTCGCGCCAAGCTTAGTAAGGATTTAAAAAAAAAAATAAATGGCAGAAGTTTGATTCCAACCAATTCCTAAACTGGTCTCTAAATTGAGTTGGGAGGTTTGGCTCTGGATCTCCACGTAGGGGAAGTAGTTTTCCACCTATCATGGAAGCTTCCTTGAGGATAGGGCCAATCCCATGATTGTCGGGATCCCAAATCCCCTTCCACCATCTATATAAGCTTTCCATTTTCCCTTGGCAAGCTAGTGGTCATAGCACTAAGAGCTGAATCTGTAGCAAGGAGACTATCAGCAGACAACCCCTGAGAGCCCAGCTGAAAAGAGAGAGAGCTTTGTCCCATTCCCGACGAGCTTCATCGAGACGTGCTCCGCTGTCGACCCACCGAAGGAAGATCCAGCGTCAGAGCTCAGGTTGTATCTTTCTTTCGTTGTTATTAATAATAAACGACTCTAATTATGGTTCGATTCACATGTTTATTTCATATGATGTGAATTATATCTTCTCTGACTGGTATATGGTTACATGCTTTGAATATTATGTTGTGTGTTGTTATTTCTTCGCGTGCGTGCAGGTATCCGAACGTGCTAGGCGGGAGGATTGTGATTTTCCAAAGTGAGGGACGAGAAACATCATCTTCTCTGCAATGACAACAACATAGGATTTAAGGTAGGTCTCTTGTCACATCTTGGTATTTTTGTAACTAGGAACCTGTGTCTTAGCATGATTTGATTGTTGCTAGACCCGATTTGGGCTAGTAGGGATCGCCTCTATCCGTATAGGGGATTTACCTCTCCAACACTAACCAAAACAAACAAAAAACCCTACACTTAAAAACTAGCCTAAAATCAACCCTAATTAGCAAACAAGTTTACATCTTTACACACATAATAGAGAGAGCCCTCTCTGAGTCCAGGAAGGCTAGGTCCTAGGACTCTAGAGACTGGTCTGATGTTACCCTGTCATTTGGTCTACCAATCTAGAAAATTATGAGGAGCTAACAAGGAAGACCCTTATTCAACATTTATAACAACAAATCATATGTATAATGAAGCCCATGAGATGTACAAGAGGAAATAGAAGTCTCAAATGAAGAAAAATCCTCAAAAAGAGGTATTGCAACCATACAAATGGACAGAAACTTCCTTGAAAGCATTATTTTTATTAGGCTACAATAGTTGCTGATTAAAAATTAGATCTAAAGAAAAATAATGCATAAAAATTCAGATCTATGACAGATCCATACACTATAAAGACTCTTCTTCAAAATCCCCTTGGGTTTTTCAGCATTACATGAAGCACATGGAGCATATCTGAGATCTAAAGCTGCAGATCTGCAAAAATCTTAAGATATTCATGAATATTCAGATCTTATCTGATGTATACAATAATATGATCCTCTTCAATGGATCTCAAAGGTGAAGGGAAGATCCCCAACACATAAAAATCATTCCTCTAAAATGTTATTCCAAAAGTCCTTGCAACAACACCTACAGAAAAACGCAGATCTGGAAGTAAAACTGTGCTATAGGGTTTAAGATAAGTTTGGCTACATGCCAAAATCTGAATTTGATGCTCCAATGATCCAATACTCTCTTTCCAATGGGATAGAATCCTTCCCCACTAAAAAGAGGCACTAGAATGGTCTAGATCTGAGTATATCTAGCCTTCACTTGTTGCAGCTTACAAAGACAACCAAACCCTCAATAGGATCTGCGTTGTAGTTGGAAGAAGAAGCTTGGCCTTCAACTTGATAGTGGACAAGAAATTAAATGCTCTTCCAAGAGGCCTCTCAAGGAAAGAGATGGGATTCCTAAATAGGAAATCCTTGTGCTAAACAACACTATTCTCTGCTAAATGGCAAGGAGAATGAGATATGTCTAAACAGACAATATACTCTAAAAAAAATGTAATCACTTTAAAAAACTTCTCATGCTGCCATCCTCTTCCTTTTATAAGATGAGAGCTTGCAAAACCCTAAACCACCTTGAATGAAATAGCTCCTTTCCCATGAGCCACCTCCATCTAAAACTGCACTGTGCCTCATTGATGGCCACTCTTCCAAGAAAACGTTGTAGATTTGGTCATGGTTGACCCAGTCAAAATGTTTATCCCCTTTCACACCTAAGGGTGCCTTCTTATTCAGCCAAGATATAACCTTTTCACATTTGGCATTGATTTATTTTGCTGTTTAGGAATTTTATGATCCTCCTTTACAATTTTATTCATTAAACAGGAAAACAAAACAAAAATGAAGATTCCCATTAGTTTAGGACTAATTGGGAATATTACAGTCCTCCCCTCTGCAATGTTGCTTGTCCTCAAGCAACTGATAAGGTGAGTGCTGCAACTCTCCTCCTCCATTGGTGACACCATCATGTGTTAATCTTCCTTCATAAGCTATGTGTTCACCAATCCAACCCTCCATGAATTTCTCCTCCAAAGTTCTCATGAGATGCAAATAGCCCATCTCACAAGGAGACAGTATATCACATGAAACAAACATGGTTTTTCCAATGTTGTCCCTGAAATATGTAACATAAGATACATGGAGAATATCCATCCCATAGGGCACATACATACCTTCCCTTCTCCCTCCATATATCTCCATAAAAATTACAAGTACATCATCAATGTATGGGATAAAAACAATGAATATGCAAACATAAATTTGTGCATATGGAGGTGGGTCATAGTCCCACATGTGGAACCAGCGTAATGCATCTCCTGCCTGCATCAGATCTAGATGTGATAAGTTGTTTTCCCACCACTTACTTTCTGCCCATACCATCTCACCATAGCTGGAAGTGTGAGATATATTTCGTGCCTTAGGGAAGCACCCATCATGCTGCAAAATCTCCCTTTGTCCACCAAGGGAGTGGCCAAATTCAGAAATTTTTGTGGCCCAATATTGGCCATGAAGTTTACAAGATATAATACTCCTCCTTGGAGTCATGGATTGCATAAACTTGGTGAAATAATGCATACAATCAGAATATAAAACATGTTTTACAAGAAAATTTTCCTCACCAACAATCCTCCTCATATTAAGGGAGTGGGGCATAGATCTATCTCCTTCCTCAAAAAGACAAAGAGAGGATTGATTTAACTCTCCCATAGAGTTATGTTGTTTCTCCATCTCCACATGGTACATGCATCTTTGATAATGCTGATATAGTTCTATTTCAAAGCCCTCCCAACAGTAGCTACTCAAGATGATGTTGTTGAGCTTCATTGAATATGTTTGGTTGAAACATAACTCTTCATAGGCCCTTTGTAGTAAGTTCTCCTTGAGCTTGGAGGTTCTATACAAGAAGATCCTACCATGGTCATAGATGACTCTATATTGGATTAAATAACCCTCATCATATAACAAGTCATCAAGAATCATGCATGTGTGAAGATCCTTGGAATATTCCATCAACAGTTGGGATATCCAATATGGATCTAATTTTCCCAACAATGACAACACTAATAATGTGTCAATTGAAATTTTTTCCATCTTGCTGCTCTTCTCCTTGACATCTCCCATGCCAAAGGTGTATGTTGGAAGGCCATGCCTCCCATTTCTCTCCTCCTTGACATCTCCCATGCCAAAGGTGTATGTTGGAAGGCCATGCCTCCCATTTCTCTCCTCCTTGACATCTCCCATGCCAAAGGTGTATGATGGAAGGTTTTTATTCCTTCCTTGTTGCCTTTCTTGCATATGCACATGCTCATCAAAAAATGGAAGTTCTTGGAAGTTAGTCTCCCATGGAAGGATATCATCTATCCAAAACCTCCTTGGCCTTGCCAAAGTATGCATGTGTGACCACCATCTCCTATCATGTATGGAAGCTTTCTCTCCAAATGAAATTGTCTTCTGATTATTCACAGCCAAGGATTGCCTTCCTTGCTCCATGATGGTGTCATTCTTCATCCTTACAGCATCTTTTCTCAGCACAGTATGAGATGAGAGAAGGGATAATGATATTAAGGAAAAAATATTTCCCCTCTCCTTGAGCTTTCCCCATAATTTCAGCATTGTAGTATGGTCTTCTAATGCTCCCTTCCTTCTTGAATCTATGGATGGAGCATCAGTGCATGAAACATATTTCACCCAATTTTAATCAGGTGGTCTCCCAAGTGGTTTACCACAAGATAATTATGTCTCATGGCTCATTCCCATGTGCATAATAGATGGGACCATCATATCATTTCTTCCATTGCGCAAATCCATCTCTGATTTTTTTGTGGAAGTCTCATGATAATGGGGTATCACTCTCAAGGATGCAAGAGTGCTTCTAGTTGGAGCAATTTCCCCATATTTTCCTCCATGTAATGGTGGATCACATCCTATTTTGTCAATGCTGTGATCCTTCCTCTGTTCTTCTTCTCCTACCTTCTACAATATTTCACAGTCTAAGGTGCTTCCTTTAGATGTAGTTAACTGATGAACACCCCACATCTCCTTGGTGTCAAGGTTCTTGATCACAAAAGATTGATCTGTCATAGTGTGTGTTCCAATAACTATATGCAATGTTGGAACACATTCCCTCCATTATTTTGTCTCATTGTCTATCATCATAGATACATGTTTCTCCTTCTCTTCATGTGTAATATCCTTGGGAACTTCTTGCAAAGATACAAGAGCTCTCCTAGTGGAAGCAAGTGCTTCCCCTCCATCTCCCAATAAAAGTAGATCTCCTCCTGCTGTCACAGTGCTGGAGGACCTTTCCAGCCCTTCTTCCTCCTTCTCCTCATCAATAGAGAATGCCTCATCATTAAGAGATCCTTTCTCTTGATCTCCTATTGAAAAAGGAACCCTCATTTCTTCTTCTTGAGAAGAATGTTCTTGCTGAAGTGGGTCCTTTGCCCTTGGAAAATCATGTAGAAGATATTTAACCCCCTCAATAATGTTCTGAAATGGAGTTATCTTCATGGATCCTCCCATCTCATGCAAAGGTTCTGACTTCTTTGGCTTGGTTGGCTCTTCCAAAGAAATTTCAAATGGCTTAACATCAAATCTTTTCACTAACCTTCTAGTGAACTTTGCATAAGTATAGATATTGACATTTTTCAATGAAGAATATTCAAATATCCACCAGGCATAAGACTTACCTTGGAGATGCAGCACTGCTACTCTAATGGCTTCTTCTTCTTAAACTTGATGTAGTTGGAAATATGTGTCTATATTCTTTACCCAATACTTGGCTGAGCTCTCAGGTGATCCATCAAAAGTAGGTAGAAAAATCCTACCCAATGTGTGCTACCTGCACCCTCTTCTTCTCTTGTATATGTTGGATCTTCTTTCTTCTTTAAGTTGACAAAAATATGGAAAGCTTAGATGCTCTTTGAATCTTTTAGACTGAGATTCATATTCTTGGAGATAGTCACCAAGAGTCTCCTCCTTTGTTATTTCTCCTTGTGCTTATTCTCTTGCTAGGAATGTAGGCATGCTACAACGTTGTAAATCTAATTGTGTGGCTGAATGCTCACAAACATCATATGAAGAACTGGGGCTTTCTTCATGTGAAATTATTCTTGAGGGATCTTCATGTCTTTCCCTCCTCATTCCCTTGATTTCACTTTTCAGCTCATGCATAGTTTGGAACAAATTTTTTGAGAAATCTTTCCCTTTCATTCTTCCAGATAAAGGGGTTTTACCCTTGTCTTCTTTGTCTTCTATGTAATCAATCTTCTTCTTTTGTATTTCCTTTTCTTGAAAAGACATATTGGCTTCTCAAGAAGCACATGTTGTGCCAAGATGATGCTTTGATACCACTGTAATATTCCCAAATGGGAAATGCAGCAATAATGAACAGTTAAGCATTAAAATAACGTAGATCATCAAGATTATAGCAGGAGGCCAATATGGAGACCCTTATTCAACATATATAACAAAAAAATAGATGTATAATGAATCCCATGAGATTTACAAGACGAAATAGAAGTCTCCAATGAAGAAAAATCCTCAAAAAGTGGTACTGCAACCATACAAATGGACAGAAAGTACCTTGACAACGTTATTTTTATTAGGTTGCAATAGATGTTGATTACAACTTAGATCTAGAGAGAAAAAATGCATGAAAATTTAGATCTATGACAAATCCATAAATTATAAATACTCTTCTTCAAAATCCCCTTGGGGTTTTCAACAATACATGAAGCACATGGAGTAGATCTGAGATCTAAAGATGAAGATCTGCAAAAATCTTCAGATATTCAGGAATATTCAAATCTGATCTGATGTATACAATAATATGGTCCTCTTCAGTGGATTTCAAAGGTGAAGGGAAGATCCCAAACACATGAAAATCACTCCTCCAAAATGTTATGCCAAAAGTCCCTACAACAACACCTACAGAAAAACGCAGATTTGGAAGTAAAAATGCGTTGTAGGGTTTAAGATAAGTTTGGCCACATGCCAAGATCTGAATCTGATGCTCCAATGATCCAATACTCTCTTGCCAATGGGATATAAGCCCTCCCCACTGAAAAGAGGCACTAGAATGGTCTAGGTCTGAGTAGATCTAGCCTCCACTTGCTGTAGCTTACAAAGACAACCAAATCCTCAACAAGATCTGCGTTGTAGTTGGAAGAAGAAGCTTGGCCTTTAGCCTGATAGTGGACAAGAAATGCAATGATCTTCCAAGAGGCATCTCAAGGAAAGAGATGGGATTCCTAAACAGGAAATCCTTGTGCTAAACAACACTATTCTCTGCTAAATAGCAAGGAGAATGAGATATGTCTAAACAGACAATATACTCTGAAAAATGTAATCACTTCAACAACCTTCTCATGTTTCCATCCTCTTCCTTTTATAATATGAGAGCTTGCAAAACCCTAAACCACCTTGAATGAAATAGCTCCTTTCCCATGAGCCACCTCCATCTAAAACTGCACTGTGCCTCATTGATGGCCACTCCTCCAAGACAACACTGTAGATTTGGTCATGGTTGACCCAGTCAAAATGTTTAACCCCTTTCACACCTAAGGGTGCCTTCTTATTCAGCCAATATATAAACTTTTCACATTTGGAATTGATTTGTTTTGTTGTTTAAGAGTTTTATGATCCTCCTTTACAATTTTATTCATGAAACAGGAAAACAAAACAAAAATGAATATTCCCATTAGTTTAGGACTAATTGGGAATATCACATCCAGAGTGATCTTTAGGCAACAAAAGGTAGTGAATGAATGGAAAAACTCTTCTATTTATAACAAAATATTGAGTTAGTCTAGATATTGGTGCATAATTAAAATATTATTAACCAAATCAAGATCCAACTTTTATGGAATATTTTATTATATTTGTTGGAGGGAAAAAGACTTTGACTTTGGTCAAATCCCTTTATTTGTAAATAATAAATAAATAAATGATTTATCTATTATTTTAAGGATGTGTTTGAGTAATAATCAAATAAATAATGATTTATTCAATTATTTATAAATGATTTAGTCAAATTTATCAAGGAATATTATTTAAATAAGGTTTAAATAATTGTTCCTAGAAAATAAAAATAAAAAATAATGATTTATCTAATTAATTTCCCTGTTTTGGGTTTAATATGACCAGGAATATTAACTAAAATAATCTTTAACAAATTATTCCTTGAGGAAAATCAAACAAATGTGGATTTATTCAATATTTCCTCATGGAGTTTCCTGTTTAGACCATAAACAACTTAATAAATGTGGTTTACTAAGTTATTTTTCATAGTGAAAGCAATTTTACTTAGGGTAAAATTAGTCTTACATGGTGTTCTTTGGTCCATCTAATAGTAACAGGTTAGATGACCAAAAAATGGTGTAACACTCTATGCTGCTAATGTATGACACTATTGTCCACCAACTACTGTGTTGTTGCATCTATGTTTCTGTTGACCCTACATACTGCTGCCAACTGGATACTAAGTGCAACTCTAATGCTGTTGCAGTAGAAAAAAATCAAAAATATTGAATTAAGTGTTCATCAGATGCATATGATGCTAAAGATATGACTGATGTTAGTCTTTGCGTAGACCATTTGAAGCCTCAGCACTGTTACTGAATCTGCTCTATGCCATATTCATTTATTCCAACTCTGTTCTGCATTGCTCAGAATATGGTGCTCTCTAGCCACTACACTATCACTCCGACACTCCTTTGAACCAACTTACACTAGTCCATACTACTACTTATTATATGGGCTCCCGTAGCAAGTTATTGATCCAAGAGGTGGAATCCTCAAGGATCGTGCCCAACTGCAGCTCTTTCAAACTACAGTTCTAGATCACCCCAATTCTCCCCCAGAGATATGTGGGTAATCATATCAAAATCTTCATCCTTGATCCTCGCATTTGTAGCCTGTGGATCATGTTTCTCATCATTTTACTTCTTCTTGAGAGGACACTGCGTAGCGTAGTGACCAAATTAACCACACCGGAAACACTTGTTCTTTGAGACATCCTTCTTCCACCTCCACTACTCCTGTTGCCCCTTTGATGTAAGGGTTGCATTCTCCTCCTCCTCCTTGGAATTTGTACCACTGTTGTTGCTGCCATCAAGCTTGCACTTGACTAAGTGTCTCCTCGTATCTTCCTGTTGAAGAGTTTCCCAGATCCCTTCCCAATCTGATAACTTCTCTCTGCCCAGGATACTTTGGACAAAGACTTGACATTCTTCGGAAATGGAATTCAAGGCCAATCTAACCATCTCTATGGTCTGATGTGTTGACCCTACAGCTTCCAGTTGATCTCGAACATCCTGAAGCTTCGATAAGAACATATCTATGTTTTCTCCCTTTTTCATCCTCATAGATCACATCTTCTCCTCCAAGAAAATCTTCTGCTGCTTCGAAGACCCCTAGTATAGCATAGCCAATGCATCCCACACCTTGTTGGTAGTCCCTTTTCCAAAAATGTGTGAAAATATATGATCCTTCACTCCATTGAGGATCAATATCTTGGATTTTTCCACATATTTCTTATAGGCCTTCAATGGATTCAGATCTGTAAGGAAAACTACCACATTTTTTATGAAGGTCTTGATATCATGTTCATCCAGAAGGAAGGAAATACTTGCCTTCCATATTACATAGTTGTAGGAACCATCCAACCGATCCTTATCACACAACCTTGTGGCTTCCATCTCACCAAACTAAATGTCAAAAAACTGCCTCTAACCCTCTATGCAACCCGATCTACGCACTCCCTATTGGATTAAGCCAAATAAAACTTAGTTTCTGCTTCTTATGCACGGGAAATCAGAATTTCTTGGGCAAGAAATTCTCTGAGGTCATAGTTCCCTCAGTATGCTCCTTCCTTCTTCTGACGCTTTTTGCACCAGAAAAACAAACTGTGTCCCACTATTAAACTACTCTATGTTGAATCTGCTGCTACGCTACTCCCTTTATCGCTGAAAAATCACAAACTAGAAAATCTTACATTTCTATCGACTCACTTAGAGAGATATTTCATCTCAAATCTTGCCTTGCTTGAAATGGACTATGTAATCCCTTAGGGATTCGATATTCTGCCTATGCAACCCTTCGATATACCTCCTTCTATTCAACGTTGAAATCTTTCGGTTTGCTCTCTTGCTTCACCTGCACTCTGATACCATGTGAAAATTCAATGACCCGAATTCCCACTACAACGAACTGATATTAATTCTCCTACTTGTTAAATTATTACAAGTTACTTACTGTGTTCTATAGGTAAATATTGAAAAAAATACAACTACAGTCATCACTAAATAAATAAAATGTGGAAGACAAGTATTGAGCAAGAATAAATACAACACACATAAGTGATACCGTTATTTTTGGATTAATGTACTCAGAAAAACCCAATGCGGGGAAATTGGTGCAGTAACTAAGGGTTTGTATTATTAAGAAGTAATTTTTTAATACAATTTGGATGCCCAAATCTGGTTATGCAAGAGAGAATCTGACTGGTAGAAAATTAGTGAGGATTACCTCACACTAACACTACAGATCCGACACTGACCCAGCCCTGAACTAACAAGCCCCACACTACCTCTGTGCAAATCTGAATAAAAAATAGTAGGAACTGCGTCACTCCTTCCAACTGATCTTTCTACTGGCTAGATTCTTGATCTTCTGGTCCTCCTGTCTCACACCCCGGCTCCTGAAATTGAAACTTATCTAAACCTCAGCAAAATAACGTATCTTCACAAGGGCTCAGCGCTGCCCAGCATAGCCCTTACATTTCTGCTTCTATTTCTTCTTCTTCCTTCTCTGCGATGTATTCCTGACTTAGGAAAAATATCTCCAACCAGAAACTATGCTTTCCCCTCACTGCAATAATTACTTTGATGATCTCTCCGGCTACTCTGTGCTTCTCCCTTGAGAAATAAATCTCTAGATTCTCTCCCCATGTAATTTCCAAATTCCCATGAAGCCTTCTCTTATAACCTTCTCATTGAGAAATCAAAGCCTCAGATTAAAACATAATCAAGGCCTCAGATTAACTTGACTTGATATTCTTCTTTTTCTAGAAGATTCGCACCTAGTTCTATTAATACACTTTAATTATTTTAATTCCCTAAGTTTAAACACAGGCTCCAATTAAAAATAATTATTTATTTTAATAAAACCTCATTCGGGTGGAATTTCCAAAAATGCTTTCTGCATATTTTGGAATACATGTGTCTAAGTGATATGAAATGACTGTATTAGTTTTGTTGTGCTAAGTGTTAAACAATTTTTGCATGCCCGCTAATTTTCCGCTGAATCTAACTGCAGTATTAAATTTTTGCAGTTGGGAACATGCACCCCCAAACCTATGGGTTTCATAACCGTCGGGAAAAACTCTTGTTGCAACTATAGCTGAACAAGTTGAACTATGGTAATGCTGGTGGGTTAAACACTGACCACGCAGAGTTAACATAATGGTTTTGTTGTTTTTCCATGTGACAATATTGTGGAACGTTGGTAGGTTAGCATTTACCACGACTATTTTTGTTGGAATTTAATGGTTTCATATGATACATCTCAGGGAATTGCTGGCTGGTTGGGACCACTAGCGGTTCCCAACCCCCAACCATAACTACAATACATATTAAATATAACTTGCAACCTATGAATGTTAAGAACCAATGCATAGAACAGTTGATAATATGTGCGTGTGCCCAACAGGAGGTCTGGGGGTCGATTCCTACAGACCCTCAACAAAATTTTAACACGTCATTTCAAGGACACGTGGTAGCCTTTGGGCTAGCCACATGGCACCCTCTAATTGGATTTCCCCAAACCGTACCTTCAAATAGAAAACAAACACTTATCAAACCTTGATTGGCTTGGTGGAAAGGAATATTTTGAGGAATATTCCTTTTTTTCTGACTGTACGTTCCACTTTTTCTGATTGTGCATCCCAGTCAAACCTGGTGAAACTGTCGTAAATTTACTTGTTTGGCATGTCAATTAGAACGTGATATCTTCCTCATACGACATCAGTTTTTCGAACCATTTGCGGCGCCAAAATTAGGAAGATGATATCTACGCAACCATTTTGGTTTCAACCCAATCCTGTAACTTTGAATTTTGAGAAAAAATTATGAACTCCTGATCATTCCTCCCCATTTGGAAGATTTTGGACCCTAAAAGACTTGATTACCTATTCAGTAGATGAGGGTACAACTCCCTCACCTTTCCAACCTCCATTTATATTTCCTTGCTTGGTTTAGTGCCTTTGAGCCCAACTCAAAGGTAGTCAACACTTCCCCTCTTTGATGCTCTTGTCCTCCTGTCAAGAATTGTATCTTCTTTGAGCTCATCCAGAAATTATGGCGAGAAGAATTCAATAAAAGGTAGTTGAACATAATTTCCTTGATCATCGATCAAAGGTGACTCATACAAACGTAAGTTTTCAACATTAACAATTGAATACATTTTTATATAAGAAGGCAAGTCAAGTTGGAATGCATTATTACCAACTTGTTTTATGATCTTGAAAGGACCATAGTGAATGGGTTTGAGATTTTTACCTTCCCCTTGCATCCTTTCTTTGCTAATGTGCAATCATACCTCATCTCCCTCTTGAAACTTGTGATCAACCCGGTGTTTTTCATGCCCCTCTTTGTATTTGCTTTGAATTTCTTAAGTTTTTCTTGAACTTGTTGATGTATAATCTGATTTTTCTCAATGAAATTTTGATCCTTATGAATGTCACTATGGCCATCAATTGCAACATCCTTCCCAAAGATGAATTCTAATGGAAATTTTGGCAAATACCCAAAGCATACTTCAAAATGTGAGGTTTGTGTTGAAGAGTGCTTTGTTTGGTTGTAAGCGTGCTGAATGTAATGCAGTTGTTCATCCCACAACTTAGGATGTTTGCTTTAATATCCTCTCAATACATGCAAAACTGTTATGTTCACCACCTCGGTTTTTCCATCTGTTTGTGGATGAAAAGAAGTACTCTTTTTCAACTTTGTGTCCATATTTATCCATAGATTTGACCAAAAATTCCCAATGAACCTGGAATCTCTGTCACTAACAATAGCAGTGGGCAATCCAAAATATTTTGAAAATAAAGTTCAGCAGTTTGTTCAGTAGTAATGGTTTTCTTACATGGCATAAGTATACACATTTTACTGAATCTGTCCACAACTGCATAAAGATAATCATGTTGCTTTCTTGACATAGGTAGACCTCCAACAAAGTCCATGGAGACACTCTCCCATGGCCTTGATGGTACCGGTAGTGGCGTGTACAACCCAAGCTTCCTATTACTAGGCTTACTTGTTGCATACATACAACAACCTCTTATAAAACGTGACACACTATCTATCATGCGAGGCCAATAACAATACCTCTATAGATTCACCACTGTTTTTCTTACCCCAAAGTGTCCAGCAATAAGAGAATAATGATCTTCTCTCATGAAACTTAGCCTCTCTCCTTGTGGAATACATAACTTGCCCAAATGAAACAACAAATTGTTATGCATGTGATAATATTTTTCTTCAACTTGATTCCCTTCACTCAAACTAGCATACACATCTTGAAAATCAATGTCATGTGCATATTTTTCTATGTAACTTTCATGTAAAATATAATCATTTTTTAGTAAAGTAGAAGCACTAATGATTGGTCTTGAAAGCATATCTAAAAATTTATTGAATATACCTTTTTTGTACCTTATAACTAAGTGAAATTTTTGAAGAAATCCCATCCGCCTAAAATGTCTTGATTGTTGCAATTTTGTTAGTGACTGCAAGTACTCTAATGGTTGGTGATCGATACGTATAATAGTCTCTTTACCCATCAAGTAGTGTTTCCACTTCTCGACACTTTGTACCAATGCATATAGTTCTTTTTCATATGTAGGATAATTAGTCACAACACCATTAAAGGTTTCTGAATCAAAGGCAATAGGCTTACCATGCTACAAAAGTACTGCACCCATGGCATAATCACTAGCATAAGTTTGTAACTCGAATGGTTGTCTCAAATTTGGTAATGCAAGGACTGGAGCTAAACTGATCTTTTCTTTTAAAGCTTCGAAAGCTTTCTATTTTTTGCCTCCCCATTGGAAGCCTTTCTTCACACTTGTCACTGCATGCATAGGAGCTGCGATGGAAGAAAAGTTAGCAATAAACTTCCTCCAATATTGAGTTGCACCTAGGAAACTTCTTACCTCGGTTACTGTTTTGGGTGTGGGCTAATTCAAAATGGCCTCCACTCTAGAAGGATCAATCCTCAATTCTCTACTTCCTACAATATGTCCCAAATAGACCAAATAAGTCTTTCCAAACTCACATTTTGACATCTTAAGAAACAATTTCTCTTTCTTCAAAATATGAAGCACTCTATTCACATGCAATACAAGATCTTCTCTTATTTTGCTGAAAATTAAAATGTCATCTAAGTACACAATAAAAAATTCATCAATAAATGGTTGCAAAACACTATCCATAACTTGCATGAAATTTGTTGGTGCATTACATAAACCAAAAGGCATAACTAGCCACTCAAAGATCCCTTGTTTGGTTTTGAATGTAGTTTTCCATACATCAATTTCTGCAATTATTACTTGATAATATCCACTTCATAAATCTAACTTAGTGAAAAAAATTTCTTCTTTCATTTGATCAAGAAAATCATCTATTCTTGGGAGTGGGTAACGATTTTTTACCGTAATCTTGTTCAAAGCTCAAAAATCTACACACATGCGCCAAGTCCCATATTTCGTTGGTATCAAGACTATGGGTGAACTGCATGGCGAGGTACTTGCCCTTATGATTCCTTTGTCCAACATCTCTTTGATTTGCCTCTTTATTCAGCATTCTCCATTACCGACATACGATACATACCGATGTTTGGAAGAGGACAATATTACTGCAACTGAATCTCATGTTGAATTTCCCTTTTTAGAGGCAATCCTGTTGGCTCCTGAAACATCTCATGATGTCCATTAACCACATCATATAAATCTGATTTAAAATTAGGATCACATCCTTCAAAATATTCATGATTAATATCAGCTTTAGGCTTAATCATAAGAAGAACAAAATTCTTACTTGAATTTACCAACCTCTTTACCTGTCCAGCATTTACCATAGCAATGTTTGTCTTCTTGCGATGTGCCCTAACAATGAACTCCTGGCCATATTTGAATAAATGATACTTGTTCTCATGGCCATAGAAGATCACTTTCCGCTCATACAAGTAAGGAATTCCTAATACAATACCAATTATGTCAAGCAGAACCACATCTAATTCAACTGTGTCAATAAAGCTTGCAGTGATTGCAAACCTCAATATACATTTCTTTGAAATCTGTAGATTTGCATCCTTACAATTCCAAACCAATGGATATGGTTTTGGATTTGGTACGGTCTCATGGTTAATTTTATTGACCAAATCTTCAAATATTAAGTTTTCTTTTGATCCACTGTCAAATAGTGTGTCAATATTGTTATGCTTAGATATGACCCTGACATGAAACAATTCTATTCTTTATTCTTCATTTGGAGTGTTTATGTGACAGTTTGATGTATTGGTACTGGGTTTAATTTCAATTTATTTTCCCTTCATGTTCTTCAATCCCATGGTTGTAATTTTAGATTCATCACCTGAATCAGATCCTAAATCATGTTAAGCTATAGAATCAATTTTTTGTTTCCCTTTGTTATTAGGTTTCTTTGGCCTCAATTCGCGATGTAATTTCCAACAATGAGTTTCATCATGGCCTTATTTTAAACAATGTTTAAAAACCACTTTTTCTTCCTCTTTCTTAACAGATGCATTCTTTTTTTTTTTACCTTTTGAGGTCTTTTCCTTAGCTTTACCCTTAAAAGGCTTCTTTCTACCCTCTTCAGAAATGTTCTTCCCTCTAGCTTCTAGATGTGTGGTCTGAACACAAACTTCATCTAGACTGGTGGGGTTAAAAATGAGAATAGTATGTTGTAGGTAGCTATGTAAGCCTCCTATTTACTTTAGAAAACTATCTTGGCTCTACAAATACACCCCTAATAAGAGAGATGTTCTCCTAAATTCTTGGGTGAATTCTTGCACATTTTTTCCCTTTAATTGCCTAAAATTCTGTGAGTTTATTATGGCTTTTTGCATATGAGATAATGGATAAAACTGTTTTTTAATAGCACTAATTAAATTTGACCATGATAGAATAATCTTACCATGTTTCTTGATTTCCTCTTTTGTCTTGGCTTCCCACCAAACAAGTGTTGCACCTTCCATTCTCAGTGAAGCTAATTGAATTTTTGTATCACCATCATGAAGGTTCTGTATTCTCCAATAAACCTCCAATTGCCTAATCCAATTATCTAGCTTTTATGCATTTACTTCAGCATTAAACATTGGCAATTTGAAATTAACATCAAGTTTTAAAAAATGATTTTTACTAGTGCTCTTGGACTTGTGTGGCTGATGTACTGAAGAAGAAGTAGAAGATGATGATGAAGAGGGTGAGGATGATGGTTCTCCATTACCTCCATTTACTCCATTTCCCTTCTTTGACTTATCTTCATCATGTTGACCTCCTGAAGATCCTTGTCCTTCCTTGTGAATTTTAGATCCTTCTCCTTCCAGCATCTCATTCCTTTCTTGATAAAGGATTCTAACCATCTCAGCCATGTTAGGGAATGCTTTCTTGAACACTCTTTCTTCCTCTTTGGGATCAACTTCTTCATGGATTTATCCTTCCTCATGAGGCATGCTTAATGGAGCTTCTGCTTCTTTAGGAGGTGAACTAGGTGGTGGAGATTGTGGCAATCTTGCTCTCCTTTTCTTTGGCTCCTTTTCAGACCCTCATGCTTCCACCAATTTTCCTTCTCTTGTTTTGAGCTTGAGCCTTGTAAGCATCTAAAAATTGTAAATAGTTAAACAATTATTTTCACTAAACAACACCAGAGAATAAAATCTAGCTTTGATACCAACCTGATCTGAAATAACTGTATTAGTTTTGTTGTGCTAAGTCTCTTTTTATTTTAAAAATATGTGCATACTTGTCTCATTAGTTTTCATAAGGATTGAGGATTTTGTCCATGTATTGTAGATGATTTTTAGTGAATTAGAAGCATAAAACAAGCTTAAATAACACTGAACAATAGTGTAAAATAGAGAAATAACTCACCACATGAAATTTACACAGCATGCATGATAAAGAAATTCACCCCTCCTGGGCAACATCTGCTGGTCTAGCTCCCAATGGCATGTTCATCTTTCATTATGCCCAAAATTTTGCTATTACATGTAGTTACAACTCTCTAATGGATATTTTCTCTACACCAATGGCTCTAGAATGCTCCAATTAGTCAAAAATGACTCTTCATTCACTTATAATGGGTGAAAATTGAGTCTCATACTCTTTTTCCCA
Source organism: Pinus albicaulis (assembly GCA_034641835.2). Classification (NCBI taxonomy): domain Eukaryota; kingdom Viridiplantae; phylum Streptophyta; class Pinopsida; order Pinales; family Pinaceae; genus Pinus; species Pinus albicaulis. The sequence continues at coordinate 33,478,979 of MU968411.1, read as the reverse complement.
GATTCACCTAGGAAAGCTCCACTAAAAGTGGAGAACTCCACTTAATTGGAGTTAAAATTGGGCTTGTTCGCCAATTTTGGCACGCCCGCTAAATTGTCCACCAAATATTTCTGCATCATTAAATGTTTGCAGTTTGGCACATGCACCCCAAAACCTGCAAGTTTCATAACCGTAGGGCGGAACTCTTGTTTCAACTGCAATTGAACGAGTTGAACTGTGGTAATGCTACCGGGTTAAATGCTGACCATGCAGAGTTAACATAATGATTTTTTTGTTTTTCCACATGAAAATATTATGGAATGATAGCAGGTTAGCATTTACCGTGAATTTTTTGGTGGGAATTTAACAGTTGCATGTGATACATCTCAGGGAACCGCTGGCGAGTTGGGAACGCTGGCAGTTCCCAACCCCCAACCATAACTACAATACATATTAAATGTAACTCGCAGCCTATGAATGTTAAGAACCAATGCATAGAACAATCAATCAGATGTGTGCATGCCCAGCGAGAGGTCTGGGGTCAGTTCGTGCAGACCCTCAACAAAATTTTAACACGCCATTTCAGGGACATGTGGCAGCCTCAAGGCTAGCCACGTGGCACCATTTAATTGGCTCTCCCCAAACCGTACATTCAAATAGAAAATGGACACTTGTAAAACCCCGATTGGCCCGGTGGAAAGGAATATTTTGAGGAATATTCCTTTTTTCTGACTGTAGATTCCACTTTTGTTGAATGTGCATCCCAATCAAACCTGGTCAAACTATCGCAAATTTACATATTTGGCATTTCGATCAGAACTCGATATCTTACTCATATGACATCAGTTATTCGAACCGTTCACGATACCAAAATCAGGAAGATGAGATCTACACAACCATCCTAGTTTCAACCCAATCTTCTAACTTTTAAGTTCAAGAAAAATTATGAAATCCTGATCACTAAGCCTCCCTACAAATTTGAGACTTAGATCACATCGGATGCTACCAAAAATCAACATTTAGAACTTCCTAACATACCATGTCACTTCATCCTTAGCAAACCTGGAACTCACTGACACTCCTTGTCACGCACTATTATTCTTTCATTTCCATGCATTTTGACCTAGTGCTCCCTTGATTTTCCCTAGCATTCACTAACACTCCTTAATACACATTGACACACCTTGGCACTTGGTACATCTTGACATGCTTCCCTAGCACTCTAGCATGCCTTGGCACTACCTAGCATACCTTTTCACTCCCTCCTTAGCACACTTGGAACTTACTAACACTCCCTATCACACACTATTATTAATTCACTTCAATTGAAATGAAAATAGTGCTCCCTTGTGTTTCTGTGGCACTCCCTAACACTCCTTATCATGCGTTGGAACCATACCCTAGCACCTGGCACATCTTGGCATGCCTTGGAACTTGAGATGTATTGGCATGCCTAACATGCCTTGGAACTATCTAGCATTTGTTAGCACTTCTTTGCATTCACCGACACACCTTGGCACTCCCTGATTGTCATGCCCTTATAGATAACCTTACTTTTTCTGCGATTTGGGAACCCAAACAAGTAATTGAAAAAGTAGTGTTGTGCCTACTCCAAAGTCTCTATTTTTCTAAAACTACTTTTGTCTAGCCCCTTATCGCAATCATAGGCCTACCTCCTGCAAGTCCTATTGTAAAATTATCCTAACACACTTCGTCCTTAAGACACCATGAATTCACTGACACTCCCTGACACACTCTTATTCATTCATTTCCATACATTTTGACCTAGTTCTTCTTTATGATGCCTTGACACTCCCCAACACTCCTCACAATGAATTGAAACTATATAACATTTTTAGCACACATTTTCATTCCTTGGCACACCCTGACACACCTTAGATATCATGGTCTCACAACTACCCTTACATTTTTGCAACTTGGGAACCCAAACAAATATTTCCTTGACTACAACAACTTGACCAAGTTACAATTACTCTAACTAGACTATTCCTTGTTCACCTAAGAACTTCCTATAGCTGATCTTTGGAAACTCATGTTGAATCTCAAGTCATACAAGCTAACAAGTTATGAAGACAAGGCTCACATCCAATCATGGTCGTAAAAAAACCAAGAAAGATAGTTAACATCTTGATATTCCATAACACCACGCACATCTAACAATCCCTTGGCACTATGTGGCATGTGTTAGAATCCCATGCATTCCATGGCATGCTTTAGAGCTAACATCCTAACACTCCCTGACACCTAGCACACCTAGAACTCGTTGACACTCCTCGTCACACTCTTATTCATCCATCTCCATGCATTTGAAACTAGTGCTCCCTTGTGTTTCCCTGACACTTGGCCCTAACAAACTGTTGGGGCCCTTGTTTTTGGTTAAGTTTTGAAATCTTGGCTAAGACATTTTGAATTTTGACCCTTTTTGAGTTGCGGTATGAATACACATGGCAATCGCGACCGCGCTGCAACTACCAGGAGTCGCGGAGCTATCAAGGTGGCGCGGAAGCATGCGATAGCTGGAGATAGAACAAGGACAAGTGTAGATGAGGGAAACACACAGCAGAAGACAGAAAGAAGAAAATGTAGATAACAGGAGAGAAGCCGGGAGAAGCCTAAGTAGAGCCACAGAGGAACTGATAGTCGCACGAGCGGGTGAATAAATAACAGTCACCCGGCTGAAAAAAGAAGGAGGCTGAAGAAGTTGCGAGGCTCGAGACAGGGGAGAGATGCACAGAGCAACTGCAGAGGAATCATGCATGTCTTTCCTATGGCTCTTTATCTTCTCTATGCTACCTTTCTGCTCCGAAATCCATCTGTATCAGATTTGTAAGCTATCAGTGAGAATGCCATGTAATCCTATGTTCTCCCAAGAGATTAATATAATGGAAGGTTGCTATCTCAATAAGATGTCTATGTGCTTGTAATATGTTTATGCTGGTTTAAAATTTTATTTGCAAATGTCTGAATGCTTATTAAGTGATCTTGCGTATATAACTCTATATATGTAATGGATGCACTATCCTTCATTAGTTGCGGGTTTTTTCCTTGCCATTGATCTCATCCCCTTCTGCATGTGGTTGTGGCACACCTCAGGTGAGACACACTGCTCCCCAGAGCAAGGTGAAAATGCCGACGTGTTCCTAGACTACACCGGACCCCTTTGTTGGCCACAACTCTTGAACCTGGGTCTTGTCCGTGAGACCTGACTTCTCGCCAACAAATGGTTCCGTTGCCGGGACCTGCATGTTCTGAGGGGATCTAGATCATGGTATCGAGGATTTTTGAAGGAGCGATACGGCGATGGTGGGATGATCATCTTGACTAGTTCATTGCTCAGCAAGCAGAGCTGACCAAGAAAAAGGAGGCGGCGATCAAGGAGCTTGTTCTTTTCTCTGACTCAGCCAGTGATACGTACGAAATTTTTTGGGGAAGGTTCCCTACGGACCTCTACAATTGGTTGTGGAGGATACACGCGACGGTGCCCCAAGAAGGCTTGCGGAAGATAAACCGCAGGTGGGCGCACGAAGATCTGGTGGCACTACATCGGGTAGACACGAAAATAACCCGCGCAGTGGATTTCTGGGTAAGGACCACGTTAGAAGGATACACTGTGGAGTTTGCTGTTGAGTGCTATCAATCCTTCTCGAAAGCCGAGGTTGTTTTCCACTTAGGGCTAAGAGGGACGCTGTTGAAAGACATTCCGCTGTGGGTCAAGGCTCTGATGGTGGACGAAGGGTTGATTGAATTCCATAAAATGAGTATGGAAGTGTAAACCTCCCGTGCTAGGGGAAGGGTTGAGGGAACCGATGCTGTGTAGAATGTGAAAGTAGGGGTGGGGAATGGATGTTGAGGCCGCATGCAAGTTGCGGGAGCGACATGCGCATCGGCGGGCACAGATCGCCGATAGGTGGTGAAGAAGGGTAATGAGAGATTTGAAGAGAAGAGAGATCGAGAGGAAAAATCAGAAGGAGGCACCTCAGAGGACGGGAATTATGGGTTTGGATACCCGGGAAGAAAACGGGACAGCAGTGGAAGTGTAGTGGGTGCATGGGAGCCCAGCGACGCGAGAAAGAGAGATTGTGACTAGCGAAGATAACGGAAAGATGCAGCCCGAAGAGAGTTCTGATGATGAATGGCACGGCGTGATGCAGCGGATGTTTCAAGATCAGAAGGCACCCACCCCTCCAAGCAGCCCTAATTCTCACCTTCTGCATGGCCAGGATCCCAACCTTTCCTTGGTACTGTATCAACCTTTAAGTAATATTTTTATTCAGTTACAAGCATTGAGTCGGTCATACAATAGTTCATCAGTGTCAGTAACGCCAGGTAATAGCAACGTTACCAGTAGCAGTATTTTTCCTAGTGGGACCGTTACGCAACCAAGACCTGAAGGCTTTATCCTGGTCAATTCTCCGCAAATACACATGGCTGGATCTTTCACCCGGTATCCAGAGTTCTCTGTCCGAGGCAATGATGATGTAGAGCAACACTGGTACCTGTGCGAAGCCATCTGGAGGGCTCGCCAGATGCCAGATGCAGGGAAGTTAATAGAATTCCAAACCATGCTCAGAGAGAGGGCTCTGCGATGGTTTATCAAGTGGTCCGAGGCTCATCCTAACCCCGTAATTGTGGACGTGAAGCGGGATTTTGTCCGCGAATTCAAGCTTCCCCAGACAGACCAGTAGGGCATGTCAGAGCTGTGGGAAATTAAGCAGAAGGAAGGTGAGACCGCGTGGGAGTTGATGCGGTGATTCAAGGACGCGATCAGGAAACTTAGCTACCCGATTGATCCAAACCACCAGAGGGACTGGTTCATCAAGGCTCTGCTCCCCTTGACACGAACCCCCCTCACTCAGTAGAAGATTGATAGCCTGCAGGACGCTTTGGAGCAGGCCATGAAGATTGAAGCCATGGCGGGCTACCCCCAGGAATATCGGGGGGGGGGGGGGCGCAGCCCCGCAAGATCCTTCTTTGATAGGGTTGCAACACCATATTTCCAGCTTGACTGAAAAGCTCAAGGAGCTTCAGCCAGTGAGACCAGTGTGACCGAATGTTTGGTGTACTAATTGCCTGGTTGAGGGCCACGTAGCAACCGAGTGTCCTCGGTTGCGCAACACAGGAGCAGGACCCTTGGTCGCAGCAATCCAGGGGGGTCCACCACCAGGGGGTGGCACGGCGATGAACCCGCAGGGAGTCTACCAGCCGCAACAGACTTACGCGGGGTTCCCTCCACAACCGGTTTCCTCCACCATGGAGTACTGCGAGATTTGCCGGACACTGGGGCATCCTCCTCGGATGTGCCCGATATTACAGAAGTACTCCACGGTCCCGAATAATGTAAACTGCGAATTTTGTGTGTCCACGAATCACAAAACTGAGAAGTGCAGGGCGCTTGACGCACTTGCGGATCGACTGGATCGTCCCTCGTACAGGGTGAACAAGGCTCCAAGGGGAAGAGGTGGCGGAGGCATGCGGGGAGGCCGCACAGGCGGACACGGTCCGGTAAAATGTTACAACTGTGACCAGGAGGGTCATGTGGCTCGAGAATGTCCCCTTCCATGACGACCCTGGTGTTCCCAATGCCGGGTCAATGCCCACGCTACAGAAGACTGTCCGGAGCTCATCAAGAAGTGGGAAGAACGGGTGAGGCAGAGGGGAGCGAATTTGATAAACTTAGAACCGCGAGGGGCCACAAACCCCGACATGCAAAACGTCGCGATAGTGACGAGGGGTGGAAAGAAGACTGAAGAGGATGCCCACGGGAAAGAGCCAACACGAGTGGTTCGGCCGGCATCACCGAAGAATTTGATCAGGCCCGAAGTCCAGAAGAAGTATTTCCAGGAGGCGGTTGAGGCATTCGCCCAATTGCGGAACGAGGGAGGTTTGGAGGGGCCCGTGCTGCTGGAATTTGGTGCGCACAACGTCGCAGGTACGGTGGTCAAGGATTGGCTCCGGCTATTCCTCAGGATTGTTGACAGCGCTGCGCTACGGCAGCAACTCAAGTATGCATTGGACGAAGCACTGTAGGGGCGCATAGAACTTGGAGATCCGGCGGACGCCAGCCCTCAATACATGCAGCGCGTCAAGCGGAACAAGCAATGAACAAGCAAAGAATTCCGGCTTAACACGCAGGTCGCGGGATTCCAAATCAGCGACACCATGTTGGACTTGGGGTCCGACGTCAACATTCTGCCATGGAAGACATGGGAGGCTCTTGGAAGGCCACGGCTAGCCTACTCACCAATCCAACTCAGGATGGCGAACCAGTACTGTATTCTGCCAATCGACCGGCTCGAGGGTGTCGAGGTCGACGTTGCGGGGGTGAAGACATACACCGATTTTGAGGTTATTGATATCATGGGCGACAAGGATCCCTATCCTGCCTTACTCGGCATTGATTGGGCTTTTTGAGAATTACGCCATCATCGACCTTAAAAAGGAGCTGATGATCTTTGAGGATGGGGAGGTACGGGTCACCCAGCCCCTCGACCCGTATCAGGGCCCGCGATATACGGAAACAGTGGACAATCGGGAGGATGCTCAGATGATGGACCACCTTTATCAGATGACCGCAGGACAGCGGGACGATTATATTAACCCGACCGTGACTGGCTCTGTCAGTTGCCGGAGTGTGCAGAGCTCGGAGCTCGGATCCGAACTCGCTTGGGAAGACTAGCAGCAAGGGGGGTATGAGACCACCACGCGGAGATGTGCTTCCATTGCCCAAGTTCGGTGGGTAGGGACTGAGATCCGCGGATATCCCACATTGTCGAACATGCAAGCAGTCAATACTTTTATTGCCAAGGTTGAAGACCTGGTCCCAGCTGAAAGCCGGATGCCACTTTTGGATGTGGCCTTACAGTAAACGTCGGCACGGTGGTGGAAAAATCACCACAACACTCTGTTGCGATGGGAGTGCGTGGCGGATGCTCTGTGGGCACGCTTTAAAGAAGATGAAGGACCCTACAGTACGCTTAAGTATCATGGAACTTCTGACCCGCGACTCCATTTGTGGGCCCGCGAGGAATAGTGGCGTAGCACCCGGTACCCTGAGGAGTTGTGGGTCCATAGGTTTATCCACTCCCTGGGCACAATTCCCCAGGCCTGGTACCTGGAGGAAGAGCGGAAACGGGGAACTTGTTCTTGGCAGGCAGTTGTGGACAAGTTCGTTTTTAGCTTCTTGTTCGAAGGGGAGACGGCGCAGGAGTCTCAGGCCCTACAAGCAGTCAAGGAGGTCTTTTTTTTCTGCCAGCACGAGCCCGACGAGGGCCCGGTGGTGTCATGACCTGAGGTCAAGCGCGAGTTGGTTTGCCACCAGATTGATGGTGACCCGGAGGAAGATAGTCTGGAGGACCTCAGGCATCTCTATTTTCACGAAAAATAAGGCGAGCGGAACATCAGTGAAGAGCCGATGACTGAAGGAGTCCATTTACAGCCGCTAAAGACAAAGAAGCTGAACATTGGAACGGACGAAAAACCCAAGCTCGCAACGGTGGGAGATTACTGGGATGAGGAGACAACAAATGAAATTTTCAGCCTCCTCTGGGAATACGAAGATTTTTTCCCGTCTTCGGTTGCAGACCTGAAGGGGATCAAGGGGGATCTGGGCGAAATGCGCATCATGTTGAAACCAGGGGCCAGGCCGGTGAAGCACCGACCCTACCGGTTGAACCCACGTATCAAAGAAAAGGTCAAGATGGAGATTGACAAGATGCTGGATGCAGGTCTCATCTTTCCAGTAGAAGAAGCTGAGTGGGTGAGTCCCATTGTCATCCAGAACAAGAAGGACAAAGCGGAGATCCGTGTCTGTGTAGATTACTGGAGCCTGAACAATGCCTGCATCCACGACCCGTTTCCCACTCCTTTCAGTGATGAAGTCCTAGATCACGTTGCGGGAAACGAAGCTTATTCATTAACTAATGGGTTTTCGGGTTACCATCAGGTGCGCATTGCCGAGGAAGACAAAGCAAAGACGACATTCACCACTGAGTGAGGATCATTCGCATACCACGTTATGCCGTTTGGTCTGAAGAACGTACCGGCTGTGTTTTCCCGGATTGTCATTGCTGCTTTCCGGGAGTACATTCACAAGTTCCTGGAAGTCTACATGGACGACTGGACCGTCTACAGCCTGTTGAAGAATCACGCCTCCCTGTTGCGTGTTATGTTTGACCGGTGTCGTCAGCTGCAGATTTCCTTGAACTTGAATAAATGTATTTTTGCAGTTACATTTTGCACACTCTTGGGCCATGTGGTGTGCAAGAAAGGGGTCTGCGTTGATCCCGCCAAGGTCGCGGTCATCGTCCACATGGAGGCCCCTGAGACTGTGAAGCAGTTGCGGGCACTGCTTGGGCACACAGGGTATTACAGGCGGTTTATTCGCAACTACGCAAAGATTACGGCCCCTCTGGAGAAACTGTTGTGGAATTCAGAAGTTTTTCAGTGGACGGCAGAGTGCAGGAAGGCACTTGACACATTGAAGGAGAAGTTGGCGACGGCACCTATACTTGTGCATCCTGACTGGGAAAAGTAGTTCCATGTGCATATTGATGCATCCGGTATTGCACTTGGAGCTGTATTGGCGCAACCCGAGGAGACGACAGTTGACCACCCCGTATACTTTGCCAGTCGTAGGTTATTGAATGCGGAGAAGAACTACACCACGACCGAGCGGGAGGCGTTGGCGATGGTGTACTACCTCCAGAAGTTCCGCCACTATCTTCTGGGCGGAAAATTCACATTCTTCACGGACCATTCTGCATTGAAGTATCTGGTGAATAAGCCTGTGTTGGAAGGAAGAATCTGTCGTTGGCTACTACTTTTCCAGGAATTCACGTTTGAGGTGATTGTTAAGCCTGGCAGGTTGAATGTTGGTCCCGATCATTTATCCAGGTTGGAGATGGGAGAGAATGAAGGCTCGTTGGACGATCAGCTGCCGGATGCCGACCTTTTCTGGGTCGAAGCAGTACCAGACTACCTGGCTGACATTGCCACTTATCTGACCACGAGACAGTGCCCTCAGGATTACACCCCGCTTCAGAAACGCCACCTGGTTGTCCAGGCAGCCGACTACCAATTAATCGCGGGGCAGCTGTACAAACTGGGCCTTGATGAGGTGTTGCGCAGGTGTGTTCTTGACCATGAACGGGAAGCAGTGATGTGGGAATGTCAGAGTGGTGTTGCGGGAGGGCATGTGGGTGCGAAACCCACCGCAAGGAAGGTGCTCCAGGCTGGGCTGTGGTGGCCGACAGTACATGCTGACTGTAAGGCCTATGTTAAGCATTGCGATGTTTGCCAGCGGACGGGAAGGCCTTCGCACTGGGACGAGCTTCTGCTACACCCAGTATATGTGTTGCGGCCGTTTGAAAAGTGGGCTATTGATTTCGTAGGTCCCATTGCCCCGGTCGCCAGACACTCCAAGGCTCGGTACATCATTACCGCTACAGATTACCTCACCTGGTGGGCTGAGGCAGCAGCGGTACGTGACTGCTCGGCAGAGACCGTTGCCTGGTTCATCTTTGAACACATCATCAGCCGCTTTGTCTGCCCACGGAGCTTGACCAGCGATCAGGGTACACATTTCATTAATGCCACGGTCAAGTCACTACTAGACACATTTATGATTTAGCATCATAAAAGCAACCCATACCACCCACAGGCCAATGGTACTGTGGAAGCATTCAACAAGATTCTCAAAAAGGGCTTGACCAAAATTTGCAATGCTCAGCCCGACGACTGGGACGAGCGCCTCCCAGCGGCATTATGGGCCTACCGGACTACAGTGAAACGGTTGACCAACTAGATGCCATTCTAGTTGGTGTATGGTCGGGAAGCTGTGATTCCAGCCGAGTTCACTGTACCCAGTCTTTTGATCGCAATGTCCCTTCAATTCTTAGACGAGGAATCACTTCGGGAACGCCTCCAGGAGCTACAGGAGCTGGATGAGGCCCGATTCCTGGCAGAATCCCACCAGAAGGTTCAGAAGGCCAGACAGAAAGCATGGCATGACCGCCACATCAAAACCAAAGCCTTCCAAGTTGGCGGAAAAATTCTCTTATATGACAGCCGATTCCAGAAGTTTCCAAGCAAGCTCCAGATGCACTGGTTGGGACCCTACTTTGTCATCGAGATCTGTGACTCCGGATCCGTTCGGTTGGCACAGCTGGATGGTACAGTTCTTCCTGGGTGGGTGAATGGCGCACGCCTAAAACCCTACCAGGAGTAGGTACCTTCCACGTTTCATCAATAACTCTCGCAACCGAGAGAACCCGTAGATTAATTTAGTCGAATAACTCTCCCGCAACCGGGATGAGCATAAGGAGTCTTTTCCATTCATAGGCAGTCTGTCAAATAACTGGTCAGTTACGGGTACCTCACCGCAACCGATTGTGGTCTCGGCGAACCAGTCCAGCGTGTCCCAGCGCCAGTCCAGCGTGTCGTTCGCGTAGGATCCATCCCCGTGCCAGTGTCAGTCCAGGTCATTTCCGTCAGTCCTTTTGTCAGTCCGTAGGATCGCTCAGATCTGTGTCATAAATTACCATAAGTAGACAGTAATCATACCATAATCATTTTCCATCACCCGCAGTTCCCTTAGCCGTCGCGCCCGCCCATCTCCCCATGACGCCGTCAGCAACTGTCAGATTACACACAGGCATGCGATTGATCGCATGATTATCGCAGGCAAGAAAGATAGCAATAATTAATTGTCGTTATGGAGTCTCATCAACTCCTCGCGTGCCAGTAGATGACATAACTTGCATGAAGGCTATCAGCACGAGAATGACAGACCAGTTCAAATTGGAAGTTGCAGCGACTCCAGCGCAGTTGCAGCCTCAAAGTGCACTGCACCTAGCAGGAAACTCCAGAAGAATCCTCCAAGTTTACTAGCACCGCGCCAGATGCCGAGGGCTCTCCTATCCGTCCCTGAACCAGTGTTGGACAGCCGAATTCACCGCGTAGAGTCGCTAGTTGGCAAGTATGACAATGCGGCATGTATGGACGCCAACCTGTCTGAACCAGCTGAATTCCCCCACCTCCATTGGCAGACCTACATGTATTATACACCAGGCAGCAGCTCCAACAGTCGGATGCAACCAGAATTCAGGGGCATACAACAGTCGTCCTTGATGCATTTGAGGACTCTTCCAGTTTTTGGAACTACGGGACCGGCCCTGCAATGCACCCGGTTCCTCCTCAGTCGGATACAGAACGGGTCTCTGTGGCTCAATGAGGAAATTCCAATTCATGCCGAAGACATTCATCGGCTTACAGGGCTGTCTAAAAATGGTGCCGATGTCTCCGCTGCCAGCCAGACATCCTCCAAGCGCGCTCGGAAGTTGGGTGACTCAGACCTGTACACCAAGTATGGCACTCGCCGGGGGGGAAAAGGTGCCAAAATTGATTTAATCAATAAGCCATAAATTTGGTTCGCTTGCTACCTTATCGCTAGCAAGACGATGCGGCACTACACGAAGAGAGAGTGCACTCTGGACACAATCTCCATTGCGGAGCACTGCATCCAGGGCGTCAGGTTGAATTGGTGCTCTTTTGTGCTGAAAGAACTCTTCGCGGCCTGCGAAGAGAACTACAAGCGAACCACCAGTTTCATTTACGGTTACTTGATTTTAGCTTTCGCCATGTGGAAATGGCACCTTCCTCCCGTCCGGATGCCGGCGGAGACTACCGCGAGCCAGCCTCTGGCGATGAAATACACCCCCTGGCAGGTGTCCTCGGACCCCAGCACCAAACAGGTGAACGCGGAGGCATTTCGGGTGTGGTACGGGATGATGACAGATGTGGTGACCAACCAGCAACGGGTGCCCAGGCACCTGTTGGATGAGTATAGTGAGCAGGTGTGGTTTGGGGTCAGCCACAGACACACCTTCCTCCAGCCAACTTGCATGTCGGACACCACCTTCCACATGGCGCCCCTCAGATTCCAGTTGAATGATGACACCTTTCACCGTGAGGTCTCTGCATGGCCAGGGGTCGTCAAGCACGTCCGCGACGGGATCACCCGATATAACTTTGAGCGGATGCTGCAGGCACAGCGGCCTGCCGTGACCGGCGCAGCGGGGTCCTCACAGGTTGCGGCAGAACCTCCACAGGATGCAGCTGAGACCGCACAGGACCTGCCCGAATCGCTGGTCCCCATCGTACAACACCTCAATGCCCAGGTATGACGACTTAACGTGGTAACCCAAGTTGCTTCAAGTGGTGCTCCTTTATTTCCCTCCTTTGCTGAATTTCAGATCGGTCGGTCTCGTGCTCCCTCCAATACCGCCCCTCTCATTTCTCCCATCCCCACCAACCTGTTCACCTCTGCCACCCCTATCATCACACCGATGGGCGAAACAGGCCTAGAACTCGATTCATCAGACCCCCCTCCCTCCAAGAGGGCCCGCATTGCTGTCACCGATCCAGTGGTGGATCTTACCGATGATGATCCACCAGCCACTCCACTCCCAGGAGCGTTGATTCCGGAGGAACCTCTGATCGATCCGTCAGAGTTCCTCAACATTCGCCTCCCTCATACCTCTTTCACCCCGTCCACTGCCCCCTCCACCGACCATCCACCTGCCACCTCCTCCAATCCATCCAACTCATCGGCCACTGTCTCAGATCCTCTCATCCGAGAAATTTTCGGAGGTGACCATGGGGTGGAAGTCACCTCCAGTACTGCAGCCGTGGTACCGCTGGTTGACCCCGTGGCCACACCCCAGGATCCTCCCTCTACTATATCTACCAGGCTAACAAATGGTGGGGCTGATTCGGCTGACCCTCCCCCAGACCAGACCACACAGCAAGACCGGCCGGAATCTGATATGGCCACCTCGATGCAACAGCAGACGCCAGTCCATCCTCCAGAGACCTCAAACCGATTAGTGGCCAGTGGCCAACCTTCGCAGGAGCGGGTGCCGGAGCAGGGCACACCCAGCACGACCAATGCAGAACCATGGAGTACAGCGCAGCTGTACCTACTTATTCAACGGGCGGCCCTAAAGGCCGAACAGATTCACACAGAGCTGGAGCAGCGGTGTACCGAGCAGCATCATCAGATCATGGCACTTACTGAACAGCGCAATCAGCTGACTAGGGAGAAGACCTACCTACAGGAGCAGGTCAACATTGCTGCTCAAGCGTTCTCCGACTTATGGCCCGCTGCAAGGGCTCATTATGCCCCACTTCCTGCCAATATAGCGGAGGACAGTGTAGCAATCCAGGCTCACCACCTCAGGACTGTTTTCACTGATCTATGCAGAGAGAACCAGGAACTCCAAGCGGCGTTAGCCGCACGGCCTACCCTTCCGGACCCACAGAATGTTCACTCAGAACAGGTGACTGCCAAGCAGACTCAGGCAGTTAGTATGCAGGCGACTCTCCATTCCACTGCGGGCGAGGCTCATGCCCTTCTGCGAAGTATGCAGGAGTGCTCACTCGCTCTCACTGTCAAGACGCAGCCTATCTCTGCCCAGCTGAAACAAATTTCCCGTGAAATACAGGAGACCACGGACCCAGCACGGTTAGATCAGCTCTATGCCCAGGCGGACGAGCTGGAAATTCAAATGCAACAGACTGAGGCCGACTCGGCAGCGGCCAAACAAGTCATTCGGGAAATTCGTCCGCCCATCCAAGCCCGTGCCGACTCCATACAACAGCTGGATGCCAAGGCCGAAGCCCAGCTTGCCACGTTGTTCGGGGCTGCCCTGACGACTATAGACGAGGCCACCGCCACCCGGATCTCTGAAGAAGCCGACTTGCTTATGCAGGAATGGCAGCAAGCGGTGGCGGACTTCACCGGGCTTAGAAATACAGCGCTCCGCCGGGTCCCGGAGTTGGGGCCCTTGTTTGAACAACCACATGGCGGAGCACAGCAGGAAAGGGCGCAGGGTGAAGGCATAGCAGAACAGAGCACGGGAGCCAGCGGGGCAATGGAAGTGGAGACTGTTATTTGTGATTGACTCGGGGACGAGTCAAGGAATTGTGGTCGGGGCCTGTTGGGGCCCTTGTTTTTGTTTAGTTTTGAAATCTTGGCTAAGACATTTTGAATTTTTGACCCTTTTTGAGTTGCGGAATGAATACACATGGCAACCGCGACCGCGCCGCAACTACCAGGAGTCGCGGAGCTATCAAGGTGGCGCGGAAGCATGCGATAGCTGGAGATAGAACAGGGACAAGCACAGATGAGGGAAACATACAGCAGAAGACAGAAAGTAGAACACGTAGATAACAGGAAAGAAGCCGAAGTAGAGCCACAGAGGAACTGATAGTCGCGCGAGCGGGTGAATAAATAACAGTCACCCGGCTGAAACAAGAAGGATGCTGAAGAGGTTGCGAGGCTCGAGACAGGGAAAGACGCACAGAGCAGCTGCAGAGGAATCATGCATGTCCTTCCTATGGCTCTCTATCTTCTCTATTCTACCTTTCTGTTCCGAAATCCATCTGTATCAGATTTGTAAGCTATCAGTGAGAATGCCATGTAATCATGTGTTTGGCCAAGAGATTAATACAATGGAAGGTTGCTGTCTCAATAAGATGTTTATGTGCTTGTAATGTGTTTATGCTGGTTTAAAATTTTATTTGCAAATGTCTGAATGCTTATTAAGTGATCTTGCGTATATAACTCTGTATATGTAATCGATGCACTGTCCTTCATGGGTTGCGGGTTTGTTCCTTGCCATTGATATCATCCCCTTCTGCATGTGGTTGCGGCACGCCTCGGGTGAGACGCACTGCTCCCCAGAGCAGGGTGAAAATGCCGGCGTGTTCCTAGACTACACCGGACCCCTTTGTTGGCCACAACTCTTGAACCTGGGTCTTGTCCGTGAGACCTGACTTCTCGCCAACACACACCCTAGAATGCATTGGTGCCACACCTTTGCGCCTGACACATCTTGGCATGCCTTAGCACTTTCCATGTACTGGGATGCCTAACATCCTTTGAACTGTCTAGCATGTGTTAGTACTTCTTGGCATTCTCTAGAACCCCTTGGAACTCCCTAGTTGTCATGCCCTCATAGATAACCTTTTTTTCTACTTGGGAACACAACCAAGTCATTGGAAAAACAATGTTGTGCCCAACCCAAAGTATCCCTTTCTCGAAAACTTCTTTTTCCACACCTTATCACAACAATAGGCTTGCCTCTTGCAAGTCCTATTCTGATCTTCTCCTAAAACACTTCATCCTTGGGACACTTGGAATTTGTTGATAGTCCTTGGAACACAATCTTATTCATTCATTTCCAATAATTTTTACTTAGTTCTACCTTGTGTTCCCATGGCACTCCCTAACACTCCTCAACATGCATTGACATTTCCTGGCATGTGTTAACACGTCTTTTCATTCCTTGGCATGCCTTGGCAATCCTTCACTATCATTCCCTCACAACTACCCTTAATTTTTTGAGACTTGGGAACTCAAACAAGTCCTGCCTCTATTACAATAACTTGACCAAGTTACACTTACTCCAACTAGAATATTCCTTGTTCACCTAATAAATACCTTATATAACTCATCTTAGGCTACTTATTTCCAATCTCAAATCATCCCACTTAACAAGTTACCAAGTCAAGGCTCATGTCCAACCATGGCCATAAAACAACTATGAAACATAGTTTACATCTTGACATGCCATAACACTCGGCATGTCTAACAATCCCTTGGAAATACGTGGTGCGTGTTAGCATCCCCTGCATTCCTTGGCATGCTTTGGCACTCCCTAGCACACCCTAGAAATTATTGAAATTCCCTGGCACTTTATCATGCCTTGGCATTGCCTAACATATAACCTTGTCACTTCCTCCTAAACACACTTGGAACTTGCTAACAATCCCTATCACACACTCTTATCACTTCATTTCCATGCATTTTGAACTAGTTATCCCTTATTTTTCCATGGAACTCCCTAAATTTCCCTAGCATGCATTGGCACACCCTGGCACCTAACACATCTTGGCATGTCACCCACTCTAGCATGCATTTTCACTACCTATCATACCTTCTCACTCCCTCCTTATCACACCTAGAACTTTTTGACACTTCATTTTCATGCATTTGAAACTAGTGCTCCCCTGTACTTCCCTAGCACTTGACCCTTACACTCCCTAGCACGTGTTTGTGCCACACCCTGGTACTTGACCCTCACACTTCCTAACACGTGTTCGTTACACACCCTGGCACCTAACACATCTTGGCATGCCTTAGCACTTGGCTTGTCTTGGCATGTTTATCATTCTTTGGAACTGTCTAGCATGCATGGGTTGGCATGGTTTAAGATTAAAGTTATTTGAGATCAATTATTGGAAAGTAGGAGAGAATTAATAGAGGAATATTTGGCACTTAGAATGCACTAACAATTGGAAATTGGCACATATTGGCACCTACACTACTACAAAAATGACTTTAGGGGAAATTTGGCCTGTGATGTCTTACCAAAACCACCTCTAGAAGTGTTTTTAGGGATTTAAGGGTCATTTTTTAAAACCCCCCCAAAATTCATGAAAATTTGAACTTTTTCAAGGGGTTTTCTAATAAACATCTCAAAAAGTGGTATCTCATGAATTTTGGAGTGGGTTTTTAAATTATTTCCCCTAAATATATTTTTCATCGTAGGTTTTTGAAAAATCCCTTTGAAAGTCATGAAAATTGAACTTTGGGGGGAGGAGGGGGTTCTAACAACTGCCTCTAAAAGTTTTTTCTGATGAATTTTGTTGTGGGGGGGGGGGGGGGGGTAGGGGGGGTTGGCGGATTTTTTAAATTACTGCCCAAAAATAATTTTTAATGGAGGCTTTTTTAAGATCCCCCTAAAATACATGAGAATTGAACATTTGGAGGTGATAATTCAACAACTACCTCTAAAATTTCAATTCTCGTGACTTTGGGATTCAACATAAGTGAGATGATTCATCCTAATAAACAATTTATCCTCCTTAATATGTTCCATGTCGTTGGTAATGTGTATGCTAGTGTATATACTTCCTTTTAACCTTTGTTATTTCCTTTGTAATTTCCTTAGCCATATTAAACTGAAAGTGACACCCACAAGGATGGTTTGCCCCAACATTCAGCTTGGAATACATGTCCCATGCCCTTGGTCTTATTTTTCCTTTATTAGCTTTATTAAATGAAAATTTAACTCAAGGTTGTTATAAAAATATTTTAGATTATGAACCAAGATACCTTTCAAGATTACTTCCATTTTCTGCCATTTTAGTTTGAAACTATAACTTATTTAACCTTCATGAAAAAATTTCACTACGTTGTATTTTCCTCATTAAATACAATTTCTAAATTAGATTTTCCATTTTTAAGGATTGTCAAGTTAATCGAATTATAGGTGGCACGTATCAAACTTTCACCTACTAAGTATGGCTTGATACTTATGATATCTCCCCTTGTCTAGATATTGGATTATTATGATTCCATGTAGATAATTTGTTTTATGTAGGCTTTAGATATGTAACTTTGATATGGTAGGAATATCATACCTAGGTAGAGTACGTTTAATATTACCTTGGTTTTGTAGTGCAATTTTGCACGATGATAACAAGAATAATTGTGGGGAAATACTATACATGAGGAGTAGTATACAAATTTAAGGCACTCATAACCCTCATCTTAGCCATAGTACTAGATACTCTTCGCAAAATACATTTGATGTCTCCTCCCAATAGTAGTTATTAACTAAAAGGATCCATCAAACCCTATCTTAATTTCACATTTTTCTTCTCAATTAATCTAAATGTACAACTACCTTAAGAAGGGTGATGCTAAAAAAAGGGGCCAAAATTATAGGAAAGAATAGTGGCCAAATCCTTCTCTTAATCTATCTTCATTTCCCATGCCTTTTTTCCATATAAGATACATAATCCTTCCATATAAATATAAAATGAGTACATATACATATTTGTTTGAAACAAAACCTCTGGGATATACAAACATACAAACAACATAAATTTCCAAAAAATAAACTAACTAAGACTGATTCATCCCATTTATCACCTACCAGAAATTTTGAGATTCATACCCAAAACTACTGATAGAGAAAGCTCATATGACAATAGCCTCAAAAATATACATGCATAGATAAACAATACAAAAACTGAAAGTAAAAAACTGACATATTCTAGGAATTTAAATCAAGTGATCCAATGGAGCTAGTTGAAGATCACTTTGAATTTGGATAGATCCCCTCCTTAGAAGTCGAAGACCTCTTCTTTCTTTAAAACAAAATGAAATGATCCTCCACCTACAAAGATTTTTTGGACAAGAGGTCTTCCTACTGATTCCATTCTCTCAAGATGTGCTGGAAGAACAAATTTTGAAAGAGACGTTTGAGATTTTAAATGCATTCCATCCGGTGCTTCAGTGGGAGGACCCTCAGATGGCCCTTTCCAGAAAACCAACACACCATACACTTTGAATCGACAAAAACATGTATAATGGATATTCAATGAGGCTAGAAAAAATAATAGTGCACAAGCATCCACCACTTCTGCTTTAGTATTTTTCCCTACACCTACAGCCAACTAGATGCAAAAGGAAACATTTCACAAATGAAAATGGTGGCTCCCCCTCCGCAAACCTCTTCTTGATATGCTCCTTCAAAGAAGCCAAGGTTTTTAGATAGAGAACTAGGTGGAAGGTAGAAGGATCGACTTTTGGGAGGCTTCAAAGGCTTGACATAATCCGAAAAGAATCCCAAAATCTGGCCCAATATTGCAGTGGTATCTTTGGGTCTGCTTTCAAAGATGAGATTATTTTGGGCTTTCCAAATACCCAATCCAATGAAAATAGATAGTGCTTTATAATTTACCCCATTTTTATCACACCAAATAAGGCACTGTTCAAATGACAACATCGATCCATTGACCTATAATTTTAATACCCCTAAGACATCTAACTAGAGGGACCTAGAAAAGGAACAATTAAAAAATAAATGATTGAAAATTTCTAAATATTTTATTCAGAGAACACGGATATTTGTCCCATGAAAAATTTTCCGCAATAGGCAGTCCCAAGTTTGAATACAATTCTCTAAGGCAAGTGAGATAAAACACTTTAGTTTAGGGGTAATAGGCTAATCTCATAATTTTGAATGCCACCAACTAACCCTTTGCAAAGGGTAGCTTTATGATATAGCACAACAGGCATGGTGAGCTGTGACATGGTCGGATAAGGAGTTCCATTCCCATTCAAAATAATCATTCTCCTCAGATAGTGTAAGACCATTAACAATGAGGGATTTGGTGAAATTGTCCCACTCCACAACAAAAGTACCCCACAAGCCGAAATCATGGGCACTTTTCCATCTTCCAACTGTGAACAACTCCGAAGGGAACAAATAAACCCAAAAAATTATGGTAACACCTTGAGCACAAAGATGGTTGGAAAGCTTAGGGGAACATCAATGAGAGCACAAAAACACCTACTTCTCTAGCATCTCCTATAATACTTTTGTGGGTTTCATTAATCACCCTTTGGTTAGTGTCTGCACACTAGCCTAGATTATAAAGTAATTTCCTTACAATCATAATCAACTAGGTGTATTCTCTATTAGAAAAATATGCAAAGATAGAGGGCCAAGTTCCACCAAAATGGTTCCTCCTACATACCTAGTACCCCCATTTATTTGATAACAATACTACCCTACAAGCCACGAAATGTCTATCATATCCATGAGGTCAACAACAATTTTTGGTTCAAGATATAACTAACTTGGAACAAAATTAACTCTAGAGCCTAAGGTATTTTTCAACCCCTAATGTTTATGGACAAAGAGATATCAATTTTCTAAAGCATATGGGAGCCAAACTATCACCAACTTTCCATGTTGACTCCCTATATTAAACATCATGGAAAATATCCATAGATTATTTATCCTTACTAAACAATACGTTTCATTAGAAATGATCAACTATCATTAACATGACATTACTACTTAGCTGCACTTCTTGACCACACAAAAATTATTTTGATTTCACCATAATTCACCTACAATATCACAATCAAACCCCTCAATAATTTGTAGTGACACAGAAACCCAACAATTTTCATACAATTAATAATTATTTATAATTAGAAATACTTCCCTATTAACAAAAAAAACTCACATTCCATTTAATTCCCCTTTAAAATCACATTTTTATTTCATTTAACTTTAAGATTTCATGGGATATCTGGCTTTAAAATATCAAAATTGATCATTTCCCTCATTTATTTCCCTCACGCTGCAAGGTGTGTATCTAGGGAAGGAAGGGCATAGCCATGCCATCGCAGGTATGATCTGATACATTTGGTTGAATCAGGATATTGGATTCTCGGTTCCTCCAATCGTTCTTATTCCATTCTACATAGGGGATTTGGACAAGGTTCCCCATATTCTTGGGTGATGGCCCATCCCCAAGCCTCTATCTCTCTTTGCAACTTCAAAATACTTCTAGACAAGCACAACTAGGCATTCAATAGGCTATATGTTTAGGATTCCATGGAGGAATATGAATTTGAAGGCATGGGCGATAACAACTTCACCAAAGAATACAATAAGTGCCTTTCCAATTCGAAAATTAGCGAAGAAGCAGATAAGAGAGTGAGAATACATTGATTGCAATAAGGAAATCAAATCTCCTGAGATCATAGGTGGTCACTAGCTAGATTCTCTAGCATATATGGATTGTGATGATCTAGTCATCCCTAAAAATTCCAGAGACCCAAAAAGGGCGTTCATATTTTCCTCAAAAAGGGCCTGGGATTCTCCTGGACCCATATTCCCAAGAGTCCTAAAGCAAAGAAATTGGATCCTGAGGAAATGACAGTTTACTCAGATGAGAAGCATTAAGGCGCTATTCCAAAGGAGAAGCTTCTAGAGGCTACTAAATCCACTCAAGAGGTAGCTAACTACATTTTGTTTTTATTGTTTAATTATAGGAATCATTGCAAGAAACCATCCCATGAGGGGCTTCTGTTGGATTAGGTGACGAGTCTGAATGGTAAATATTCTTCCAAAATGGCCTATTTCTTTCATGTTATGCCATTTAGGTGGTGCAGACCATAGTGAAAATGAAACCTAGTGGTTGGGTTAAACTATTCTGACCTCACTAGTGAACCAATCTTACCTTGGGTGTCCTAGGTCGATCAATTAGGCTTCATGGCATTCTCATTTTCTCACTATTTTAACTATTTCTTTGTTTTCAATCCTTCTTTCCTTACCTTTTCTCATATTTGTAATTCCTTGTTTCCCTATTAAAATTTTATGGTTACCGGTGGAGTGTATTTTTTCTTTTGGTGTCATTAATCTAGGATGTTGTAAACACGTATTTATTTTTAGATGTAAATTTTATTTTAGCATGAAACAAATGGAAAACAAGCAATAAAATGGCTTGTTCCCTAAAATTTGTGCATTGCGCGGCTTAACATTTCAAGCATGGGAAAAATAGATAAAGGATTAAATTGAATATAGTTTATGTTGTTTTTGTGATTGATGATCTCAATTTGAATGAAATGTATAGATTGGAAGATGGCATCACAGATCAAATGACAATGGGATCTCAAAAGCTAAAAGAAAAGTTGATAGATTCAACCTAGAAAGTGGATCAATCAAGCAAGAGTGCAAGATTTTGACCAAGATTCAATTAAAGCTATGAAAAATTTTGTTAATAGTGAATTCACCAGGGTTTTTTCTCCGAATGTATGATCATGCTTAAGATAGAATCACCACAGGAGAGTTCTTAGTAATCCATTCTCGAAATTCTCTTAACTTGCTTGTAGTCACACCATAGAGAATTCTAGGATTATGTTCCCTCCATAAAGCACTCTTTGAGGCTTCGTAGGCATAAAATGATGCCACAATTGTTGGGTGTGGATCCTGATTATCTTGTTTACTTTGTATCATAGCATTGGACCCCTGTACCTTAAATGGGGCGGCAACACCGCTCGTAATTAATCGCTGCTGTGGGGGGTCCAGGGGGGGCAGCAAAGACTTTATGGAGCCCCCCCCTGGTGGGGGGTTTCAGGGGAAATGCCCCCAAAGGAAAAAACAGATGTAAAATTGCCTTGTAAAAGTATAGTAATTTCTAGTCAATCTGGGCCGTTCATTAGGCGGATGATTTGATGGTAGAAGTTATGTTTAGTTTAGGGTTTTTTTCCCTAGAAGGAAACCCCTCTCTTTGTATGAGGGTATTTTATTGTGGCTCTGTATTTACATGTGTATTCTCTGAGCGGGAAAGAGATAGGGAGACTATGAGAGAGAATAGAGGATATTACAAAGGATCTTCTGTAGGTTTTGTCTCTTCATTTTGCTGGATAATAGAAAGGAAGGACTGGCTGTTCGGGGTGGACGTAGCCCAAACTAGGTGAACCACGTATATCTGTGTCTCTCTGGTTTTATGTGTTTTGTGTGCTTGTATTTTCCGCATATTTTATGTGTTGCATTTCTCCATAATATATAATTTTCTAACAACTGGTATCAGAGCCAAAGGTATATTTGGCTGATAAACTTGTAGGAAAGAAGGGTTCCTGGTTTGAGTGGGAGCAATGGAGGAATATGGTAAGTTTAGGGTCGAGAAATTTAACAGCCAAAACTTCCCACTATGGAAGATGCAGATGGAAGATTATCTGTATCAGAAAGATCTATACCTACCATTGAGCGGAAAAACAAAGAAGTCGGTGGCCATGACAGACGTGGAATGGAACATTCTCGATAGAAAGGCACTCAGAACAGTACGGTTGTGCCTTGCGGCATCTGTCACCTTCAATATTTCGAAGGAAAAAACAACAGAGGGTTTGATGCAGACGTTGGAAAAACTATATGAAAAACCCTTGGCCTCAAACAGGGTATTTCTTATGAAACGATTATTTAATATGTAGATGTCGGAAGGTGGATCTGTTGCAAACCATTTAAATGATTTCAATACAGTTACCAGTCAATTAAGTTTCGTAGGGGTAAACTTTTATGATGAAGTTAGAGCTTTGTTATTCTTGTGCTCATTGCCAGAAAGATGGAATGGTTTAGTTATGGCCATTAGTAACTCTGTCTCTGGATCTAGTACTTTAAATTTTGATGATGTTGTCGGTGCTATCCTTAGCGAGGAAATGTGATAGAAAAGCTTCGGTGAGACATCGGGTAATGCTTTGAGTGCAGAGTCTAGGGGAAGAAGAATGGAAAGAGGAAAGAGCTCGGGATATCACATTAAATCAAGGAAAGGTAGATCCAAGTCCAGATCGGGGATAGTGTGCTGGAAATGCAGAAAGAAAGGACACCTAAAGAAAGACTGTAGATCTCGAAACGGAAAAGAAGGAGACACACAGCAAGAAAACAATCATGAAGAAAATGTGATAGGTGATGTGTTACAAGATTCTTTCATTCTTTCTTTCAAAAATGTTACTAATTCTTGGGTTGTAGATTCAGGGGCTTCATTCCATGCCACACCTGATAAGAAATATTTTCATGACTATGTTCAAGGAGATTTTGGAAAAGTTCATTTGGGTGATGATAAACCTTGTAAAATTGTTGGAATGGGTAAAGTTCTTGTAAAACAATAGAATGGAAACCAAAGGCTACTAAAGGAGGTAAGGCATGTTCCAGATCTGAAGAAAAATCTAATTTCAATAGGGCAGTTAGGTGGTGAAGGTTGTGTGACAACTTTCACGGATAAAACTTGGAAGGTCACCAAAAGAGCCCTGGTGATAGCAAAAGGTGAAAAGGTTGGTACATTGTATTTATGCAATGGTATTTCTAATTCTATTAATGCTTTAACTTCCAAAGGAGTAGATGCAGCATTATGGCATCATAGGCTCAGACACATGAGTGAGAAGGGGATGAATATTCTTTACTCAAGAAATTTGTTGCCATGTTTGAAGAATGTTGATTTGGATTTCTATGAAAATTGCATTTATGGAAAACAAAAGAGAGTCAGATTTCTCAGAGTTGGGAAAGAAAAGAAGAGCGAAAAATTGGAGCTTGTGCATACAGCTGTATGGGGACCTACTTAGGTATCATCTCTCAGTGGCTCTCGCTATTATGTTATGTTTATTGATGATGCAACTAGAAAAACTTGGATTTATTGTATTCAAAATAAATCTGATGTATTTGATACTTTCAAGAAATGGAAAGCTTTGCTTGAGATTGAGACAGGAAATAAATTGAAGTGTCTCAGATCAAACAATGGAGGTGAATATTGCAGTAAAGAGTTTGATAGGTATTGTTCAGAGCATGGAATTCGTAGAGAGAAGACGGTTCCAAGAACACCACAAGAAAATGGTGTGTCAGAAAGGATGAACAAAACAATCATGGAGCGTGCAAGGTGCATGAGATTGTATGAAAAATTGCCTTTAAAATTTTGGGTAGATGCTGTAGATACTGCTGTTTATCTAATAAACAGAGGGCCTTCAAGTTCCTTGGATGGTGGTATTCCAGAGGAAGCATGGACAGGTAAAAAGGTAAACTACTCTTTTTTAAAGCCTTTGGTTGTGAGGCCTTTGTCCATATTAATAAAGAAAATAGAACAAAGCTTGAGGCAAAATCAAAGAAATGTACCTTTATTGGATATGGTGCTAATGATTTTGGTTATCACTTATATGATTATGAAAATAACAAAATCATTAGGAGTAGAGATGTAATATTCAATGAAAAGGTCTTGTATAAGAATCAGTTGCAGGAAAAGAAACATGAAAAATAAAGCAAGGAATACACGGTTCTTGATGAGATATCTGAAAAATTAAAGGTGCCTAAAAATAATAATAATCAACAACCATAGCAGCAGCAACCACCACAACAGCAACAGGCACCTCAAACACCTGAAAGTGGTGTTAGAAGATCTACCAGGATAAGTAGACCCCCTGAATGATACTCTCCTTCATTATATTATTTATTGTTGATTGATTCTGGTGAACCTGAATGTTATGAAGAAGCAATGCAGGTTGAAAGTAGGAAGAAGTGGGAGCTAGCCATGGAAGAAGAGATGGACTCCTTAATGCATAACCAGACTTGGGACTTAGTCAGGTTGCCTGCAAGTAAAACTACATTGTAGAATAAATGGGTTTACAGGCTGAAGGAAGAAGATGGAGGAAAACAGAGGTACAAAGCTAGACTTGTGGTGAAGGGGTTTGCACAGAATAAAGGTATTAATTTTGATGAAATATTTTCTCCTTTTGTTAAAATGAATTCAATAATAACTATTTTAAGTCTTGTAGCAGCAGAAGATTTACATCTTGAACAGTTAGATGTAAAGACAACATTTCTCCATGGAGATTTGGAGGAAGAGATATACATGCAGCAACCAGAAGGATATGAGGTAAAAGGGAAAGAAAAATTGGTGTGCAGGTTAAAGAAGAGCTTGCATGGCTTAAAACAGGCTCCAAGGCAGTGGTATCTAAAATTTGACAAGTTTATGTCTGAACAAGGTTATACTAGATGTCACTCTGATCATTGTGTTTATCTGAAAAATCAAAATGATGGCAGCTATATTATATTGTTATTGTATGTAGATGACATGCTTGTTGCAGGGTCTAACATGCAGGAAATAAATGTGCTCAAACAAAAATTGGCAAATTCATTTGCAATGAAGGATTTGGGAGCTGCAAAACAGATCCTTGGTATGAGAATAACCAGAGATAGGAAAAATAAAAAATTAACACTGTCTCATAATGAGTACATGCAAAAGGTGTTGAAAAGATTTAATATGCAGAATGCAAAACCAGTTAGTACACCTTTTGCTAGCCATTTCAAACTTAGTAAGGAGATGTGCCCAAAGACCCAAGAAGACATGGATTATATTTCTAAAGTTCCATATGCATCAGCAGTTGTAAGCTTAATGTATGCAATGGTCTACACAAGGCCTGATATTGCACATGCAGTGGGAGTTGTAAGCAGGTACATGAATAATCCAGGAAAAGAACATTGGATGGTAGTAAAATGGAAACTCAGATATTTGAGAGGTACCACAAATCAAGCATTATGCTTTGGTGGTTCAAACATTTCTCTACAGGGATATGTTGATGCAGATATGGCAGGTGACAGAGATAATATGAGGAGCACTACAGGATATGTATTTACTGTAGGTGGAACTGCTGTCAGTTGGGTTTCAAAAATCTAGAGTGTTGTTGCACTTTCAACAACAGAAGTAGAGTATGTTGCTGCTACAGAGGCTAGTAAAGAAATGATTTGGTTACAAAGGTTTATGGATGAATTGGGTAAAAAGCATGATATGGGCACGTCATATAGTGATAGCCAAAGTGCCATTCATCTTGAAAAGAACTCAGCATTTCATTCCAGGACTAAACACATACATCTCAAGTACCATTTCATATGGTCAGTATTGGAAGATGGAGAGTTGAAGCTGGAAAATATACACACTAGACAGAATCCTGCATATATGCTAACAAAAGTTGTAACCAGGGAGAAACTGAGAATGTGCTCAGTTTCAATTGGTCTTCAAGGATGACGATGGAGATAATAAACATCCTGGTCCAAAGAGGAGTCATTGTCCAGCAAATGAAGTAGCGGTGGAGTTGCTACAATCAGTCTCCAAGTGAGAGATTGTTGGGTGTGGAGCTTGATTATCTTGTTTACTTTCACTAGAAAATTTGGCGGAATTTTTGACGGCCAATTCGTCGCTATTCCGACACAACGTCGTCACAAGAGCGACAGTTCGAGGGCGGGAAAAACATGGTTTGCCATACCATCGTAGTTCCGACGCACTTAAAAAGTGTCGCACTATCGACACTTTTTCCGTCGCTTCGAAACAAGCGTCGCTCTTCCAACGTTTCCCGAACCATCGCGCTTCCGACGTTTGTAAATTGTCGCACTTCTGACAAAATGTGGTCCGACGTTTTGAACGTCGCTCTTCTGGTGTTTGTAAATGGTCGCAATTCTGACGCAATGTGGTCCGACATTTTGGACATCGCTCTTCCGATGTTTGTAAACTGTCGTAATTCCGACGAAATGTGGTCCAACGTTTTGAACGTCGCTCTTCCGACGTTTGTAAACTATCGCAATTCCGACGAAATGTGGTCCGACGTTTTGAACGTCGCTCATCCGACGTTTTTATACTATCGCTCTTCCGACGTTTTTAAGCTTTCGCAATACCGATGCTTACAAGGCGTCAATATACCGACGGCGGGTTCAATTTAAAAAAAAAAATGAAACTTTAAAAGAGGAAAAACATTGTTTTGAATATATTATATGAAGTAAAATAGTCCATGAAGTCATTACATTTTCACATCTGAAGATTGGAACCCAAATATCCATCTAGAAAAGTGGAAGTCCCACCCCAGATAATGATAGAAAAATACCCCATGTCACATACAGGGACATGATATAAAACCCAGTAACGGTCCACATGGAGATTATCGACAATCTGAGAAAGCATCCAAATATGCCCGAGGCATCTATAAGAAAGTGAATAGCAATATGTAGAATAGTAAAGCAACAGATAGAGTACCGACGTTCATTGTTCCAAATACAAATTAAAGTACCCAAAATCCTGCAACAGAGAAAAACGCTAATCATGTGAGGAGTGTGATATGTCCAAAATATAAAAAGACCATCAAACCATATCAATAAACCAGCAACATAGACCAGCATCGCTAGTTTTGAAGGCAAAGTGATAAACATTAATCATTTTTTTTTCACAAGAGAAAAAACGTTGTTTTGAATATATTATATGAAGTAAAACAGTCCATGAAGTCATTACATTTTCACATCCGAAGATTGGAACCCAAATATCCATCCATAAAAGTGGAAGTCCCACCCCAGACAGTGATAGAAAAATACCCCATGTCACATACAGGGACTTGATATAAAACCTAGTAACGGTCCACATGGAGATTATCGACAAATCTGAGAAAGCATCCAAATATGCCCGAGGCATCTATACGAAAGTGAAATAGCAGTATGTAGAATAGTAAAACAACAGATAGAGTACCGACATCCATTGTTCCAAATACAAATTAAAGTACCCAAAATCCTTGAACAGAGAAAAACGCTAATCATGTGAGGAGTGTGATATGTCCAAAATATAAAAAGACCATCAGACCATATCAATAAACCAACAACATAGACCAACATCGCTAGTTTTGAAGGCATAGTGATAAACATTAATCATTTTTTTTTCACAAGAGAAAAAACGTTGTTTTGAATATATTATATGAAGTAAAACAGTCCATGAAGTCATTACATTTTCACATTTGAAGATTGGAACCCAAATATCCATCCAGAAAAGTGGAAGTCCCACCCCAGACAATGATAGAAAAATACCCCATGTCACATATAGGGACATGATATAAAACCTAGTAACGGTCCACATGGAGATTATCGACAAATCTGAGAAAGCATCCAAATATGCCCGAGGCATCTATAAGAAAGTGAAATAGCAGTATGTAGAATAGTAAAGCAACAGATAGAGTAATGACGTCCATTGTTCCAACTACAAATTAAAGTACCCAAAATCCTTGAACAGAGAGAAACGCTAATCATGTGAGGAGTGTGATATGTCCAAAATATAAAAAGACCATCAGACCATATCAATAAACCAACATCGCTAGTTTTGAAGGTAGAGTGATAACCTGTCAACACATAAAATAGTATCATAAAGTGGATACAGGAAATGTGCAGAGACATGTACTGTTGATATACACCTCACACAAAAAGCATCCATGATAGAGAAAAAATATGTATAAATCCAGGGTCGATTGTATGTTCTGGCTCGCTTGTTCTCAGAAATAAAAACCATCTGCAGAAACCTAGGCTCACTTGTAAGATCAGGCTCGCTTGATTCCAAAATTGGTAACCATCTGTTGCATCCGAGATGTAAGGTTTAGGCCCGCTTGTTTCCATTAGTAGCCCACTACAGCATCCACCCTGTTCATAGCAAAAAGGTTCCTGTAGATATACAGAGAAAGAGTATAATACGTAGACCATATAAACATGGCTCTGTATTTCAAAAAACAGGTTTAAAATAGAAACAGGGCAACATTTGTTTTTCTAAGTAAAGTTAATCTATTAACAGTGGGAATAAAATTACACCGAAGTCAAAATCATTGCCCAGACTCATGGCAAATTTGTCATCAAAAAATCAAAAAATTAGGAAGACTGCCCTCATACGGGGAAACCAGTCTTGAACGGTTAATTTACAGAATTAAAAAATATTACAAAGGTCCAGCACAGTAAAATAATCTAAAAGCAGCTCAATTAAGTGGGCCGTGAAGCAAGAAAAACAAATTAACCAAACTACTCCTCTGGCTCCTCGACGATTCGGCACCATCCTTCGGAAGGTCCAGGATCGCTAGGTGCTACCTCCACATTCATGCCACGGCTCCCCTACTGAAGGCCCGAATGCTGGCCGACTTTTTCTGAGCTCAGACCCGCCAGACGGGTGCATTCTTCCTCCGTTTGGGCCTCCTCGTGGAAAACCACAGTGACTGACGCTATGATTCGTGGGTGGTTGAGAGAGCAATTAAAGAAAAATTGCGCAGTGCGTGTCATGGGAGAAGGTGAAATAGCGGTGGGAAAACGAGGAGCAGGGGAATCCATACAATGGCCTGATCCTACAACCCGACCCTGCACACTCCTATTATTTGGATAGCGACCTGCGTAATAATCACTGGACTGGCCGGAAGATGACTCGATTGAGGGGCTGGAGGGAGCGCGCATGTGTTGACCTCTAGTGCTCCCCCTGCGGCAACACATCCTTTGACGTAGGCGAGGCATGGATGTAGTCTCACTAGCAGTGGGCACAAGAGGAGGCGGAGAAGGAGAATTCCAAGAAACAGAGGAAGACAGACATAGACGAGATCGAGAGAAATGCAGATATGTAGCAAGGTCTAAGCAGCAGTTCAGCTGGCCACTTTTCCTTCTCGTCACAGTGACCAGGAAGTGTAACCCAGCAACCGGCTCGTCTGAAAAACCATAGCGAAACACCATTTTATCGACCCCACTGCAATTAAATCGAAGGACGCCCGTCATATTAATGAGAGACGAAGGCTGGATCATATTGGAGCATGCGGAATCGCTAACAGGATTGGAGGTCCGATCTTGAACAGTGTTAAAACTTAATTAATGTGGATTTGATTTGAAAACCTTGGAACTTAATTGAACAACGTTAAAACGTAATGTGATTGATATGAAATCGCCACATCCATGTCCCATCGCCTTAAATGCCATCGAATGCACCCGTAACCGGGAGCAGGGCAAGTTTTGATTGAGGACACGTGGCAGAAATTGACTGGAGCAGATCTTTGTTTAGGCCGCTTGCGCAGTGGAAATTTGGACCCGAAAAAGATTAGGGTGAATTTGATAAGAAATTCGCGTCACAACTCTCCCTCCGTACGCCAGCCCAAATTCGGACCTGAAAAATATTAGGGCGGAATTCATTGGGTTTTCGCATCACAAAATTGGCCGACGTCAGCAGGCTATTTTGGAAAGCGAATTTGGTTTGAATTATGGTTTATCGCTGTTCGAGGCGGGCTCGACTTAAGAACAATTTTGTTTGATCCCATCTTATAAAATTTGTGTTGGTTTTCTTTTATAATACACATATTTATAATAAATCATGGGAATACCACACTAAACATGTGGACAAGTTATATAAATTATTGAGAACAATCATTTTTATGTAAAAATATCCAAATGTGCTTTTGGGAAATAAGAATTCGAGTATTTGGTTCATATTGTTTTAAAGGAAGGAGTGAAGTTGGAGCCTCAAAAGATGCAAGTTATTACAAAATGACCTATTTCCTAAGAAAATCAAGGTTCCTAGAATATTTTTTAGACTTACATGATATTATTGATCATTTGTTAATAATTATGCATGCATTTCAAGTCCACTCACATATCTCTTGAAGAAAATATCATTTATATGGAATGATGAGGCTACTTTGGCATTCTCTCTTTTAATGGATGCCATGTCTTCTACACCAACATCGGCTGCACCTAATTTTGGTAAAACATTCATAGTAGAGTGTGAGGCACTAGGACAAGGAATTTACGTAACATTAACACAATAAGGGATATCATTGGCTTTTAAAAGAAAGGAATTCAAAGAAAATATTTGGTGAAATCTAGGTATGAAAAATAAATGGAAGCAATATTACATGCAATAAAAAATGGGGATAGTATATCATTGGGAGGTACTTTAAAGTCAAGATATACCATGATAGCATAAAGTATTTTTTGAAGCTATGGATTTCATTGGAAGATTAACAAAAATGAGGAGAAAAATGCAAAGTTTTAATTTTGAGATAATCTGCAAAAAGGGTAAGGAAAATTTAGTACATGATGCTCTTTCTAAAATAGAAGAGGCCTCAAATTTATATCCAAATACATTTTCTATTCCTAGGTGGCTAGAAGAAGCTTTCCATAATGGAAAAATGACAATAGTACTAAACAAAAACTAAAATTTATAAAGGATGGGATGAACTCTATGGAGCATCGGGAGTGAAAGAGAGATATACTTTGGTGCAAATGTAGAATATTTTTATGCACGCAAGCATATTTGAATAAACAAATATTAAGGGAGTCCCATGTCTCTCTGATGGTAGGACGCAGGGTTCCTTAAAACATCTCAAAGGATCAAAAATATATATTTTTGGAAGGAATGAAGAAAGATATTCAAAATTTTGTAAGAGAAGGTCAAGTTTGCATAATAAATAAAAGAGAGATAGTAAAATCTCTAGGGTTACTTAACCATTCCACATACATATTCAAAGACTAGAAAGTATATCAATAGACTTTATTACAGGGTTACTGAAATATAAAGGTAAGTATTACATTTTTGTGGTCATTTATATAGACAAATTTTTTAGATTTTTTTTGTAGAGCTCAAAGTACATAAACAAAAAGCCAAGTGGCAGAAGTGTCTGTGAAAGAAATTCATAGTCTTCATGGTTTTCCTAAAGTAATAGTAACAAGAAACTTTTGGAAATAATTATTTAATATGAGTGGAGAAACACTAGCTGCCATGAGTTCTACATATCATACACAATCAAATGGTCAAACAAAAATAGTTAACAAATGTTTTTAAGGTTATCTACAATGTTACTCTTTAGAAAAGCAATCTTAATGGATGAAGTGGGTTTGTCAAGGAATAATGGTAATATGA
The DNA here is from genome assembly GCA_034641835.2 of Pinus albicaulis. Lineage (NCBI taxonomy): Eukaryota > Viridiplantae > Streptophyta > Pinopsida > Pinales > Pinaceae > Pinus > Pinus albicaulis. The sequence goes on along the minus strand of MU968411.1, from coordinate 33,446,885 downwards.
TACTACCTATCACACATCTACTAAAATTTCCCCATTTAAGGCCCTTTATGGATATCCAACTCCTAGTATCTCATACTTTTTGCAAGATAAGTCCAAAGTATAGGAAACATAGTCACATATGGAAAATACTAAAGAAACTTTGAAAATTATTATGGAAAACCTTAAAATGACATGAAACATGATAAAACAACAAGGGGAACAACATTGAAGTGAAAGATAATTTGAGGAGGGTAATTGGGTATTTTTTAGATTATAGCATTATAAGCAATCTTCATTCGAGAAAAAGAAGAATAAAGAATTAGCTCAAAAATGTTATGGCCCTAAATAATTATTCATAGGATTGCACAAGTGGTATAGAAGTTATATTTTCCTTCTTCTTGCATTCATAAAGTTTTTCATGTATCTTGCCTAAAAAAGGTTTTGGGAAAAAATATGCCAATGTAAATAGAACTTCCAAAATTAGATGAAGAATGAAAGTTGATTCTTGAACCACAAAAATTTATAGATAAACATTATGTATCTCTTTGACATATAACCATTATGAAGTACCTAATCAAGTGGAAGAATATTCCTCTAGAATAAGGTACATGGTAAAATGATCAATTCGTGATGAAATACCCACGGCTAAAGGGTTCGTTTGAAGTTTTGACAAAGGTTTTGTTATATGTTTTATATAACGTGCAGGGGAATAGTTTTATTGTTTGTTAAGGTCCCACATAGTGATCAAATTTGAAGGGTAGGTCCGAGTTTCAATTAGAAGGGCATATATCTATGTTGCCCTTCCATAATGAAAATCTGTAAAAAAAAACTTTTCAATTGACCACAATAAATTATTTTTACATTTCATTTTCAGAAAGACAAAACCATCAATATTTATATTAATAAAAGATTGTTACATATACAACAATGAAGAAGGATCCATCTTTCATTGCTTAAATATCTCATTGGAAATGTCAACATAAGTCTTGAAGACACTATTATAAGAATTTGGATACATACCACCGGGATATAGGAGATTCTTATGTGTCAGATTGTGTAATGCAATTTTGACTTTGTCTCATAAGGAGCAGCAACATGGAGGTCTGGATTTTTCTTATAGAACTTTTTTATTATTATTTGAAATGTTGTTTATAGATATGAAGACAACAATGAATTTACAAGCATGGTGGACAATTAGTCAAGCTCATGATGCCAAACCATGATGATGTAAGTTTGGAATTTAACATTTTTACATGTTAAAGACAAGTAGTCAAAATCACTGACAACTTAGTATGCCATAATTGATAATCATTCCCAGTTCACTTTTGTTAATAGGTTTATGTCACATGATGATCTCTCTTCTCTGGAATTTACTTGTATTGAAGATCACTATTCTAGGAATAACTCCAAAAATAACCCTAGCCAAACATTGACAATGCATCAAGGATATCTTTCTATGCTTCATAAGTACATATGTTCTACTTCTAAATCATGTCTTGGAAGTGGTTGTTTTGCTGGAAATTATTCACCAGTTGGTTTCATACCAAAGTATTTTCTCATTTTCAACATCCAATACATGAAAAAGATAATGGTTTAAAACAACATAAATATTTGAAATTTTGCAAGAATTGTTTGGCACACTTTGAATATTAATTTTGAAGTCAAGTGCATGATGCTGTATAGGATCAAGTGTCATTTTGAATACCAAATGTTTCACAAGAAACTTCTCAACATGCTACCCTGCAGTAAGGATTAAATGACAATATTGCATCAACTATTTCCATAATAAAAGTGCACCTCGACCATAAGACTAAAAAACTACAAATGTTGTAGATCTAACAAGACCACACAATCAAATGTATTCCACAAGGCCAATACTGTATGAAAAATGAAAAGGATTTTGCAACCAAAAATACCTTAGGAAAATAATTCAATTAGATACACCAAACCATCAGCAAAAAGGAAAACCAGCCTACTCAAAAGGCAAGCATTTACCTCCTTTGACAAAATTTTGAGTTCGGAAACAAGGGCCTTTATTGTCTTGTCAATGCCCCTAGTAATTTGAATGGGGTTTGCACCTGCTACAACAACCTAAAAAAAAAGGTTTCATTTCAAATTATTTTCCACAAATTTAAGATACAACCATTGTCAGTTTTGCATTTCCTAACAAGCTCATAAATTTTGGCAAAAGAACCAAAATTTTTTAATACCTGATAGCAATTTTTTCACTCAAAAAATATCTTAGACTCAATAAGCCCAACCCAAAACTAAAAAACCAAACACCATAAGACCCTAAAAAAATGAATAGATGATCTTAATCCAGTACTATCGACAAAAAGTTACCTTTACACCCTCACTTATTAAACCCTGTGCTGTTGAATTTTAACTTCAACTGCTGCAGCAGAAGGGCGGATGCAGCAGCAACAATTTTTTTTGGAAGTTTCTTGCACGCCATCCAGAAATTTAATTCAGCATTTAAAATTCCTGCAATTTTTTTTTGTAGACGATCGCAACCATATTTCTGTACAAGATTGTATTTAAACACAACAACCAACATTAACACAATTCACCAACCAGAAATTAAACAAACAGAAATTTACCCGACAGTTTTGTAAATTCAAAAGGAGGACATGTGGAGCATTAATATTGGCTCGCATGAAATTGAAGGGAATCTGAAAACCTGAAAACCAGACCCGAATTTTTTATAGGGCACATTGGATTGAGAATTCGCGTTACAAATTAGGCAGACGTCAGCATCCCATTTTGGAACGTGAATTTGGTTTTAAATTCAATCTATTCAGACTTTTGAAGTCCGACGGAAAGGGTTCTTTAATGTTTTTATAGTTTAATATATACATATGTTTTACACATATGTTATATATATATCATATGCGAAATGAAAGGTGGGCCATAGAATTTAGTTTTAATTTTATTTTTTTTAAAAGAGGGTTTATTATAATATGTTTTATATCTTACGGCATATAAAATTAAAAAGGACAAAAAAGCTTGGTAGTTTTTTTATAGACAATACGTAAATTTTTCATTACACAGCAGTGTGTAAAAATTGAAAGACTCAGTGTAACTTTTTAAGTGTATATGCATAGCAGTGCGAAAGTGAAAAACACAACAGAGTGTTTTAGAGACAGAGTATGTTTGTTTTGAATAGACAGTGAGTTGGTTTTATGTACTGCGTTTTGTAGCAGTCATAATTTTGTAATCCCTCTTAGTGAGGAAGAAGTGTAGTAGTTTTTTTTTGAGTTATTGAAGGGAATAGAAGTTTGTTTTCAAAGTATTGAAACTCTGTCTCCTGTCAAAGAAATTTTTATTTTCTCTGTGTTAGAGGAAGGGAGATTTATTCTCCATTCATTGTTCTAGAATTTTTCAATATTCCAACATGTGCAAGAACAACATATGTTGTGGTTCCATCCCCAGCTAAATCATTTTTCTTTGCCGCAACTTGCCTTACCAACTTGGCCCCAATATTTTCAACTGGGTCCTCTAATTCAACCAATAAAAAGGCCAAAACCATAGCATTGAGATACATTTCATTACATTGTCAATAAAAATAAAATTTGACTCAACCATAACCCTTTCCTTTTATTGTTGTGAAAAGATTTATGCATTACTCTAATGTGGCTAGTCCATAGGCCAAGTAGACCACTGGGTAAAAAATATGTTTCCTTTCACCTTTGAGTTTTCAAACTATGCCTACCAAATCTAAGACATTTAAGAGGGGGAACTAATACAACGTTAAAAAGAAAACCAGAGCACACATCTACAAATTACCTCCTTAGCTACTGTCACACCATCATTAACTATTTTCAGAGAACCATGCTTGCTCTCCAAGACAACACTTTGCCCTTCGCCCCAAGGGTGACTCCAACAAGATCAGCAAGTTTGTTCACACCGCCTGCAAGACAAATTGACAATGCTTTCAGTAAGTGTGCAATTGAATGCCAGACCATATGCCAAAACAACCCTCCATGAAAAATTAAAATAGCACATTAAAATCGAATATAAGTGGACAAGGAAAGATCCACCGCAGTGAAGTTTCACGTGCAGGTGACCTTCCTTTAAACATAATTTTTTCTCTGACCTGCAAATTTTTTGTCACTGAGCCATCCTTGTTGAATTACAACTCCTTTTCCATAGCTCTTGTATTAAATACCTTCTCTCTGTCGCGTAATCTCAGAGTCCCTCTTCTGCTTGAGCGATTAAAGGAAATGGGTGAAAAAACTGAAAGAGAAGACAATTGTCTGCCATAATTATCAAACATTGCACCCAACTTCTTCCCCTTTCCATTGTTACCCAATGAGGTAGATGTGGAAATTGTTGTCATACTGCCCAAAACAGAGGCCATATTCTCTTATGCTGAATATAGAATTACAAGACCTTCATATTAGTATGAACCTTAAAATACATGACTCCCATTGCTAAAAACCACTTTTAAGTTGTAACAGGAAAACTAAACAACTATCGCAACTTTTGGCAACTTCTGGAGCATTAAGAGAGAAAAAACCAAAGAGAAATACAACCACAATCCTCATTTTAATGAGACCGGACTATATATTTTCATTAAAATAATAGAAATAAATCACAAGTATATTAAGGCCAGCACAAAACAATCTTTAACCAGTGTCTCTCGCGGCCTTCAGGTTGCCATGCTAGAGGTTGCATATTTTTAATTTAAATTCTTGACCTCTTGTGCCCATCTATGAATGCATCCAATGGGATATCTACATCAAATGCTCCTTTATATCCCCAAAAAAAAATTCCCTACTACAAGAGCACCAGTATTGATGGATCACTCCACACCATCCCACCCACTAGAAACGGTGAAAAAGGAAACCTGAGAAAACTTCTGAAATATCTCAAAATGACTATATGGGTGGTTCTTATGAATCAACCAACCATTCGGAACATGCTCATCAATCCAAACCATGAGTATTATGTGACAATATTCAAGCAGGCACTGAATCGGATTTCTGAAGCTATGTTAGAGAAACCCTAAACTCTCACTGAAAATGGGTGAAATGTGGCACCACTCAGAGACTGACATGTGCCAATTGGTACAAGTGGTAAACAATTGGCATGCTCAAACAACGAGGTGATGTAGGAATGACATGAGGGAGAAGATATCAGAAAAGCCCCAAATCTGGAGAACTAAAGCTCATCACCAACCTGAGATTGACAACTTTACATGATGCAACCTATGAAATCGTAAATGGAGAAATCATAGCAACAATAAAGTAACCTATGTAACAATAAAGTCGAATTCATCCTGGGAGTGGTAATGGGAGAAATCATAGTGAAAAACAAGAAACATGTAGAGTTGCTTACAATCAAATAGATGAAAAAACACATACAGAAAACCTAGATAATAATCATGAACAAGCTTAATATTGAATTATGAACTATAAAGGAACTTACAAAATGTGGCATTACGAACCTGGTCAAGCACACAAGCAAAAATATCCTGGACATGACCCTGGTTGACAAGTTGTATTTCTCATGATGCAAGAGGATTTGTACCTGCACTGCCAAGTGAATCAAAATCCATCATTATCTATACAATAAATAGAAGTAATTGATGTAGAATTTTTTACTCTAAGATGCATTCTTATGATAATGTTAGAACATATGTTGAAAATGTAAAAACATACCTGAATAAGCTCCTCTTCATTTCAAGAACAATTTATTGGAGTCACATGAACTTGGAACAAGCCTCCCACGATCTAAAAGAGTAGCAACTAAGTCAACAGTGACTTTTTTGTTGCTACGCTAGATCGAGGGAGGTTTGCTCCAAGATTAAATTGCTCCAATAAATTATTCTCTACTAAATAGGGCCAACCACGTGAAGGTGGAAGCTCTTATGGCCCCTCCCCCCCCCCTCACATCACTCTCAATTCCCCAATACCCAATCTATATTTCATTTTTTACTTTCATGAGCATAAAAAAAAATTCAATAACTAATAAAAAAACAATTCAACAAAAAGTACGCAAGGAAACATTGCAATTAATGATTGACATAAAAATAGTATGATAAATGAGTTTTTTATATAACGCAAAAAACGTTCCAAGTATGGTAACGTTTGTCTTATAATAATACAATATTTTACATTATCAAATTTTCTTTTCTTCTTCCTATTTCTAAAGCTCCTAATTACATCATCAATATCATCGTGCTCTGCTCCTGTTTCGTGCCTTTCGACCCGCACTGCTGACCTAGTTGCGTAGTCACGATGTCTGGTCTCATCCAGTGAGGGGGCATCGCCTACAAAAACAGATAATATTAAATTTTAATTGTCAGTTTTTAAATATCATTGAACTAGTTCGGTAATATTAATAAAAAAAATTGCAATGAGATTATTTACCTGGTGCACCAGTTGTCGCCGCTAACCTAGTTGCGTAGTCACGATGTCTGGTCTCATCCAGTGACGGGGCATCGCCTACAAAAACAGATAATATTAAATTTTAATTGTCATTTTTTAAATATCATTGAACTAGTTCGGTAATATTAATAAAAAAAATTGCAATGAGATTATTTACCTGGTACACCAGTTGTCGCTGCTAACCTAGTTGCATAGTCACGATGTTTGGTCTCATCCAATGACGGGGCATCACCTACAAAAACAGATAATATTAAATTTTAATTGTCAGTTTTTAAATATCATTGAACTAGTTCAGTAATATTAATAAAAAAAATTGCAATGAGATTATTTACCTGGTGCACCAGTTGTCGCCGTTGGGACTGTTGCCCTGTCTTCCTCTCTAGTGGTAAGATCCTCAAGGGAAACATTCTCTGTCATTTAAACAAAAAACTTTATAAGGACAACCATCAAGGTATAATTAGAAAAAATTATAAATGGAAATTAATTACCGTCACGGCCCTCACTGATACTAGCATTGTTGGCCTAGTCCCCACTACAATTATCAGGTTGCACGTGAGGATCATCTACATCTGGCTCTAAAAATGGGTTATTTTCCTCGTCGGTAGTGTTGCTCCCCTGATTTAAACAAAGTTGTTAGAAATTAAATTTATGGACAAAAACAAACATATTGAAAGGTTAATTTTTTACCTTATTAGGCATTCTGGATCTTGGGACCTGCCCCAAGCTTCTGCGACGTTCAACTACGGCTTGATAGCTGAAATGGAAAGCGATATTTTTATCTTCCTCTGTAGTTTCTGTTCCGAAGTCATCACCCTACATTACATATGATTGTGTATTTGTAATCATATTTGATAGGATTACAAAAACGTTGGAAGGCGATACAATTAATTGTAAGATGTTTAGCTACTTAATTACAATTATTGCGGCTAATTTCAAGTAGCCGCCCTGGCCTAGCTTGTGATGGCCCTTTTTTTCAATCCTAGCTTTGGTTGCCTTTGAGGTGTCAAGCAACCTAGAATCAAAAGATTGAAGTCAGACATGACGTAGCACACTTTTATTTTAGACATAGAGAAGATTAAAGCTATTGAATTAAAGTTGTAATTTACCTTGTGGGTCTAGTTGGCATTTTTCCTTCTTTATTTGCCCTTTTCTCTTTTCCGTCATGGATGAGTGCTCTCCACTCACTCTCTGGAACTGCGAGAGGACACTCATATCTAGGGTTAAATTTCAATTGCGTCCTATAGGTGTCCCTAGTATATTTAAAATATTTACCGGCTACCCGAGCCACCGCTGTTCTGTCAAATGTGCCGACCCCAAAAAGGGCTTCTAGATAATCTAGAAGTTCTTTTTTCAGGTTGGAATTTCTGGGAATTCCACCCTATGCGTATGGTTGGGCCAAAAATTACCAATGCATGGCTCTCCAAAAACCTGTAGAACTCATTGTTTCCTACACAGAAAAAGAAGAAGAAGATATTATCATTAATTTAAAAATAAAATCATGATAAATATGTTTTAGATAAAGTACATGAAATAGTTAAAATATTAAAATTTACCTGGGAGTTGTACATGCTTTATAGGGACACCTTCATCGCTCACCAACAACGTGCCATTAATGGTCCCTGTGGAGCTGACACGTGTAGCTCCAGGAAACGTAATAATGTAGTTGGCCATATCAGCCTCATCATTGCCAACACGTTCAGCAGTTGGCTGGGTGTCAGCTTGGGCAGGGTGTGTTTCTTGGCTAGCACCTAAAGGAGTAGAAGGTGTACGAGAGGGTTGTTGGGCAATCTCTTACCCTTGTGTCCCACTACCACCAACACCGGGTTCAGCAAATGCCAGAAAACGCTACATACAAAAGAACTTTTTGTTAGTTTAGTCAATGTAAAAATTAAAAATCAAACTATCACAATTCATCTCATGCAGAACAAAAAAAATTTCCTTTTGACTTTTTATTATTACCTGATATCTATTTAGCTGCCTCATAAGATGTTGTATCCTCTCTTCTGTTTCAGGTGTTTGAGGCGCATCTATCAAAGCATTAAATTCCGACGTTGGATCTCGTGCCTTTTTTTGCAACAACAACACTGGAGATAGGGATGAAAAAAGCTCTTCCTCAAAGAGGGAATCATCAGGCGTACCATGGCTAGGTGTCTGCATATTTGAACAAAACTAATATTATTTCAATTATGTAAATAACTAAAATACCTAAAGATAGAGCAATGCTGGCACTTTACATGTTCTTCCGCTGGCCTCTTTCCGCGATCATCCTGTCTCGGGGTTGTTCCTGCACTGCTCTGATCAGTCTGCCACATTGCAATAAAATTATAAATGTAAAAACTTGAAAACAATATCTAACTTGAAAACACAAAATGAAAACTTAAATAATTTCTAATAAGACACCGGAAGACAGAGTTAGAGTTTCAAATATGCCTTGCATTGAATTCAGTCCTGGAAACATGTCATTGCACATTAAGGCACCCAAAAAAGAGACGAGTTGACAATGAAGACCTTATTGAATATATTGTTGGAGCAACTTCTTAAAATTGTTGTGAAGACCTTGAGGACATTTTTGGAGCAACATTGTTGAAGCTAATGGTATAGCATTGTTGGAGACGATCTTGAAGGGCCTTGAAGTGAAGCTTTTGGAGCAACTATTGAAAAATCCTTAGAGCATTTAAGTAAGGCACTTTATATCTTCCATCACCTTTTTCCTTTCAATATCCTTTAAAAATTTTTGTTGATCTTTAATGTTTGAAATCACGTTATAATTCCTTGATTATATGTGTTTGGGGACTTTCCCTTTGAAATTACCCAAAAATACCCTAGCAATTTTATCTTCAGGATGCATGTCTGACCCTATTGTTCAATATTTTGATTGATAGTAGTAAACATAGAGAGTTAGGGGGCTCTTGAATTGGTTTGGTTGGGCCATTAGATCCCTAACATCTACTAGGGAGAACCCCCCTGGAGTTGGAGGAGAGCTAGCCCGAAGTGAAAAGAGGTTGGTGAGGTGACAATGGGGCTATTGAATTACACATGGTATCACACTTTAGCTTTAGGACTTTATCTTGAGAAGTGCAAGATTTTTCTATATCAATTCTCAAATTGTTTACAACACTATTGTTAAGAACTAATAAGAAGTGATGTTGAGGGGTTTTGGGGTATAAGAAACAATACCATTTAAAAACTAGGGTTCTCAGTCCTTGGCATTCTTTCACCTGGGCCTAGGGGCACACTAGAATAATTTCACACTAAACCATGCAAACTTAAAAGTAACTTAACATATCCATAAAGTAATAATAATCATAATTCCTAATTTCCTATTGTACGATATGATGCAAATTATTCAAACATGAAGCAATGAAGACATGCAATGTCCGAATTTCAAGATTGATGAACTAATACAAGAAGTTAGAAACTACAACTTTGATTCAATACTCTGTGTCCTAACTCCAGGAAGGAATCTAGTTTGTAGTACATAACATGCATCGTGTATTATCAATTCTTAATTGACAACAACTAAATGTCATCTACCTCATCAATTCCTTCCCATTTTGTGTTTTTATGTTATATTCCTTATAAAAGTGTCAAATTTCTCTCAAAGTAAGCAACCACTAAATAAAATAAAAAATAGTTGAGATATGATTGAGAAATGGTCATTTATTTCTTGAAAGGATCTTCACAATTTCTTTGGTTGTTTTTCATCTCAAGAAACAAGAAATGACCCAAGAAACTATCGTGATGTAATATAAGAAACAACACGATGCAATGGCCATTTTCAAAGCCAAATGATGTCCATTGAGGACATGGCCTTTATTTGGTTCTTGTTTCATAGGAGTTTCGGGTAGAAATGGAACTTTGTTGTACCATTTCCAGTAGTAAAAAGGGAAAACCTTCTTTTTCCATGGGAAATAATTTACCTTTCCTTTTTCAAGATAATCTAAATCACAAAAATATGAACTATACTACACACATTCTTGGATAATGTGAAAGTGGAAAAGGAATACCCTACACAAGTGATGCACACATGTACATTTGAACACTAATAGATTTTTGTAGTCGAAATGCAATGCTTGTTTTCATTTAAATGTAGGGTTTTTAAAGCAGGGAGAAATAATGGCTGCCAAATTAATAAGCGTTTCTTTGGGAAAAATTTAAATCTTGTATTGGGTGATGAAGATAATAGAGGGTATTGAATCTTGATTATGACATCTAGAGAGAACCCTAAAACCTAACACAATCCAATGGAATTGACCAAAAAAACCCAAATAGAGTCAACCCTACTATAGGAGGAAGGGCTTGCGGTAAGAACTTACCATTTTGCAAGAGCTGAGGGCGAATGCGTGCACGCAAGTTTGAGAGGCGAGATGTTGTTGTGCACGGGGCGAGGGGGGGCGAATGCGGGGGCGAATGCTATTCTACAAGTGCGAGGGGGGTGAATTCGGGGCCGTGGCATTCACCGCAAGAGCTTAGGGCGAATGCGGGGGCGAGTGCGGTTATGCGAAACTCGGGGCGAATGCTGTTCTGCACGGGGCGGGCGAATGCGATTGCAACGAGAGAGGACGATGCAATTGATATCGGACGTTAATGTAGCACACATGTACATTTGAACACTAATATATTTTTGTAGTTGAAATGCAATGCTTGTTTTCATTTAAATGTAGGGTTTTTAAAGCGGGGAGAAATAATGGTTGCCAAATTAATAAGCGTTTCTTTGGGAAAAATTTAAATCTTGTATTGGGTGATGAAGATAATAGAGGGTGTTGAATCTTAATTCTTGACATCTAGAGAGAACCCTACAGCCTAACACAATCCAATGGAATTGACCAAAAAAACCCAAATAGAGTCAACCCTACTATAGGAGGAAGGGCCTGCAGTAAGAACTTACCATTTTGCAAGAGCTGAGGGTGAATGCTATTTTGCAAACGCTGAGGGCGAATGCTGAGGGAAAATGCTATTCTGCAAGAGCTGAGGGTGAATGTTGAGGGCGAATTCTGTTCTGCAAGAGCGGAGGGTGAATGCGCGCGTGATATCAAATGTTAATGTAGCTATTGCGATGGATACGAAACAATAAAATCATTTTTATGTAGCACGCATATAAGTTTCGTATTTTTATGTAGCGTGCATATAAGTGTCGTTATACCGACAGCGGACAAAGCATCGCTATTGCGACGGGTGCCTCCAAACGTCGCAATTGTGACACTTAGACATTGTGTCGCACTTGCGATGTTTGGAGGCAGTCGTCGCAATAGTGACGCTTTGGGCCATAGTGTCGCAATTGTGATGTCTTCCTCCAAACGTCGCAATTGCGACACTTTGTCTATGTGTTGGTATTGCGACATTTTTCTATAAACGTCGGTATAGCGACGGTTTTGGGTGGGATGGAAAAAATTTGGGGAAATTTCCGACATTTGGTCAAAAGCATCGGAACCAAGTGTCGGAATTTCCGCCAAATGTAGTAATGTTTGTATCACAGCATTGGACCCCTGTACCTTAAATGGGGTGGCAACGCTGCCTGTAATTAATCGCTACCGTGGGGGGTCCACGGGGGGTGGCAGCGACTTTATGGAGCCCCCCCCTGGCGGGGGGTTTCGGGGGCAGCGCCCCCGAAGCAAAAAACAGATGTAAAATTGCCTTGTAAAAGTATAGTAATTTCTAGTCAATCTGGGCTGTTCATTAGGCAGATGATCTGACGGTAGAAGTTATGTTTAGTTTAGGGTTTTTTTCCCTAGAAGGCAACCCCTTTATTTGTATGAGGGTATTGTATTGCGGCTATGTATTTACATGTGTATTCTCTGAGCGGGAAAGAGATAGGGAGACTGTGAGAGAGAACAGAGGATATTACAGCGGATCTGCTGTAGGTTTTGTCTCTTCATTTTGTTGGATAATATAAAGGAAGGACTGGCTGTTTGGGGTGGACGTAGCCCAAACTAGGTGAACCACGTATATCTGTGTCTCTCTGGTTTTATGTGTTTTGTGTGCTTGTATTTTCTGCATTTTTTATGTGTTGCATTGCTCCATAATATATAATTTTCTAACAATAATTAGGTTCTTATCTAGCCATCTCGGTCAAATATTTTTCATATTCTCCCAAAACAACATACTTTCCCTCAGGGAGTCGATCAATAATTTTTTTTTGAGACTTATGAGTTGCTTGTATAACACTTATGAGATTCTTCAAATAAACTTCAAGATTATTAAACAAATATTGTCGAAACCATTTATCTCACGTGAATGGAAGAAGTAAATTTTCCATAGAACCAAAGGAATCTACATATTCTTTCATCAAATTCTCTTTCTCAACTATTTTATGTTTACTCTCTTTTGCCACTAATAGAGCTGATACCACTGCTCCCTAAGCCATTTTTGTTTTGGATTTGTGAAATTGAAACTATTGTTTCTTGTTTCTAAAAAATAAACTATGTATTCAACTCCTTCTGCAATTTTTGTTGCTCTGTTTTTGCAATCCTGAATGCATGTCAAAATTTTGAGCCTTTCTATAGTTTCAAATTCTCATCCAAAGGACAGTCCAGATTATTTGCAGCTTGCTGATGCACCTTCCCTATTTGTTTACACTCCATCTCATTCATCCTTCAACATCAACAAGGTAAGTTCATAACCCACTGAGATCATGCAATTATTTCTCACCATAAGCATGTTCAGCATATCCAATATTCATTGTGTTTCATGAAAATTCCCTCTGTTCAAACATATTATCAAAGACTAAGCATGCCTCTTCTATGCTGCCACATTTGGCATACAGGTCAACAAGATAATTTGGCATACATGTCAACAAGATAATTCTCCACAAATATATTTGAGTCCAACCCAACTTTAATGATGATTATATGGAACTGGATCTTAAACTAGTGCATGCTGCAAAAGAAGTGGAAAAGGTGAAATTATCCACTTTCATCCCATTTTGTTGCATCTGATTGAAAAATTTCAACAACTCCTCACAAAGACCATTGTGAGAATATTATTCGTCATGGAGAATACCTTAACAAGTTGATCCTTCAACATAGCTAACATTTCTATATCCAACCTCCCAACATCAAATTGGTTAACTCTTGATAATTCAATAGTGTTAACACTATGCCAAAATAAGGGGTAACACAGGCTCCGACTCAGAGATGTTCTCTTCTTGGGAGTGCATGAGAGTCTTATAATTTTGACATGTATATATGAGAATGGCCTCCCCTTCTAGTAAAAGCACCACAAAATTTGTCTTTTAGAAAGAAAAAGACAAGTATCTATTTATGACAAAATGAAATAAAATTTAGTTATCAAGGGAGCTTATTCATGCTACAATATTTCTCAAAGGATTTTATTCCTTTCCTACCCTACTGTAGCATGTGAAAAATGAGGGTGCTACCTGAAATCATTGATCTAGTGCAATGACCTTAAAACTTCACCAATAGAATGTTTTCTTTCCTTATGCTTAGTTATCATGCAAAATAATGAAACATTAAAATTCCAACATTCAGAGGATGAGTAATTTTCTATCACTGATGGGATGAACAAGAATTCGGGTACCTGCAAATCAGCAGTACCTTACAAGTTCAAACACATGTAAGTGTTGACATAAGTTGCTACAGGATTTGTCCATCCAAGATTGAATAGGACTGTAATAATTATTGCTCGTTAAATTTGAAAATTATCCTTTGCTACCACTTGGGAGTACATAATGATGTTATGTTTTGTCCCTCGTGGAATATTGGCTCCATGGGATAATATAGCATGTTGTTTTGGTAAGTATGTATCAAGGAATGTGAATGATAGGCACATATCAACCATTGTGAGATTAGATACTACTGTCTTAGGCACATAATTTCTTTTGAAAATTTACATCCACGCCTCTATCAATCCATACTTTGTCATTATCTATTGCATTAATTATATAACATCCCATGGAAAATTTACAACCTAATAGTTGTTGAGATTGTGTATTCACTATTTTTACAGAGCTGGAAGTGTTTTGAAAGAATTTTTGACGAATAACATATTTCCCAAGTAACACCTACATACCAAGGCTATTTCTTCTAGTAGATAGTTATGTGCTCATCTTCAAAAATTTATAACCAATTTCCTTCACATTGAAGACATTACTCCTATCTAAATCTATTATAAATGCACATCTTTCACTAGCCAAGATCATGAAAATGGCATCCAATATGTCAATGGTGGATATTCAAATCTTCCAAACTACTGTTTCACTAGGATACTGACATTGTTTTAGATTTTATGAAAATGAAATTCCTTGAATGCCATAGAATTGGTAGCACCTACCTCTTGCAATCATCAAGACAAAAATTCAAGATGGAATAAAATTTTATGATCTTTTCTATACACAAATTCTTTGGATTAAGGTTGAGAAAATATTTAATTATTAGTGAAATTTCAAGAATCAAATGTTGATCCCTTATATTTAGAGAAATGCTCAAAAACATATGCTAGTATCACTTGTAGTGGTTTTATATTAAACCCAACCTCTAGGTATATAGTGTCACCATTTTTATCCTTTATAGATGTAGAGAAAAACAACAATTCGAATGTTTTTTTCAAAGGATGTTATGCCTAAAATAGATTGTTAGCGTCAATTTGACAAGGGCTCATATGCATATTTGTAAGTCACGACGCTTGCAAAAGGAGGTGAACTAGAATGCATTAGTTACAAGCTTGGCATGAACCCTATACTGCTTCCTGGAGGCCAAGAGTAATATGGATAGAGTATATCTTAAAGGATGTATATAAATCATTCTAAAAGTTTCTTATACTAGTCTAAATTGTTCTACTATGTTGAATATTATAAAATTTTCCTTATTTAACTATCGATGCTAATTATTATTGTTTACATCTGTTTCTCCTTTACCAATAAAATTCTATTGATAATTTGAACTCCAATTTATGTGGTTGCATAATCATTGAAAATGGGTACCATAATTCATGCATTTGTGTTATAGGAATTCCATTAATGTGAAATAGCAGCAATAGATCACAAAATAGCCATAAATGAATGACTTCAATACAATGTGTCCTTTAGCTGTGAAGAGCAGTCATTGGAATTTTTTTTGGAAATGATTTTTTGGTGCAATTATATTGCAAATGGGAATATATTGTCAATATAATATAGTGGTTGGACAATTCGTAAAATATATCCTGCTACTGGGGATTATATTCTTTAGAAACTAGTAAAATTGGTGTCTAAGATGAACTCTTCAGTTGTTGGCATTGTCGTGCAACCCTTAGGTAAGCATGTTGCCACTACACCAACTAGGTGTTTTCATTATTCAAGTGGCATGACTTTATAAAGAAAAAAGTGCATCCATATTATGATTGGAGAATACTATGATGGTTCCTTCCCTGAGGGAAAACTTATAGATCAAGGTGCTTTTAAATACGACTTAGCTCCATTCATTCTCCACTCTATTCCATGTGATGGTTTGGTGGTCCCATACACCAAGTTATAATTAATAAGGGGCTTAGTTGTTGGAGCTCACTAATCAAATTGCATGAATATTTCAAAGAACACCCCAAGCTCTAGCATTTTGCAATCATACATTTTAATTTCCCAAACATACAAATAGGAAAAGGAATTCCTCTAAGGATACTAGTAACTTTTTTATGGCCAACATCAAATTCCACATGTAGGTTGCAACCACATGAAAAGAGCTTTAGTGAATAGCTTCATTTTAACACTAAGCAGCCCCCAGTCTCTAATTACTAGCTTGTTTAACATGTTGACAACATTTCAAGGTTCTTTTATATTTAACCATGCTTTATATACACCACATTTCTCATCACATTATGTAGCTAACACAAACAATCTGTTCAATGATAGAAAACCTGTCCTGACAATCAACTAGTTTGAAACAATTAACTTGTATTAATATTATTAATTTCCCTACACTTGAGCTTCATAAAGTTAGAACAATAAGAAACCTTCACCCACCCTAAAGCCCTTAACAAAACTTTGCATCACTTCTTTGAAGTGAAATGATATTCATATTAAGTTTACACCATTGCTGACTTAATGTTACGAAAATGCCCCTTGTTACATGAATCATTGCTGGTGTTTTTTCTAGCATTGACTCGGAATCAATCGATTGTTACCAAATTTGGCCTTATGGGTAGTTCCTAATATAACTTCAGAAATATACAGCCATATATTTGTTCCCATATAAATATTATATGGACAAAAAAATATTCTAGATATGTCTTCAAAAATAAATACCAAATTGTATCTGTTTCAATGGAAGAAGGCAAAAATAAGTAGTCCATGTGAAAATTTGTGTCTGCTTTTAATAGTGGATTTAGTTCACCATTGATGTCTGAATCAAAATTGTTATCAATGGAATCATTACCTAATGGACTACACCCTCGAGAAAATCATTCCCAAAAATTAATAAGCAGTAGCACTCTTGTATCTAAAAAAATGTACAATACAAACCATCATTATAGCCATACAACTATCTTTGCAAAAGGAAATGATGGCATAACTATATGAATTTTTTTTTGATGATATTAAACCATTACCAAGAGTCAAGGTTTTAGAAGAGAGTTAAAAAAATAAATGCATATTTTTTGCCCCATATCCAACTATTAGTTAGAATACTAATGGATTGAAACACCTTTTAACATCAAATTTTTATCTAAGCTGCACTTGAAATAGGCAATAAGTAGCACCAGTTCAATTTTTTGGAAAATTTGCAAAGACCTTCAAAATAATGATACTTGAATGCACATAAAAAAAGGACCACTTACCGAATCATATGGGCCATTATGAACACATGAATATTTGGTTTCTTTCCATCTACCATAGTAACCAAGAAGTTGTAGTAACCATAGACTCCAAAATCCTAGAACTCCAAAATGTAAATTATTTATTACTGGAAGTTTGGTGATTTAGCAAAATGCATTAATGATGTAACATTTTTTTGTCATTTCCTTAAATAATTGTCTCATTTGGTTGGATTTTTAGTTCCTATCGAAAGCTACTATAGCTAATGCTTTCTTGAGGTTCGCAATCCCTAGTTTTTGACAATTCATTTTCATATCTACATGCATTGTTTCTACATGCCATTGAATTATTGAGCCTAATTATCTAATATAATGATTTATATAGGTGTGTAACTTTGCCAATAATTTCTACAAAGCATTTAGAAGGTATTCTTATTTACTCAAATATAATGAACATGCCCAACTTGTGTTAGGAGTTAATTACTGTGTATGCCTTTAGATGTGGTGCCTATTTCGGAAACAACAATTAAAGTCTCACAAAATATTCCATCAATATATCAACTCAACAAATCAAAAATCTTTCAAAGTTTGTTGCAGTAATCAAAACTAGGAATGTAGCACAAGATACCTCAAAACTATGAACTTCTAGTGGCTAACATAGTAATGGAATAGACCACCTCTTTCTACCAGATTCTATTTAAGACAAGAGAAATGGACAAGAATAAAAAATGGTGGTGCAAAGTTTCCGACCATCATGAGGGTGATATTAAAAAATAATGAAAAAATATATTTTAAGAAGGGAAACCATGTATTATGAGCCTTTACTAACATGAATTTTGGTATTCTACACTATCTGTGTTAGACACAAAAATTCTCAACATGATAATGTGATTTTTTACAATACTAAAGTGAAGTAGTAGTTACAAAATCCCAAAAATCCAAAATGAATGTGTTTTACCAAAAATTTTATTTCATTAATCTTAATATAGCTCCTTAGTTTTCTTAGGCTGGAGTGATCACTTGGGGTCCAAAGTCCACCCGTGTTTTTGACTGGAATTCATTTATGCATTGTTGGTTTTTAAAGAGGGTGAACTTAGTGACCCTTACCAAGTTCCCCATCTTTATGGAGTTTCTAACAAGTTTTATCACTCCATGGATCGATCCTCAAGCCTGTTGAAGGCACTCTTCTCTAATGCAATATATTGAATATGCCAACATGTCCCAGAATTGGTTACTCTGATGAAGTTCCCCATGTTTTTGGAGTATCTGACATGTTTTCTCAATTTGTTAATGAATCCCCAATCCTTTTGAAGACACTTGTCCCTAATGAAATATATTGAATATGCCAACATGTCCCAGAATTAGTTCATTGTTTTGTATGCCTCAATGGTGGCTCATGTTCGTAGGACATTGATTGCTTCAGTTTTGGAATGTATGACATCTCAGCATGGTTAGGTCAATTCTCAGCTTAGTTAGGTCAATTCTATATGTGAAAATTCTACAAATTTTCATTGGACCACTGTTATTGCCGAGGCTTTGTTATTTCTATCCTTTTCATGCTGAGCCTCTATTATTGTTGTAGTAAATCAGGAATTACAATATGTGATCCTTGTTGTAGGTATTATATTATATTTCATTGCAGCCCAAACAAGATGGTTTTTCAACAACCTCGTGTAGGTGCACTTGTATGCATAAAAATTGGAGAAATAAATATTTAAAGGATGTGCATACTATCCTTCAATGCACCAACATATGAGGTTGATGAATTCTAGTAACAACAGTACCATGCTGGCAACAAAAAGGACAAGCCAAGCAATCCAAATTACTCTAAAAGCAACAACAAAAGCGCAACATTTGCATTGTTAATCTGCAACAAAATATTGTTTAAATTGTAAGTCTTGGGATAAAAAAAGGGCATTCCTATCATACCTACAACTGTTTTCCAATTTTTTTTGCTTTGATCTTATTTGCATTCTCTAATTTACCCATATACAAGGGAATATGAACTGGAGCCTAGAAAGTTACATGAATTGTTTCCACTGAAGCTTGATTCAAATAAAGTATTATATACCTCCAATGTAATGTGTATGATTCAACCCACCTGCATTAAAATATGTGATATGAAAATAATATATTAAATCTTAAAGATGAGAATTTTGAATAGTCTTCAAAAGACATCTAGATTCCAAAATGCAAGCATGGTGTTGGAGCACAGGGCGCCAAAGAGCTCTTTTTGAGGTTATTCTTTCTCGTCCACTTTTACTTGCAGACATGGCATGTGAAGAATATGAATTTTTTTATTTCCTTGGCCTATTTCCTGTGTATTTTAGAGAATCAGTCATCAAATAACTAACTTTTTAGGACTAGAATATAGCTTGAATTGCTTAAATAAGCAAGATAATAGTTGTTTCTAAAGAAAAAATTGCTTTGGATTCAGGTTTACTATGAGGTTGTCGTGGATAACAGTGTATCAACCTCTCAGAAAAATTGAAATTTTTAAGGATGCATATGAAAAACTTGTCATTGCATCAGGGGTTGATGCACTCACTTTTGGAATTTATGGGGTTAAGGAGCTTGCATATTTTTTCGGGAAGTTCACCATGCACAAGAGATTCATATGAAGCGTTTTACTCAACTTAAATCTTTCTAAAGTACCTAGTGAGTTTTCTATGATCAACTATTTTTATATGTTTAAATAGAAAATTGGTGCTACACTTGTACATTAGCCTTAAGACAACCTAAATAAAAAATTCCTCCATTGGAATTAAATGTCGGATTATTGGATCTCAGAGAGGGAAAAAACACTATAAATTTTAGTTCTTTTACACATTTATTTGTTATTTTAATCTTCTCTTATTTGGATTCATGTGTTTTCTATTTTTAATAATAACAACCATATTTTGTATTAGAAAGTTCTTGTGGTTTCACTGGTAAGCATAATAATAGAAAAATAAAGCAACTATCCAAGAAGATATCCTAAAAATTGCCCAAATTTGGAGTTTGCTGGCTAAAGAAGCAAAACAATCCTTTCCAAAGGATTTTGGATAGCTACTATTTGTATAAAGTTATAAAATCAAAGGTATGGTGGTTGTAGGTAGGATTTTTTACTAGACTCTCAACCATTTTTTCGAGAGAAAAACACTCAATTTGTCTCTTTTGATTGTGTGTAAGGTTATAAAAAAGAAGGAATACTCAGTGTTTAAAGCTTCTTCCAGAAATGATAATTCTCGGGAATGCATCATATCAATATTAGAGAAAATTTAATTCCTATTATTAGGGATGAAATCTTCTTGCCTCCTTATAGCTTTGTTAATGTTAATGGTCTCACATAATGGGCATTTCCAAAGATGATCGTACTCCATTATAAAGCCACTAGATAACACCTATAGAAACCCTTATCATTCCTTAATGATAACAATCTATCATAACCACTAACTTCACCCCTTTTCAAAATTCCCTTATATATCTGATATACAACTGAGATTTCCACATCCTATTGCTGATGATGAACAATCTCATCTTCCTTGACCTCCTCCACAGTAGGAGGAGGTCAAAATGAAGGCATACTCAGTTTTTATAGCTTCTTCTGGAAATGATAACTCGTGGGAATGCATCCTATCAGTATTATAGAAAATTTAATTCCTATTATTAGGGATGAAATATTCTTACCTCCTTAGAGATCTGTCAATGTTAATGGTCTCACATAATGGAAATTTCATATTATGATTGTGGTCCATTATAAATTCACTAGATAACACCTATAAAATACCTTATCACTACTCAATGATAACAATCTATCATAACCACTAACTTAAACCCTTTCCAAAATTTCCTTAGGTATCTGATATACAACTGACATTTCCACATCCTTTTGCTGATGATGAACAATATCATCTTCCTTGACCTCCTCCACAGTAGACCCAATTGACAGCCAAGTATTTGAGATCAGTGAGATAGGATTTTTGAACAATGCCTAAGTTCAATATCTCATTAAAATATTTGATTACCAACAACCATATTAAACCAAAAAGGAAAGTCATTGGTTCCTATAATTGTTTGAGACATCAAATCTCCAATTGGTAAATTCTTAGCTCACTACATCAGAAATAATAATTCTCTCCCCAGGGTAATTAAAATGGTTTGATGATCCACAATGTTAAATATTTTGTAGATAATCTTCTCTCCATGACTAGCCCAAATTCTTCCTTGATGCAAAATTAAGGTCGAAACTTTTTGGTTGCATGGGTGGAAGTTCTCTATCTCACATTTTAGGTTCTTTTTATCAAGTGCATGGACCCACTTGTATCATGAAAGAAATCATATATCACATGTTCGTTAGAATCCTAATAGGACTTTGGTTGGATACTATGAACTTTTTAGGGGTATCATCTGTATGCCCCTCCCTCTCACCAAGTGACTAAGCATCATGATGTTATCTTTGATGAGCCTTTTCATGAAGACTACTGGGATCTCTTCTATAGCTCCTTTCAATTGATGACTCTCAACATGTATCCCTAGAGCATACCTCTTCTTTTCTTGTTGGGTTGCTTGTTGATGACTCACAAGTAGTTGTAGTGAACCTTTCCACATCTCCATCTTGTGTTGGTTCACCTATAAAAACTCCTATGAGTTCATCCTTTGTAGTTATTGAATAGCCTATGTAGAGTCGGGACTAAAGGGATTAATTCATCATCTATTACGTCCTCTCCTTTAGATATTTCTTCCATCCTTCCCTTACTAGACGAGCTCGTCATTTTTTATACTTCATCTTGAGGTGTACTACCTAGCAATGCTTCTCCTTCCAAAATGTAGTGATGCCTAGCTTTGAGATGATATTTTTCATGTGGATGTACATCACTTTGATGATGATCGCAAAAAACCCTCTACTACATCATTTCCATCTTTTCATTGATGGATTTTTTATTGTTTATCTCATGCTTCTTGTTCGGAGTTTGTCTTGGTGATGCATGGACCTTTCATGTTGATGTAGATAGTTTTCCTCGATGCATATTTTCTTTCCACTCATGGTTTTATGGATCATAGTAACATTTTCCTGGACACATGAATCGATATTTTTCATGTTATGAGGATAATGTGCTCTCAAAGTATGTCTATATTTTGAAACTTTTCCACAACCCCAAGGGAAAGATGAATTAGCACTTGCACACATCTTGATATTATTGGCTGCAATAATGGGACCACAAACATATATATTCTAGAAGCTTTGAGCTCATCATTGTGATTGGAAAATATAGAAAAGGATAAAATATTACCAAGCTATTCATGCATTGGATTTTAAATCAAAATGGTATTTCTGATAATAAAGATGTTGTTAGGCTAAGTGGTGTGTTCTTTGTTAGCAATTTGTTATAAAATGGCTAGTGTTATTCCATTCGATATATGGGAGAGAACTTCATTTCCAACAAAAAATAATAATATACTTTATGACAGTGAATTCGAAAAGACATTGGCATGAATTTCACATGGATCTATTCACTTAGCAGCCTATATCCAAATAACTAGCAATTTCCCATAAAGGTGAAAAGGTACACTGAAGAAATAGAATATGTGAGAAGATCATCATGAAAAACCAAATCATTAAATATGAAAAAATTTATATAAAGAGTGATATATATCTTCATCTTGTTAAATTTAGATAACCATGGTGTTCTATGCTTGATGCAATTTTACTTCAATATTTCTTAGGCCTGATACAAAATAGCAATAACATAAACATGAAAGTAAAATGTTGATAGAATGCAATAATAGATCAATAGAAAACAAGACAAATATAGATCATATTTACAATTCCTTTTGTCCATCAAAGATATGAGATATTATTGCGTTATGGCAGTCAATAGGATGCTTCAGCCAGCAAAGCCTTTCTAGATCAGCCAACCTTCCATGTGTCACACCCACAACCCTCAAAGACAACTCATCGCAAGTCAACGCTGGTCAACCCAAAGTCAACGCAAAAAATTCAATGCAAGACAACAACAGAAAATCAATGCAGTAGATTAGGGCTTCGGTAAAATAGCTCGGATTTCCTCAATTTTAGTGCCCAGCAGTACGACCTCCTAAAATCGAAATTTTGGCAGAGATTTGAGGTCAAAATACCAAGGGTTGACCACATTAAATGCTAGTCAATGCTACTGGAAAATTGGCCTAAGAAAATCCTCAAATTTCAGACTTCAGCTCCGCACATGTGAGGGGAAAAAGGCCTCCAAAGGCTATCAAACCAATCAGATCACAATGAGATATGTGTGATGAGTTGATGATGAAAATTACCTCCAAGTCTCTCCAATTTATATCTATCAGTGAGGGTGTATGACACATCTATTAGGCATGTGAGCCTACATTACAAATATGGCCAACATTGCACATTTGGAAAATAAATTCAAAATAAATGTTTTTCTCATCCAAACAAGATGATATTTAGATCAATATTTCACCTCTCTGAAAGAGGAATCCAAAAAAAAATATGACTATTCTCATATGAGCAGTGCAACATGGATTTTTGACCTAGTTGCCCAAAATTAACACTCCCTCTCAACTAGGGAGAATTCCATCTGTCCAAAAGTTCCATCCATAAGTACCATCGTGTACTTTTACCAAACATCATGCATCATCCTACCGTAACTTGCTTTGCTAACTCCCATTCTTAGATAGAACAAAAAGGTGAGTCACAAAGACATCACACTCAGCTGACCCGAAGTCATCTTAGAGGTTAAAACCTCTCTTGGACTCAAAAAGAGTCTCATACTAACCCAAAGTCAGTTTAGAGGTAAGAACCTCATCATACTTGATCCTAGATCAAGGTGCTAGACACGTGCCATCCTAGACATAGAGAGTATGGAAATCTTTGATGCGTCCATCGGTCTTGCTATTGGTCTCTATCCACATTTCCCATCTCATTGGCCAAATGAGAGGTACTTCCCATGAGTAGGATGTGTGCGGGGCACATATCAAAGAGAGATAAACCAACTCAATATCGTAACGGTGGGGAAGAATCACAACAAGGTTCGGCAAGCCTAGCCCCGTGTGTGCTTATAGCTCCAAGAAGCTATCGCCAAGCCCCCTGGAGCTCCCAAAGCTCATGGTCCAACTCAAGTAGGACCCTCAGAATAGGGTCTTTCCACGATTTGAAGCTTCTCAGAGAAGGTTAGGAGCTTTACCTTCCCCACGGGCTTCGTGAGAATATTTGCGACCTGCTCATCAGTTTCTATATAATCGAGCCTTATGGCACCTCATTGTACCATATCCTGGATAAAGCAGTACCTGATATCAATATGATTGAATTGATCATTGAACACATGATTCTCATAAAGATGAATCCCACTCTGGTTATCATAAAAAAGGATAACGGTGGTATCTAACACATGCCCGAACAACTCATTGAAGAGCTTTCACAACAAAACAACTTCACAAGAGGCCATACTTGCTGCAATGTATTCGGCATCAGTGGTGCTTAAAGCCACCAATTTCTACTTCCTACTCATCTAAGCTATGGAAGGAAAACCCAAAGTGAAGCAGCATCCATGTGTGCTCTTGCGATCCACCACACTGCCAGCCCAATCGACATCAGTATATCCATGAAGTCTCAAAATATTGGCAGTGTATCTTAGCCCATGGTTGATTGTGCCCTGAAGATATATCAATAGATTCTTGGCACCAATCCAGTAAATGTGATGAAGATCAACCATATCTTGACTCAAAGTGTTCACTGCAAAACATACATCTGGACGAGAGTTCACTAAGAACATTAGGGCCCTTACAAGTTGTCAATACTCGATAGTATTTTCTATCATGGGCCCAGTAGCGCTTCCACACAACTTCTTAGAGTTGAGTTCCATCGGTGTCGACACAAACTTACATTCCACCATACCAAATCTCTCCAACACCTTCACGACATATTTTCCTTGATAAAGGAAAATATCGCTTGGCCTCTGCCAGACCTACAAGCCTAGGAAGTAGTGCATCAGTCCTACGTATTTCATCTTACACTGATGAATGATAGGTTCACCACTTGTTAGGAAGAGATCATCCATATAGAAAACCAGAATGAGAGGCCTTTCTCTATCAACCTTAAAATAAAGGTTTCGATCAGCATTACTTCGAGTGAATCCCAGTGTCATCAAGTAGTTATATATTCTCTTGTACCAAGCCCTAGGGGATTGCTTCAACCCATAAAGTTCTTTCTTAACCTGCATACATGGGTGTCTCTATCTCGGACTTCGAACCCTAGAGGTTTCTCCACATACACATATTCCTCTATAGATCCATGCCGAAAGGCGGTATTCACATCCATCTAATGTAGACTCCATACTTGCATAGAAGCAAGGTCAATGATAGATCGGATGGTGGTATAATGGGCCACAGGTGAAAATATGTCATCATAATATATGCCTTATTTTTTAGAGAAGCCTCGGGCAACAAATATTTCCTTGTACTTTTCAGCATTTCGATCAGATCCATGCTTGATCTTATAGATTCATTTCGAGGTGACAATATATTTTTTCTCCACTCTCAAGACCACTTCCCAGACATCATTTTTCATAATGGACTCATATTATTCATGCATAGCATCCTTCAAAACTTTATGCTTTACATCTTATTCAAATGTTCGAGGCTTAGATTGTACAATCATACTCATGGTTCCTAGATACCCTTGGTATCTCTTTGGCTTCTTACTTTCACAGAATGTCCCCCTTGGGGAAATATGTCTCTCAACATCTGCGAGAGTATCCCTAATCCATGAGGGTCTTCTCTTATTTGAAGGAGGTGGATCAATAGGATGCATGGGTTCTTCAACATCGAGCATCAGGTCATCCTTCGACTCTTCCTGCTTCCCTACTTCTTCATCTTCTTTCTCTTCCTCGGAGCTAGGAATATCTCTCACATTCTTGAGGGACACATCTTCATCGAAAGTGACAGCATGGCATATCTCCACTTCTCTTTGACCAGACACATAGATCCTATATGCCTTCGAAGTTTCACTATAGCCCACAAACATCCCTTCTTTCCAAAAGCATCCAGCTTGCTTCCCTTTTCTTTTGGCACATGATAGTAAACATGAAACCCAAAAACTATAACATGAGAAACATCAAGTTTCTTACCAGAGAAGACTTCTTTGGGAGTTCTGGAGTCCAGAGCGGAATGCGGGCATCTATTTTGAACATACACAGTAGTGTTCACATCTTCTCCCCATAGAAACTTCGAAAGACCTTGGTCACATAGCGTGGAGAGGAAAGCTTCCACAATGGTCCCATTCTTTCTTTCAGAAACACCATTTTTATCAGGAGTGTATGCAGTTGTGGTCTCCCTCTTAATGCCAAATTCTTTACAAAATTCATTAAAATCATTTGACTCGTACTTGGTCCCATTGTCGGTCCTCAAAATTTTATTTTCTTCTCGGTTTGATTTTCCACCAAGGCCTTGAAGGTACGAAACCATTTGAATGCTTCATCCTTCTTCTTCAAAAAATATATCCAGGTCTTGCGAGAGAAGATATATGTAAAAGTCATGTAATAGGAACATCCTCCCAAGGATGTCATGAGTAGCATAACAGATAATTCATAATGTATCAACTACAAAATATCAGTTGTCTTTGTGACACTTGAGGGGAATGGTCCCCTTTTATGATTCCATTCGGCACAACCCTGACATATACCTTCATGATCATCTCTAAATTTGGGCATCCTTGTCACCACCTTCCTTGCTTCGGGAAGGGCTTTGTAATGAAGGTGTGCAAACTTACAGTGCCATAACTCTGTTTGAAGAGTTGTATCACATGACATAGCCCCCAATGGGCTTCCTCCAACCTGGTAGAGTTTATCAACTCTAAAACCAATATAAATGAGCTTCCTTGAAGTTATTTTTCCAGATAAGTACCTTTCCATCAACGAATGCCACCTTGAAACCTTTGTTTTCCATTGTCGAAATTGACACAAGGTTCTTCTTCAAATCAAGTACATACAACACATCTTGTAATCAGAGGACTTGACCTTGTGATAGATGGAGGGTCACAGTACCTGTCCCTTTCACAGGATAGGTGGCATTATCTCCAAGGGTAATTTCTAGATTAGTATCCTTCTCAACCAAATCAGAGAGGCCTTATTTATAACCAATGAGGTGCCTTGAAGTACCACTATCAATTAACCAAATATCCAGGGTGGAGATGCAACAGAGAGGGCAGATACAAGAATAAATTCATTTCTCTTATTATCAACAACATTAGACTCATCGTACCTGGAATTTCTTGACCTCTTGAAATGTTTCCCATTTCCACTATAATCATAGGGAGCCTTCCTTTTTCCTTTGAACCTCTTGTTCCTTTGATTTCCATTCCCTCTTGAGTTGTTGCTTTTATCATCCCTAGGAGAGTCCCTTCTATTAGGGCACTCTCTTGCATAATGACCAATATTTTTACACATGTAACATCTTCCCTTCCTTCCTTTGGGCCCTGCTCTACCATGGTTTTGATTTCTTGCACCACCATGGTTCTTCTTCTTTGCATGAGGGGCGAAGGAAGTAGGGTCACTTCCATTTCCATTTGAGCTATATTCCATCATTATTTTTTCCTCTTGTGTACATCTCGTCAATATTTCATTAAAATAAGGAATCACATTGTTATTAAGAATAGTGGTATTGAATACATACCAATCACGAGAGAGACCTACAAGTGCAATAAGAACCATCTATCGATCAGATATTGCTTCCCCAATAGCTAGGAGGCTATTCCTGATTTCAGTGAGCCTCATAAAATATGATTGAATAGATTCATCCTTGCCCTTATTGATATTCTTGAATTGATCCTTGAAAAAAAGGATTTGATTAGCATTGCTAGCCTTGAATATGCTCACCATTTTATCATACATCTCTTTAGATGTGCTCAGCTCAGAAATGTTGGCAACCAATTTCTTATGAATAGAATCCCAGATAATCATCTTTGATTTGATTTCCCCCTTTCTATACTTCATCTTTGTGGCAGCAACTGCATTTGATGGAGGCTCTTGAATCTTCCCCTGCACATAGTCCATGACATCTTGATATTCAAGCACCAAATCCAAGGACATTTTCCATGCAGGATAATTAGACTTATCAGTCAATTTATCATCAAACTTGAAACCCTTGTAGGTTGAGGAGGTCATTTGTCCTTGATAGGATTTATTCCTTCAGTGATTTCTTCTAACACCACCTTGGAATTTGTCTTCACCTCAGCTCTGATACCATGTTAAATTTAGATAACCATGGTGTTCTATGTTTGATGCAATTTTATTTCAATCTTTCTTAGGCCTGGTACAAAATAGAAATCACATAAACGTGAAAGTAAAACATTGATAAAACATAATAGTAGATCAATAAAAGACAATCCAAATATAGATTAGATTTACAATTCCTTTTTTCCAGCAATGATATGAGATATTGTTTCGTTACAGCAGTCAACGGGATGCTTCAACCGGAAAATCCTTTCTAGATCATCCAACCTTCCATGTGTCACACCCACATCCCTCAAAGACAGCTCATTACAAGTCAACATTGGTCAACCCAAAGTCAACACAGAAAAGTCAATCCAAGACAACAATAGAAATTCAACGCAGCAGATTAGGGCTTCGGTCAAACAGCTTGTGTTTCTTCGATTTTAGTGCCCAACAGTACAACCTCATAAAATTGAAATTTTGGTAGAGATTTGAGGTCAAACAACAAAGGGTTGACCACGGTCAACACTAGTCAGCACTACTGCAAAAGTTCCCAAAACAGATCCGCAAATTTCAGACTTAAGCTCCACACGTGTGAGGGTAAATATGCCTCCAAAGGCTATTGAACCAATCAAGCCACAATGAGAGATGTGTGGTGAGTTGATGATGAAAATGACCTCCAAGTCTCTCCAATTTATATCCATCAGTGAGGGTGTGTGACACATCTATTAGGCATGTGAGCCTACACTACAAATCTGGCCGACCTTGCACATGTGGAAAATAAATTCAAAATAGATGTTATTCTCATCCAACCAAGATGATATTTAGATCAATATTGCACCTCTCCGAAAGAGGAATCCAACAGAAACATGAACATTTTAATATGAGCAGTGCAACATGGAGTTTGGACCTAGTCGCCCAAAATTAACACATCTATATTTTAAAAAAATGTTAAAATCCTTTTAGTACATTTAAAAGTAAGATGACATGGTATACTTAGATTGTTGTCACTGATTTGCTTATTATTTAGTTTTATTTACATAGCTCAACTCATGTTAATTTGATTGGAAAATTTATTTTCAAGCAAATACATTGAGTTTTCATCTAGAGACATTCGTTGTTTAAGTTATTTTTATGCATTGACGTTTCTTTCTCAACTTCAATTAACCTAGGTAATTTCATCTCCATGAATTTCGTTTAAAAAATTTTATACTTATCATTTTGAATATGGATTTTAAATTGATTGTTATTGATTCACTATATATCTTTTTTAAATTGGTTGTTATTGATAAGCATAACCTTTTTAAAATCCATATTCAATAAATGTGTAATTATTGATTCATTAGATAACTTCAGTTTTTTTTTGAGTAAGTAATCAGGTAAAAAAGGTTTATGCATGGATTTCCACAACAACATTTCTGTCAGTGGTTGTCCAAGCCTTTCAACAGTGAAAAAATTTAACAACTCTTCGGATTCAAATAATAATGAAACTAATTCATGGAGTACATAAATCTCAATATCTGTTACTAGTACAAATTAAAATGAGAAAACAAATGATATATAGAAATGGGCATGGTAGGGAGTGTGCAACTCCTCTGCCACAATGATATATTTATTTTCATGTTAGCTTTGTAAATGGATTACCTTCTTAATAATCTCTTCCCATTGGAGAAGCTTATTTCAATCCTTTTGAATTTCACCTACCAGCTTCATCTCACGTGCCAATTTCAGGAACTTCCATATTTTCACCATACTATTGCCCATGTCCTTTGCAGGCATCCTCTTTACAATATACAATAACTCCCCCATTTTTGTCATTATTTTCAACTGAAGTTGTTAGCTTACCCCCTCCAACTTTGAACTCGTCTATTGGATCCTCTTCTGCATTTATTCCTCCCTTGCCACTAGATCTCGATAATCTCAGTTTCTCTCCAATCTCATTGTTGGTGCCATCATTGGTCAATATTCCAACTTCACTATAGAATTCAAATTTACCATCTTACTTGAGTGACCCAGTTATCCGAGTCCCATTACATGTTTCATCATTTGTAATTGTGCCCACTCCACAACGTTATCGATTTTCACTCCCTTTTTCTCCAACCCCATTGTGCACATTCCAGTGATAGATTTTCACTCCTCTAGTCAGGGTTATTTTGTAAGTGCAAGGTCATCAATCTCATCTGCAAGATATCCAATTCTTCCTAGATTTTTGAGCACATTGATTCATAAATTAGGCCCTACATATGAGAAATAAGATTACCATGCTATACAACTTTTAACCAGCTTAATACTTTCATCACCTTGGATAGGATCTGAAGGTGAAAGCTGCGAGACAACTTTCAAGTCAAGATTTCCTACTTTGAGCAAGCATCAGAATGAAACAGAAATCCCATATGCCCATTTGGAAGCTCTACGTAATATGGGAGAACAAGAATATCTTTATAAAAATTTCTTTGGGGTAATATCTAGCATATTAGGTAATCAAAACAACATATGTTTTAGTGTACCATCTGAGCAGAGTGGGGTGTTATTGGGAATTGTACCCACTATTTAGTCAAGTTTGAACTTGTCATGCTTATATGTATTTCATATTCTCTTCATTTGTTTTTTATAAAATATATTTTGACCCATGTTCCTTGAAAACTATTTTTTAGGAATCATTTGCTAGGAATGTAAATGTTGAAGATTTCTAGATTTTGTTGATATTTTACCTTCAACTTATTTTGTTGGAGTGGTTCATCCTTTCATTCCCACACAACTTCTCTTTTGCCAGTTTTTATACAATTATCACATCCACTTATTTAGACTCTATGGCATATTTTCCTCCAAA
The DNA here is from genome assembly GCA_034641835.2 of Pinus albicaulis. Classification (NCBI taxonomy): domain Eukaryota; kingdom Viridiplantae; phylum Streptophyta; class Pinopsida; order Pinales; family Pinaceae; genus Pinus; species Pinus albicaulis. The sequence goes on along the minus strand of MU968411.1, from coordinate 33,415,746 downwards.
TTAATCTTTCCCTATATACATTGACTCATTGTTTCCTCCATTAAAAAAAAAATGAAGGACCAGGAAAAGAAAATATTGAGATAAAGGTGGGTTTTGGATTCTTGATCATGTTGGATCATATTCTCAAGATGCCCCAATGGAACCTAAATATTTTCAGTTGTTGATAGTATCAAGAAATTCCACAAAAACTCGTTTTGATATTCATTCATAATAATCGAACAAGAATTTAGATTCCTCTTAATAAAGTACAAGAGAATAAATGACATGTTAACCTAAAAAATGACCTTTCTCAGTAATTATAACCACCACAAGAATTATGCAGTCTTTCACAAGGAGAAATTCAATCAAAATTTTAATGAATTTCTACCAAATAATGTTTATCATTCTTTTAGTTTTCATTACTCAAATTACACTTATTCCATTTCATTATAATATCTGAAGCACTACCAGATTAAAATTCTCTGCCTCCTTACGTAGAAATTGGTTATGGTTTGTCATGCATTTACTGGATGTCAAACCTTTCTCACAACATTGCCATTCTTGTAAACAACACAAAATTGAAAGCATATACCATATGAAAAGTCTGTCTTCCGAGAACATTAAAATAGGGGGAAAAATACAAATCATAAATAACATTAAAAGAGGGAAAGCAAATACAGATCATAAATACTAAAGGGTAAGAGTGTGAGGGCCTGAAAGTGACATCAAATAGATAACCTTGAGGATCCAAAACTTGCATAAAACAACAGGTTGCCTTTGAATTTGAGCTGGCGAAGTTTAAGGCTCAAACTAATTTCAAGCACTGAGATAGGATCGAGTTGAAAGAGCGTATTGCATGAAAAATAAAATGAATTATTGAGAATGTTACTAGAAATGTAAGGTGAAAAACAAGGCCAAGGGGCATTGTAACATCCAACGAATGGAAAAAAACAACATACTGATACTGAAATTTGTACAAAAGAGAAAGCATGACCATTTGTGCCTCCACAACACCTGCAACCGCCATTAGTGCTCCCAAAGACACCATTGTGTAACATTTATATATATGTTTTCTAGTTTCCTTGCATGTTTCCACCATTTTGTTTGTATTAGTTATCCATAGAAACCAACCTCCCATAACTATGGGAAAAACAATTGGCCCCAAGTAGAACACTTCTCGCACAACCTACAAACCTGAAATGACTCAGAAGATGATCCTAAGTCCACTATAAAAAATAAATTAAACTTAAATGTGTTCAGATTCTGGCGTTTAAGAAATATTTCTTTGCTGAATGAGAGATTTCAAAGCTCATATGTGTTCATATTCTAAAATTTAAGAAATATTTCACAAGTGAATCATTACAAAAATCATAGGCAAGAATATGAAGAACAATCAACGCATCATTTTTCCACTAGAAGTCAATCAAACTCTTTCAACAGTGCTAGTAGTCGGTTCCTAAGGAAATGAGCACCAATGTTTTAGCACAATGGGGATTTCCTAGAAAATCCATGAATCTATGACCACTCCAATGAAGTCATGGTTTTTTAAGTAATAAAGTGCCCATTGTGGTTTCAACCAAAGAAATACATTTTCTCTTGCACTACTGCCGCTGCATGCTCATAGCGGGCTTTCGGTTGTCGACCAGTTACTAATAGTGAAACCCACTGGTCATAAAAAATAACTGATCCTAGGCCTTCCAATATAACATCCTTATCTTGTGTCTCTACAAAACTTCCATTTTCAATGGAATTATCTTTAGGAACAAAAACATAATTGTCATGATCGGAAGTTGTTTCCTTCGATGGTTTTTCCACTTCCACCACTATCTCAAGTGCAAACTCCGGTACCTTTGAATACCATGTAATGTCTTCCTCCTCCAATATTTTAAAAAACAACCTCATAGCTTCCTGAGAAGGCATATTTCCATATTGTCCATTTTCTATGGTCAATTGGGTTTCAACTCCGAGCTTTATAAACATTACATGGGCCCACAATCGCTTGTTGGTAAAGTCCATATATAAGCAATGTTTTCTTGGTTTGAAAGCGTGAAATTACAACTTTCCAAGAGTTTTGAGATCATTTGAGGCTTGCGTTGGCTGTTGCGGCGTAAAACTTGTTTGGATATTCCATTGTAGAGATGGACCTTGCCATTGGTTCCAGAAAAAAATATCTCTAAAACCCTCATGATTTCAATCCAAACCCTAAGTAAAATGGATTATTCTGTCAAACACTTCCCATCATCCGCATTTTTTTCTTAAAAAGATCACAATTTATGTCGTGGAAGCTCAAAACCGAGACGAGTGCATGTAGGGAAGCAGTGACTTGACATCACATGACAAGAATCCGAAGGGAACAATGATGGCCATGATTCCACGTGTCAGTTTGTTATTCGATTGAAGGGGAAAATGAAGAGTTGGAATTGGTTGGGCCAAACAGTGTTTTCCCAGGCAAATCCGACAAAAAAAACACTTTCGGTGTAATTACACCAACATTCATTGTCAGGTTTGATATTATTGCATGTCCAACATATTTGTCCAAGAACTAAACAAATACATAACTTGTCATGGAGGTTTGACATCCAACAATATTTACACTCTATTTGTAAATCATTATGAAATCGTAGTTTTCATCATACAATGTTACACTGTAGCTACACATTTTTGTATTGATTAGGTCATAGTATTGAACTCTATAGTAGTTGTTTTGAAAATTAAGATTTACTTTGATTTATCATATTGCTTCGATCCCTGCTATTCTTGTAGCTCATTCTCTCGTATCCAAAAATAGCTTACATACAAATATATCTTTGTCTTAATCTACATTATCTCTTTTGGTCCTGATGTCTTCTTGTTTTTCTCATATGTTTTGGGTTTCTCATTATGCATCACGCTATAACTCTTAGGTAGAAAAGCTATGTAGTCTCCCTTAACACACTTTTCCACACCAATGCACTTCTGTAATCCTAATTTATTCTCCTTAGTTGAGTTTCTATTTTCAGGATCTCACCACCCATTGTAATTGGAAGAGAGATACAAGTGTGTTTGGTGTAAATGTGAAGTTGGGTTACACTTTTTGCCCTTTTTTGAGAATTTTTTTTCATTTTTTTCGGTTCTTCAACTTTCTGCAAACTATAACAATTTTCCTGTGTAGAATTTCATTTTGTGATAAAAATAAAAGTTGTGAGAAATTTTGTTAGATTTCTATTACTTATTTTTTGAAATTTTTTTATGCAGATTTGATATGTCAACTTAGCGTTTCTTTGAGTGTGTGTTTCTTAACAATCAAAGGATTCATAAGATGTCATGTTATGTCGCAATGTTGTATTCATTGAAAATTTGTGTTTTTGAGAAAACAAAATTTGTTACAACAATCTAGACAAAGTCTACTTTGGTTTCGTCATCTTTACAAAGCCAATGGATGCATATCATAATTACTAGAATTTTTTGAACTGGTCCAATACGAAAAACTGTGTATTTTGGATATGTTTCACATCGCAAGAAATTTCTTAACATATAAGTTATAAAGTAAAAATATAAAAGCTACCCATTAGAGACGACGGACCAATGTAATGCCCCATAATTTTTTCAATTTTTTTTACAATGTATTTTGGGAGATACAAAATTTTTATTTCACTGAATCACAATGACCCTAAAAAATTGTTTGCACCTATTTTATTAGAAAATTAAATAAAATTAGTAAACGTTTATGAAATTCCATAAAAGTTATATTTCCTGAAAGTAGATTCAATTCTGAAAATGTTTGTCTTAGTTCCGACAGTTAATTAACAACCTTTCATGGAATTTAATCAGTCCAAAGTTGTAGAACCGTATTCAAAGCCTGGTTTTTGCGTAATTGGTGACACGTTAGTTCGGCCGAACTTTTAATCTAAGTTCAGTCAAACTATGTTTTCCGCCGATGGCTCATTAAATCTAATGGCTTAATAGTTCGGCCGAAATTTTAATAAAAAGTTCAGCCGAACTATGGTATAACTTTCCATCGGCTGGAACGTTTTGCGGAGCCCCTACTAAAACACATTTCGTGGCAATATAAATTGCCGCGAAATCATTCACAATTTTCGCACATTTCGCACATTTCATCTCATTTTACAAAGATTTTGGTTTGGGTTCAAAAATTTTTCTTCAAAGTTTGGATTTAAGAGCATTTCTTGGAAGCAAACTGATTTTACAAAGAATTGTTTTGGGTTTAAAGAATTTTTTTGGAAGACATTTCTTGGAGGCAGCCTAATTTTGGCAAAAAATTTTTTGAACTTAAAAAAATTTCTTGGACGTACATTCAAAAGACATTTCTTGGAGGTATGTACGTGTTTTGAGTTGAAGTAAATATTTTGAGCTTCGTCTCATTTTTATAAGACATTTTTCTCTTGAATTTTTTAAAGTAAGTGTTTTGGATTGAAGTAAGTATTTTTTGCAAAAAATTTAAACTGAATTTTTTTAAATTAAATATTTTGTGATATTTTTTGTAATTGAGTTATTGTCTAATTTTTTGAAGGAACTTTTTAAAACTTCATACCCTATTATCATGGGAAATCGAAGAGCTTGTGCGAGAAAATATGATCGAAAAAGAGACCCTGAGGAACGTAGAGAAGAGACGAGACAATCTCGCAAAAGAAAGTTAGAAGCCCTCTCAAATATTGAAGAGGAAAATCAACCTCAAGCAGAAATTGAAGCAGGTATGTAAATGTAAATATTATGATCTATTGATATATTTAAAATGTTCCTAATGTTAAATGTGAAGCTTAATTTTTATTTGATGAAATAATTTGAAAAATATTTTGTTTAATGTAAACAGACAGAGATATTCCTCAAAATATTGAAGAAGAAACTCAACCTCAAGTAGAAATTGAAGCAGGTATGTAAATGTAAATATTATGATCTATTGATATATTTAAAATTTTCCTAATGTAAAATGTGAAGCTTAATTTTTATTTGATGAACTGGTTTGAAAAATATTTTGTTTAATGTAAACAAACAGAGATATTCCTCAAAATATTGAAGAAGAAAATCAACCTCAAGCAGAAATTGAAGCGGGTATGTAAATGTAAATATTATGATCTATTGATATATTTAAAATTTTCCTAATGTAAAATGTGAAGCTTAAATTTTATTTGATGAACTAATTTGAAAAATATTTGAAATTTTAGATATATTTATTAATTTAGTTATTTATTGAATATGTACTATTTTTTCGAATATGTACAGATGAAATCACTATCGATAATGAGATGTTAGAAAATGTTGACACTCACACACATGGAGATAAAAAACCTGACCATATTATACGATATCGTGTTAACTGCATTTTTGAAAAGTATTTCTTAAATGAGCGGGTGACATTTCAGGCTCAAATGTTGAAAGGTCTCCTATCATTAAAGAAATTAAAAGAAGCTACGACACTATTGGATATTCGAAAATCAACCAAAGATAAAAAAAATGAAGGAAGAGGTGATAAAAAATATGAGTAGTGCTATAAAGTCAATTAAGAGATCTAGAGAGAAAGATGTTTCAATTGTACGTAGAGGAATATAGATGGCAATGGTTTCCTCAATTACTCAAGAGAATTACTCAAGAGAATTGTTTGGTAACATCTATGGCACGAGTACTGGGAACCTCGCGAAAAACTTTGCACAAACATCGGAAATTTCGGTTGCAAATAGATATCGTTTGGTAACATCTATGGCACGAGCACTGGGAACCTCGCGAAAAACTTTGCACAAACATCAGAAATTTCGGTTGCAAATAGATGTAAATGATGAAATCGATTGTTGGAGAGCTATTTGTAGGCAACCATACAAAGATAGACTTGGAGAAAATGTTAAAAAAATAATATATGAATATTGGAAGAACAATTCGCATGTTTCACCAACTGCAAGGCATGTGATGCGAAGAAGAATAACATGAAATCAGTACGAAGAACATGAAAAACATCTCTTGGAAACCACTCAGATAGAGTTATTCAACAAGTTCAAAGAAGAGAATCATCAAATTCATGTTTCACTCAGTGCTTTTGTTCAACAAAAACCATGGTATGTAAAACCTATCACCATACGCGACACTTGTTGTTGTCATTATCATGTGGAATTTGAGTTATATTATGACACATTCCTTGATTTCGGTAGAACATTATAGAAGGATTCACCTCTTCCTTCCACTATCCGTGATTTCATATCTCAAATTCTATGTGAAAGAGAAAGCGATGAACTATTTTACAAAAAGAAATGTGTTGGTGGTAAAAAATGCAATGATTGTGGAAATTTGACTAAATTTCAAAACAAATATCGTATTGATATAAATGATCAATCATTGTCCAACATGAAAATGAAATGGAAGAGATATGAATATATCGATACATCATATTCAAGGTGAAAATAGTGTTAAAAGAATTGAATTACTAGAAGACGAAATTTTTCTGATAGACTTTTTGAGAAATTTTGAGGCAGAAATTTACAAATACACCAAGCATTCCCATAGAGCTCGATGGCAAGACTTGCAATTCAAAAAATCTCGTGAATTTTTTCCACTAGGGACCATTTTGTCAGTGATTGATTTTGCAGAAAACTACACATTTTTTCCACAAAAAGAAATTCAGAGTGAATACTATCATTTTGACCAAGTCTCCATGCTCGTCCATATTCTATATAGACATGCTGAACAAAATGTCGATCATATAGAAAGCACGAGTGAAAATCAGCATATCATTAAAGAATATCACTTTTATATCAGTGACGATCGTACACATGATACATGTTTTGTACAACATTGTTTTAGAAAAATTTATGATCCATTGAAAAATCGTGGAATAACATTCAATGAACATTGGATATGGTCAGACGGATGCGCAGGTCAATTCAAATCTGCACGATCATTCTTTTGGTTGTGTTTTCTTCATAAGAAAACCTGCATTAAAAATTGTTGGAATTTCTTTGAGACTGGCCATGGAAAAGGAGAACATGACGGTGCAGGAGCATGCATAAAACGAGTACTTCGAAGATATCAAATGAACCACTCTGCAAGCCGACTTGTGAACGCTGAAGAAGTTGTTCAATAGTGCATCGCTGCTCTAAGCCATGAGAGAAACCCATCAAGAGAAGTGCGAAGGTACATTCAATTTAATTTATATTAGAAATCTAATTTTAAACATTGTACATTTATCATGCAATGATTATTTTTAATTGTATTTTGATATCATATTTACAAATTCTTTTTCTAATTTTCCATATAAAGGTTTTTCTGGCATATTGGAATCGGAGATGTAGATAGATCAATTGGAAATGATGTTGAAACAATAAAAGGGACTCGAAAATTGCATTCAATTCAAACAAAGTTGTCCACAAATGTGTTTGCATTGGATAAAAGAAAATATTCTTGTTTTTGTGATGTTTGCATAGACAACACAAAATCCAATGACGTTTGTGAAAACAAAATGTATGTGAACGATTGGAAACATATAGAGCTAAATACAAAGGGCAAAATGTCTGTTGCAATGTTTGAAGAAATGCAATCAGAGGAAACTACAATATCATCCGATGGTGATCGAGTTTTTGATCTTGTTAGAGAAGGTAACATTTGAATTACTTTCTAATGATTTAAAGATCTAGAAATAAATTTAAATATGCATAATTTTGTTAAATTTATTTTATTGTGTAGGAGATGTTTTTGCTACAATTGCACTTATTGACAATGATGAAAATGTGAAGTATTATTTGATGCGTTGCACTGAACGAAAAATGAAATTATTACAAAGCTATAATGATCATGGATTTCAGTATGACAGAGGGTCTATTATACTGAAAGGTTATTTTTTCAGACAAACTCATCAAAGTGGAGACTTTGTTTACTTTGAAGACTATGAACCTGATTCCATAAGTTGTCAATATAATCACTTGGTGTGTGCAGCATGCATAAAGTTGATAGAAGTTCAATCAAAGAAAAAATCAAAAATTAAGAGATGGAAAATGTCAAAATCCGATCATGAACGGATTATTGAAGATGGAATTCCATTAGAATTTTTTTGAGTGAATTGTCCAACAATTTATTATCTTTGGATTAAATATGTTTTAGAACTTCCAGTACTCAACTAAAAATTGAGTTGCTTATGTTATTTGTGCAAGTTTTTGCACATGTACAAATTGTTTGGGTACAAGCACGTGCTCTAGTATCAACTGAAAGTAGTTTTTCTATACATGTGCATTGATGAAAAATGTTATATGTATTGGATATATATATATATCTATATATATATGTGTGTGTGTGTGTGTGTGTGTGTGTGTGTGTGCGTGTGTGTGTGTGTGTGTGTGTGTTCTAGAATGAAATTAATTGTTCTAGTTTTACTATGTGCATTGATGAAAAATTATTTACGTACTCAATATATATGTTCTACAATGCAATTAACTGGAACTAGTTTTTCTATGTGCATTGATGAAAAACTGGTTGGATTTTCTGGTAAAAAGTATGGACACAATGTATATAAATCATCTGCAGTATAGTTTTGTACGAAAATTCCTTTCAGACAAGAGACTTGGAGCACTTCTCCGAATTTTGGTGGGATTTAACCCACATCTCTAATCCTGATTGAAAATCTAGTACAAAATCTTCTTGTCCAATGGTCGGATATGTTCAATCTGCATTGATGAAAAATGTTACTTGTATTGGATAGATGTGTTCTAGAATGCACAATTAATTGTTCCAAGTAGTTTTTCTATGTGCATTGATGAAAACTAGTTGGATTTTTTGGTAAAAAGTTTCAACAATGTAAATAAATCGACAAGGCTACCTATTTGAGTGCATTAACGACATTGAACCAAATTCAAAAAACATATATATGCACTAGAGGCTTATATTTCCAATCAAAATTAAAGGGATAATTTGTACATATATCTACTTCTTTAAACTCTTGTTTCAATTAGAGCTCAATTGATACATGGTTAGTTGCATTGAAAAACTATGTTCTTCCTATTGGAAATTTTTTCATTCAAACAAAACTACATGGAGAGATCAAAAGCAATCTTAAAATTCCAAATGTACTTCAACCATCCAAAAGGGATTTGTGCAACATTACTTGACATGCCATGCCAATTATAGTGAACAACTATCCAATAGAAACATTTAACATTATATACTACATGTGCCAAATGTAGATTGAAACCATCCAAAACTTTAAAATTTTAAAAACTTTTGATAATATATCGTGCAACATTAAAACATTAAACATCACATGCGAAATGTAGATTGAAACCGTTCAAAACTTGAGTTTAAAAAACTTTAAATTATATATAGATCGTTACTTCACATTCCATGCCAATTATAGTTCAACTAGATCCAATAGAAACATTTAACATTATATACCACATGTGCAAATGTAGATTGAAACCATCCAAAACTTTAAGTTGTAGATTGAAATCATCCAAAACTTTAAGTTTTAAAAACCTTTTGATTAAATATATTGTGCAACATTAAAACATTAAACATTTAAAGTTCATTAAATATCACATGCAAAATGTAGATTGAAACCATCCAAAACTTGAGTTTTAAAAACTTCACATGCCATGCCAATTATAATTCAACTATTCAACAAAAACATTTAACATTAAATATCACATGCCAAATGTAGATTGAAACCATCCAAAACTTTTAACTTTTAATTTAACAAAAAAATATAGATCACAACATTACTTCACATGCCAAATGTAGTTCAGATGACAACATTACTTCACATTCACATGCCAAAAGTACTAAAACCATCCAAAAATTAAATAAAACAAATTATATAATAACAATGCAATAAAATATGTCCAAAAATTGTAAATCTCACAAGTATCAAACTGTATCAAGTTTAACAAATTTTAAAACCATCTAAATTTTGAAATCAAATCTACTGTAAATCATGTCCATCAAATGGAGACGGATCTAGCGTCTTCCCTACTAGGGTCTCAGTCCGCGCCCTATCATGTGAATGGGAAACCTACATACACAATGCACATGTACTTGAACATTAAAATTTGATGTTTTAAAAATGAATGAGAATATATATCTATAACTTCATGTAAAAAACAAAATATAACAAAAAAATCATGCAATACCTCATAAGGTTCCCTCTCCATTTGATGAACAGGTTCTCCCATAGGAACATCTGCAGTGGTAAACTGTACAATATACATGTACAGTTAAATATATATATATATATATATATATATTAAAAACTTTAAAATGAAAATGCACGTGTACATATATAAACTTATTTTCAATAATAATAATAAAAAGGAACTAAAGACAACTTGTTCAAATGCTGTGGATGTTCCTATCTCCGTCGCTAGAGTCCGCGGATTAAAGAAATCTTCTATAGGAACCTAAATTCAAAAAAAATTAAATAACTCAAAATATAGATCTCTCTCTCTATATATATATATCTCAATTTTTAATGGAACTTTTTGAGGTAGAATATATATATATATATATATATATATATAACTTTTAAACATAAATTTTAAACTTGTGAAAAATTGTCCATACTTGTGGCTCATCTCCCAAGGAAGTAGAAGGTACATCTCCCAAGGAAGAATAAGGTACCGCCATCCCAAAAACATTAGACGGAATCGGTACCTGTTAAAACATTTTATCAAATTATATATATACATACATGTACATGTGTGGCAACAATTATTTATTTTAGAGTCACTTAAAAAACACTAACATTTGCCAACATATCATGATGGTCAAACCCATCTGCATCGTTTGAACCAGAGGTCCCGAACGTGATATTAAAATTTTCATCACACATCATGCCTGAGAACTGCAAATGGTGTTTTAACATATAATCATACATTTTTGTTAGATTAATGTACACATACAAATAAATGTATACATGTACATACACATGTATTTATTACAAATTGCACACATGTATATGTATGTTAAAATAATTTCAAACCCTAAGGTCACTAACACATACCGTTCTGGTGCCCTCTTCCTCATGAAAAATTAGGTCTTGCAAACCATTGCGACAATTTATTGCATATGTTCGGAGATCTTCAACATTCATGTTGTAAATCTCCTCATCTGTACAATAAACAAAATTGGCACGTGCATTTTCACGTGCTCTTTGTTGATTTAAACAAAGATCGACTCCACTCAATCTGCTATGAACATTGTTGATCATAACATCCCTTGCTTCTCCACTTATTTGAGAAGTCGCATCCATCTCTAATCGCAGAGTTTATACTCGAAACGGTCGACTCACCAATGGCGGCTCAGGGCAAGGCAACTCCATATCTCGCTTAGCGCCCTTATGGTCATATAATCGACCTTTCCCCGAGCCAAAATTTTTTGAAGGAAGGTCATTGTAGTTGGGTTTCATACCCAAAAAAAATTCTGCATAAAACATTTGTGCAAAATAAACAGGAACCTCATCGTTCCATGGAAGCCTTCCAAAGGCCGCAAGATGCCGATCATACAAATAACGAGCTTTGTCTGGGTGCTTGAAATACTGCACCTTCAACATTTTTATTTTTGGCCCTTCCTTATAATTAAACATTGACTTGGCCACTCCTCTTGTAACTTTTTGTTTTACGTCCTCCCATTTATCGGGACCCATCACTGTTTATTTTCTCTTTCTCATCAGTGCTACAAATGAATTAGTCGTTGGCCCAAGATTTCTGTACACATTTACCATTTCACCCAATGAATGTGTAACTATTTCAAGGCTTTGTCGACTCTCAGCAGGTAGAGACAAAGCCACGAGATCTTTTTGCAATTTTGCATGAAGGCTTTCACACCTTTGTAAGGTGCATTCCGCCATGTTGGTTTCCCATGGTATATCAGTAATCTCAGCCAGATAAGTTGTGCTGGGTTGACAGCCTTCTTCTTGAATGTAGCGGGCTGCCATACGTCTATTTTGACCACTAGCTCGAACATTTTCGGCCTATGCATCAATATATATAAAATTTCATATATTAGAAAAAACACGTGTAAAAAAAGTTGTACAAATTTAATGAAAAAAAATTGAAATTGATGGCAACCTTGATGTTGTTGGTTAACATCTTCTCCAACATGACCCTGCTGAGAACCAGACCCAGAATGATGCTGCTGAGAACCAGACCCACAATGACCCTGTTGAGAACCAGCAGTCGTTGATTGGCCTTCAGGGGAATAAATATCACCCCCTTCCCGCAACCTACTACCACTCATACCTCGACTGGTTGAACCTTGGCCACGCTCCATGAATGGAGTAGAAACCCTTCTCCTCTTACCTCCTAAAAATTAAAATATGAAACTTATTAACAACTAATTTAACTCACAAAGTTAATAAAAAATCAATTCTATATGTACACACATGTATGGAGATTTAAGATTATATTTAAATACCGTGAACATCCCCCGATCCCTAAACCTCCATATGGGCTTCGGTTGATCTTCATCATTCATCCTCCATGATATATATCTATTGGTCGACATTTACACAAAATAGATTTCAAAAAATCAATTTGTAATTTAGTGTACACAAATTATGTAGAACACAACTTTCAAAGAAATAATTGATCATGTGTGAAGCTAAATTTAATCGAAAAAGAAATTATAAAAATGATAGGTTCACCAAATTTCACTTTAGATGGTGGGAGCACACTTGGTATAAAATTTACCACTTATACACTTTAGTTTGTGGGAGAAATGACACATGTACATAGTTTACCTTAAAGTTGTTGTGTTTTATGGATATTAAAATGAAGAACTACTATTTAGATCCATTCCAGAGATTGACTGTAGGGGAATTTACTAGATATGTCACCTTTCATAAAAGATGAGATCCAGAGGCTACCTGGCCCTTTATAGACTGTTCCTATAAAACTTGTAGAAGTAAACACTAGAGGCATTAACAATATCAAATAACGTTTTCATGCTCAGACATGGGAATGTGTCTCTTTCCCTGTACACAAAAAAATAGTTCAAGGTAGTTAATCTTCATAGACACGTCATCAAGCAGGTCAATGTGATCATCCCCAACTTACTTTTCATGAAATTAGGCTTTGAATCCTCTACAACCTGGTGGATGGAGTTGAATGGGATCTAGGTCAAGGCCTTTACAAAATATATGCTAATGAATAACACTTACTAGGTTATGCCAACAAATAAAGTGGCAAAAATGTTTTCTCCTCGAGGTTGTCCAATTGGGTGTGTAATACCAACTTCACCCATTTCCTAACAGGTTTCTCTCTTAGGTTACAAATGTCTTCCACCTTATTAGTTATATATTTTTCAATTTCCCGTGGATTCCTTGATTTTTTTCTCCTACCATCTCCCTCTCTCACTCCCCAAATTATTTTCATCAAACATGCCCCATTGAGGATCTGGAGCAATGTTTTCACCATACTTAGAACTGTCATTGCTGCTAATTGAAATTGGAGTCATGTATACTAGATTGCTTGCTTAAGTGGCTCTTACTTGGACAATATCCTGAGATGAGTTTGACATGATGGTCATATGAGGTTGGAAGCTACTTGGTGTAATTTTCCTTAAATCTTCAAAAAAACAGAGAAAAAATGTCATTTTCGATCATTTTTTATTAGCTTCTGCATACAACAGATGTTATCATAATTGCAACACAATCATGTTCCATGAGCATGAATTATGAATGTCGCAAGCCAAATTGCAAGGAAATTTGCATTCATTTTAGGCAAAAGAAGGCTATGACATTAAGGTCCATGCTAAAAAAAATTATACAAATAAGGTTGCTAAGTCTTGATACTTACCATGTCTTTCAAAGCCATAATGAAGGTTGTCTTTGAGATTGTCCTCTCAAATCCCTGTCTTGAGATGAAATTTAATTCAATGTCTCTTAGAGTTGCAAGGTGGAATTGATAGAACTATTTGATTTCTTTACCATAGATGGATATCTCCTTTCACCTATACCTTTCTCTACCATCTTATTTCCAAGTGAAATGGGAATTTTCACATTTTGAATGCCATTACCATGTAATTTGGTAGTCTGCTAGCTAGACCTATCACAAGTAAGGTTGTCATACCAAACTATTTCTCTTGCTCAACTCAGTGACCATGAATCTCTTCTCACACTGCTTACCATATAAGATCTTCAATTGTACATGTCATGCAAAGTTGGGGGTTCTAGGTCTACACCTATAGGTAAAGTTACATATTTTATGGCATTATGGTCCTTAAATTTGGAGGTGTTCCACATGAAAAAGTAGGCATTAAATATGGATGAAAAGGATTTGTTTTAACTTTGATAGAATTTTCTCGTGGAATTACTGAATTTCTCGATGACATCATGCTAGCTTTGCTCAGAGAAGAAGGTTTTGGAGGAAAAATTGAATTCTTTCGACTTATTTTTGGCATTGAAGTTTGAAATAGTAGTTTTGATGACTCCATTGATGACCTTGCTGAGGAATTTGATGCACACAATATTGACCTTGAAGATGGTTTAGAAGATGTTGAAGAAGTTGTAGATTTTTGTGTTGTCACTGAATGTTTCTTTGTTGTTGGACTTGATCAAGACACAATTTAACTTTACGAGCAGATTGAAGACCTTGAAGAGGTTTTATATTTTGTTGTTCGCACTGAAGGTTTTTGTCTAGTTTTGTTTCTTAAAATAGGTTGATAAAGAATATAGGAAGACAAAAAACTAACCAGTGGTGTAATAAATGGATTTCTTGGGAGGTAGATTGGCATATGGACTTTTGGTAGCTAGAACTTTTAAAAATAAGTGAATGTATTTGAAAACCAAACCTCTAGTTTATTTTGCTTTAGACAAGGTCTAGAATTTGAAAAGTGAATTCCCTCTTTCTTCCTCTTACATGTCCAATGATCAGAATCTGGATTGACGGAAAATTTTTTCCTAGAAATAAAAATTTTTCATTTTATTTGTTGTACACGAGTTTTTAAAAGATAATTAACTAATAAATTTCTCACAAAATACACTTAAAGCTTGACACATATACCCCTTCCCAATTGGCTAACTTTAGACGATCCTAAACACATTTTTATTTAACTAATGAGGGAGATAGCCCAACAAAACTAGTTTTTCCATATTCAAATCAAGTTGGTATCAAAGTACAATTTAGCTCATTTTAGCCAAGGTTAGTTAGAAGAATTAGCTATTGGTTTCTGTCTTCAATTTCCTCTCAAAATGAATGTGTACATGCTTTTGAGAGACACACTAGAGGAATAAGGTCCAAATTTTTGATGAAAATGTGCTATGAAAGTAAAGGTTTAAAGGCAAACATGTACAAGGCATAGTTGAGTACAAGGCATAGTTGAGCCAAATGTTGTTGAGGAAGGGCATAATTATTTGGGTCTTGGTTATGGAAAACATGATGGAGAATGCTCCAAAGCCAAAGAGGCACATGAAGCTGTTCCAAGAAGGAATTTTATTTCGTGTTCATTACCTCAAGCTTGTGAAGTTTGTGTTCATGATGAATGGAAAAGTTTGACACCCACTTTGCAAGAAGATGTTAATAATCATGCAGCTAATGAGAATTTAAAAGAAGTGCCATTGAAATGGTTTGCTAACAGATGGTTAGATTTCTTATCCAATTAAGGCCTTGCATGTATTTTGATGTTTCATGAATTTCTTTGCAAATTCAAAGTATGGTGCATATTGCATGAAGCAAGATGTTGAAAGTAGAGTTATGTTGACACACTTAAATGCAAAAAATATGGAAATTTGTACATGAGCTATTATTTGACTTGAGAGTCAGTTGTTTGAAGAGGCATGTTTTATCAACTTGTGTTTGGTTGATGGTTTTGTACACCAATATGTAAGAGTACATGGAGATATTCACATGATGTGAATTTTTTTCTTTGAAGGAGACAAATGATATGTCAGCAAGCTATGTTTCTTGCATGATGTGTTTTTCAGTTTGATGGTTTTGTTTGTGACAAGACGTCACAAGATTTTGGGAAGGTCCACTATTGAGCAAGAGCCTCATGATTACAACCTAATCATGAGAATCAGATGGGAGTGCATCCTTATTTTGAAAACAAATAGGATTCTAAGCTACCTAGGACTCAAACCATTATTTTTAAATTTGAAATATCATGGTGTGTTGTTTCAATGCCTGAATCCACAACCCTAACATTTTTTTTATTCTTTTTTTGCAGGATTTACTTGGTTACATTAAAAGTCAGTTGAATTTAAAATTCTTGGCTTAGTGGCATGAACCAAACATATTTTACATATTAAATGAGGAATTTCACTCTCCCAATCATTTTCTAAATCGCCCATATCACCAAGAAAACATGTTTTAAAAGAAAATACTTTGGTATGGGAAAGACCTTAGGTTTCAAACATTATAAGAAGTTTTTTGATATGGTTGAGAGAATGTGGAAAATATAATCCATAAACAAATTATTTTTCTAGAGCATCATTACTTTTTAGGGTTGCTTGTCTCCCATAAGGATTTCCTAGGAAAATAATTGTGTTGATTGTCTAGAGATATGTATGTGTGTGTTTCATTATGTTCTCTATTTCTTATGTTGTGTTTCATTATGTTTTATATTTCTTACATTTCTACCCTCCTATTTTTCTTTCCAATCAAGGTTTATAAAGTAACATGACAAGCAACATGAGACTTGGAACAATCATTTTCATTATCTATATGGAAGGCAAGAAGGATTATATCCCCTTAAGCTTAAACTTATGTAGTTTGTCAATTTTTATCATATATTTTTTGGTAAGGGTAAATGTTTTCTTATCTATAGTACAAGTCATGAGTTCCCCATTTTTACCTTATGTAAAGCATGATTCTAGGATTACTACAATTTGTACTTGGTTTTTTATTGTGATGATGCCATGTCTCAATCACTTGGCCATCCCTCTATGGGTAGTTAAATCTTTATAGTTGAATACTTAAGTAATATTTAGCTATTTGTATTATGTGAAATGTAAAAAATGGTATACTATTTTTCATAAATTTGGGTTGAGTTTATCATATATTTCGATGAAATTTAATTATATGACACATTTTATACTAAAGTTCTAAATATTATTTTGAAGTTTGGATTACTGTTATTCTTTTATATAATTTAACATTAGATTTAAGTTTAAATTGAAAGCTACTTAGATGAAATATAGCTTAGATATGGCATTTGCAAATTATTATCTATTTATTGAACTAGAAAGGATATAATTATTACACATGTTTAATTTACATTCAAATGCTTCTTTGATTTATCTCCTATAGGTTAATGTAATGCTAGATATATAATTTAAGTTGAAGGCCTGTGAGATAAATATGACTTCTATGTGACATTTGTATTGAATCATCTGGTTGTTGTGTTATATGAACATAATTGGTACGCATATCTAATTTTCATTACTAATATGTCATGCTTCTTTAATTTATCTTTTATAGATGACCGGAGCACCCCTTTTTAATCTATCCATTTTGACTTCGGATATGTGGGCAATATTCATCCACATATTTTTCTATCATAAAGCAGTGAGTAAAATTGTATTCCATTTGTGTCAATGTTAAGGTTAAGCACATGGATTAAAGTTTTATATATTATATGAGGCGGCTATGTATTACATATGGTATTGAATGAGCTTTTGGACTCTTTAGATATATATCTAAAGATTCCAAATGCTCATTCAAGACCACATGTAATCCTCATCTAACTTCACCAGGGATTTGCAATACTATATTTGAGTTGGCTAGCTCCATTTCAAGATATTATGGTTATCCAAGAGGGGATATAAAAAATGAAAAGAAGGACGTTGTTGTAGGTTATCCAAGTTGGACATAGAACCAGTGGAGAAACCTAAGGAAAAACTATGTTTCCAGGTCGAACCTTTGTAGAGGTTCCAGTACTTGAGAGTAAAATCCAGATTGGGGTTGTTAAATTCTAACTGTATTGGTAATTGTGCTAGGGGGGAGAAATAAGATGTAATTTTCTCTTCTCATGGTTGGGAGTCTTGTTTTTCATGTGGATTCAACCAACATATTGTACATATTAACAGGAGAATTTCGCTTCCCCAATCATAACCAACTACCCATATCACCAAGAAAACATGTTTTAAAAGAACATACTTTGGTATGGGAAAGACCTTAGGTTTTAAAATATAAAGGTTTTTGATATGGTTGAGAGAATGTGGAAAATAGAATCCATAAACAAATTATTTTTCAAAAAGTATTACTTTCAAAGTATCAACAAGGAACATGTACAAGGGTGTTCAATGAATTAACGCTATTTATTTAAATTCCATGATGTATATCTTACTCATAATTTTAACAAATTATTATATAATGATCTAGATTGGATAATTATATTATTTGTCATATATTTTGATGCTTATAGAGTGAAAAAACTGAAAGAATCAACTTGTAGGGTCATTTTAATGGTGGGTGGAGAATTCGGGTCTAAAACCTTTTGGAGTCATTTTGAGATATTAAATGACATTTCTGGGGGTCAAACGATTATCCCTTGTGCTGAAATATTGACCATTATTCTACACTTAAAGAAATATCCAATGCTGCAAGAAAAACATCAAATGAAGTTCATTCAAAATTTATGCCTTTAGTAAGTTGACCTATCATGTTGACCACCATGGTACAAGAGAATGACATTTTAGCCCCATTACTCATGCATGGAAAGCTAGCTACATGTGGAATTTTAACAAGACTCTAAAAGGTCTAAAATCACAAACCTCGTTAATGGTTGACGGAGTCAAATCTTACACCTAGTTGGCTATCACGCTATGTTAAATACTTGGCCACTAGGAGGAATAAGAGTTCCATTTTTTGTTATTGTATTTTGTTCCATAGTTTAAAATACAACTAGGAGTGTGAAGTTAGAGAGAAAAATGTATGAAGTTAAGTTTTTATAGCAACCTTACATGCTAAAAGTCTTAGCTAACTCTAGAGAGATTACCTCTTTCTTTGTACTCACATATTTTCCATACCAGAAAAGAGAGAGTAGAGCATTTTTACATTTTAGTGTTGTTTTTCTCCCATAAGGATTTCCTAGGGAAAAAGGAGTCTAGAGCATCATTACTTTTTAGGGTTGCTAGTCTCCCATAAGGATTTCCTAGGAAAATAATTGTGTTGATTGTCTAGAGATATGTATGTGTGTGTTTCATTATGTTCTCTACTTCTTACGATGTGTTTCATTATGTTTTATATTTCTTACATTTCTGCCCTCCTATTTTTCTTTCCAATCAAGGTTTATAAAGTAACATGAGAAGCAACATGAGACTTGGAACAATCATTTTCATTATCTATATGGAAGGCAAGAAGGATTATATCACCTTAAGCTTAAACTTATGTAGTTTGTCAATTTTTATCATATATTTTTTGGTAAGGGTAAATGTTTTTTATCTATAGTACAAGTCATGAGTTTCCCAATTTTACCTTATGTAAAGCATGATTCTAGGATTACTACAATTTGTACTTGGTTTTTTATTGTGATGATGCCCTGTCTCAATCACTTGGCCATCTCTCTATGGGTAGTTAAATCTTTATAGTTCAATACTTAAGTAATATTTATCTATTTGTATTATGTGAAATGTAAAAATGGTATACTATTTTTCATAAAATTGGGTTGAGTTTATCATATATTTCGATGAAAGTTGATTATATGACACGTTTTCTTTAAAAGGATCTAACAATTTTGTTAAGGTATGAATTTTTATTAGATGAGGAGGCTATGTATTACATATGGTCTTGAATGAGCTTTTGGACTCTTTAGATATATATCTAAAGAGTCCAAATGCTCATTCCAGACCATATGCAATACATAGCCTCCTCATCTAACTTAGCCAGGGACTTGCAATACTATATTTGAGTTGGCTAGATCCATTTCAAGATATTATAATGTTAGTTTATTATTTCTATAGATTTTGATTATGGTAGTAAAATTTTACAAAAAACCAGAAACCAAGTACAAATAATATTATTCTAGATATATGTAAAAAGGACATGGTAGAGAAGATCAAACAATATTAAACTTTTCATAAATAATTTAGATAAAAATACATTTTCTAATTTTGATTGTAAATTCCAAGGCTTAAAGCAATAATTTTTCTAATAATTTTGTTTTAATTAATAAATAAAAAAGAAGCATTTTCAATCAAAATCACATCCAACATATAATAAAAATAATAAAAACAATTTAAAACTTTTTATGCAGGTATTACTTATCAGCACATATACCGCGAAAAGAACAATGTTGTGGATTGGTTGTCAAAGCTAGGGCTACAGGATGCGTATGGAAAGATAAATTATCAGCTATTTAATATACAGGGTCTTCAGGCCGAAGGATCAGTGCCCATCATCTAAGTACAGTGGTACCATAGATGCTGTGATTTTCAGTTTTCTGGATTAATACATTGAAATACAAACCATGCCATAACATAGAACTGACAACCATGCTCTCAGGATCAAGCGAGCCAGACCTCTTCTACTGAACCTGGGTACACTTTCTGTGGTTGGTATAACAAGATTTGGTGCACATTACCTGCTCCAGGTATTGGTGCTTTTTTTTGTATTTGACAGGTTCCATACTACCAATAATGTTAGTACCAGATGGTCATGATGCTGACATTTTGATATGGTATGATGGTCAACATTATTTTGGACGGATCTCTAGCCCTCACGATTAAGGATTTTGTTTTTGATGTTCTGTATTCTCTGAGATATTTTTGGAATCTATGTATGTCGGATCTCTGTTTCAGGATTTTTCTTATCTACCTGGGTCTTTTTCTATTAGCTGAATGGGAAATTTTGGATACATCTCAGTAAAAAAGTATATACATGTGGATCATCTATGGGCTTTTAACAAGTCCCTGTAGGTGTTTTTGGATTATTATCTCTTGGCTGACATGGGTCACCCTTTTCTCCTAGATGGAAAATTGGGTTTCTACCTTCAGCTAAGAATGTAATGACTGATGGACTGTTTTCTCATTATATATAAACAAAACAACGTTTTTTAGAAATGTGAAAAAAAACACAGAACTGACAACAAACTAACAACTACCATATATCCACTGTATATCCGTCCAAAAATCTTTAATTTTAGAAAGATTAACAACGCCATGGTATTCTTGGTCGACAATTATAAGCAAACAGAGAATAACCAGTATAACATACACGGGAGTCTAATTGTAATGAGTATAACATACCCGATAGAGTCGAAGAGCGCAAATGTGAGGAACACTAGCGCGGCCACAAGGAGAAACAGTGACAGGGACAAAACGCGCGAACAATGAAACCGGTAAACCACAGAACTTCGCAGGCGATTTATTTATAGAAAATAGTTCTACTTAACTATTTTAAATGTAAAAGTTTGGCCGAACTTTAGTTGTCGATTTTCCAATCTCCAGCAAAAATTCTGTTTGCCCTCGCCGTCAGTGTGCCGTCAGTCTAAACGGAATCACGAGTTCGTCCGAACTTTCTAAGAAAGTTAGGTCGAACTTTATAAAATGTTCGGCCGAACTATTGCCAAAAAAAATTTTCAACCCCTGATTCTCACAAAAGTGTAACCCAGCTTCACATTTCCACCCTTACATATAAAATATGTTCAAGATATGATTTATTGTATTGTATCTATATATGTATTGAAAGGTACAACCAAAAATATGCCCTATACAAATTCAGGGAAAATCTCCCCTAAAATCATTGTTAAAAAAAAAAGTCCTCAAAAATATTGATTTCATAGGTCAATGGCATAAGCTTTGTATAAGTGTATAGCACATGTTTAATTTTGTCTAGTTATTTTTAAAAAATTTTATAATTTTCGAAAATTCACGTGTTTTTCATTTTGTGATATGTTGACACCTACATCTGGTTGTATGGGATTTGTTTAGGTACACATTTTTGTTGTATATAATCAATATCCATATTCATATATTATAGCCATTATTTGAAATCTCAATTACTTTTGTAAGTCTCATCCATGCATTCAATGCTCTTCTCCTCATTTGAAGCATATTTTTCTCTCAAGAAGTATGGGCCCGAAGGAGACATAATATCAAATTTATTGATGGTCTGTTTTTTGTATTAGTCCACAACAAGTTCTCCTTCTGTAGAACGGTGGTGCATAATTTTTCAATTTTTTTCTTTTTTAACACATGGGTGCTTCATTCACCACACTAAACACAACTTGCCAATATAGAGACAAAATAATCTATAAAGGGAATACCATCTGCATGCATGGTAGGGGTAACTCCACTATCTGTTCTTCCCTCTTGCCACAATCAAACATTATTTCCAAGATTTTGGTGTTCAATCTCTTCCAATCTTCCTCAATTGTTGAAGGAACTTATTGCCCTTTTTTTTAACATATGAGAACATGCTTGTAGCCCCTCCTTTCTTCCCTGGCTAACTGTGTGTCATCATGCTCCTTTTGAAATTGTTCCTCAATGTTTGGGGTGATATATTATAAAAATTAACCCCATTGTTAGGAATCCAAAACAAAACGGCTTTACCCCTCGAGTATGAATCCAAAATTTCCTCGCACTTATGCAATTCCATAAGTAGTTTCCACCTTAGTTTTCTCGTTTTTCTCTTTTTGTGACCCACTTCCACAGAGGGGAATCAATGGGAAATTTCTATTATTTTTTCACCATCTCCTCTCCCTTCACAACTTCTTCCACCATGATTACCCTCCCTGAGATGATGAATGAGATTCCATCAAAATAATATAGGATAGTAAGAAACAAAAGAACAAATAAGAGTTTTGAGTGTTTTTCTGCTGGAAAAAACTATGTTATGAGTTCCTCCCTTCAAATATGCTTGCCATTTTTTTTTTCAATGTTGTTCTACCAAATTTTTCCACCCTAAGTTGTTCTCATTTATGTTATCCAAATCTTCTCTCCAAAGTATGAAACTGAAAAATGAGATGAATTAGGGTTTAAGGTACTTTTGTAGAGAGCCAGGGGGGAAACTTTGATAAATAGGGAGCTCAACCCTCTTCAAATTCCATTTGGTGTGGGGAAGCCATGTGGACCACTCTACTTGTTCCCTCCAAAATCAACAAGGTATTTTACAACTTTATTTTTTATTTTATGCAGGAAGTGTTTCTCATGTTGATCAGTGCTCTATCCTAGAGATTCTGATGTGAATCAATAAATATATGTTTCTTATACAAACTGGAAATATGTTTACCAACCTAGGATGGTTATTCCAAGGGTGGAAAACTATATATTATTCATTTTGTATTTTTAATATTTCATTGTCATTAAAATAATTATTATATTTATGCTTAATATGCCTTGAAAGCCTGATTTGCCTAGTAGAAATGGTACTTATATTATGTATGCTATGATAATATAATTCAAAGATGGAGGTTGTAGCCTGAAAATCAATCTAATATTCTCTATGAAATATTTCCAAAAAATAAAAGTGGTTCTCAAAATTGCATTCTTGAAAGTATCTCATGTGGTTGACTGTCTCAAAACTAGGTGACATCTTGATATTATGTGATATTCTCTTTTCTTGAAGTCAGAATTTATGGGACTTTCTTTGCTATTGTGTTTACAAGTTCTGCTTATGGGTGCAAGTCATGATCAGTTGAAGAATGTTAACATGTTTTTTAGTATGCAGTGTTTGCAGCTTACCATTTAGCCCTTGAGACCTGTCTCCTTGCAAATGAAGGTGCCATCTTGCCTAAACTTCCCTTGAAATCACCAATAAGTGTTGCATTTCCAGAAAAAACATTTAAATTTAGATAGATATATTTCTATGATACCAAGTTCTTCGTGTATTTTTCTTCTTATGTAGTTTTCTCTTGATATCTTGTAGAATTTGCATTTACATAGTAATAATTGGAATATTTTGATGTACCAAAATGCCAAAAACATGCAGAATTCTGGTTATCATTTATGTAATGAATTCTCAGAAGCACATGTTATTTTCTACACACATCGTCAGGGAAACCTCGCAATATTGTTAAGATACTTACCTTTATTATTGAGATTACCCGGTGAATGTGAAGGAAAAATATGGATGTGGCATAGGTGCTTAAAATGTTCATGGAAATATGGAGTTCCAGAATCAACCCGATGAGTAGTCATGTCTGATGCTACATGGGGTTTATCCTTTGGAAAATTCCTAGAGCTTATTTTTTCTAATGATGTTGTAGCAAGTAGAGTTGTCAGTTGTGGTCATTCATTACATTGAGGTTTCCTTCAATTTTATGGGTGTGCCATTGAATTTTGTTGCTTTATATTTTGCAAGCAGTTTTCATTTTTTTATTTTTTTTGACTTTGTGATATCTTACATAATTTATGTAACTCGTGATTTTTCTGGAGTACCAATAATTGTGTATGATATTTAATGGCTATTCCATACTAATATATTGGACCTACGTTGTTCCCAAATTCAATGTGATAGGTTTGGAAATATGATTGCATGTTTCTGATATTCCTCCAGAAGTGTTTTGTCTATGCGTTTTCCACCTTCAAAATTAGAGTTCCATGATCCACATCAACAAGATTGGATTAGAAAGGAAGTTACAGAGGCATTTTATGATACAAATTGTACATATGGGTAGTTTTTTGTTAATTAATTTATATTCCTATCATACCTATGGCATAGGACCCCCCAGATCCAAACTAATGTGCATTTTGATGCAAATGTATAGGTTGCAGATAAAGAGGAAATGTTTTTTAGAGAGGTTTTTAATTTTCTCTATCACATAGGACAAAAAATTGCCACATCTGGATCCTTTTATTTTGGTATTAAGGTTACTGAATCAAGGAGGCAAATTGCAAAGCTTGAAGGACTGTTGAATAAAGAGATAGTTGAATTTGAGGTGATATTATAGATGTATATAAAGGATGTTTAGTATACTTTAGGTTGTCTAACATGATATTGTGCTAGAATAATATTTCTTCTTAATGAATATTTCCATATTTGTTTATATAAATTGCTTAGTTGGAAATAATTTCTACATAGATTAATTCATTCTTTTGATGCAATATATCAAATTAAAATTAGGTTTGTTGCAAGAGGCCATCATTAGTGATAGGCAAGTTAGAAGATTTTTTGTTGATATTTCAAAGCTAAACAATATAATGTGTCTTCTTCTTTTTGAAGCCCGTGAATGGGATCATCGTCTTTGCCATTATTCATAACTGTGTCATATATACTCACTGTTTTTTACTTTTTGGCATGAAATTCAGCCTTTTAGAGACATATTTTTATGTTGTCAAAAGATATTTATATGATTCACAAGGTGAGAAATCAATCTTTACTATAATTGCATATTTTAGGTTTTATAATTATAGGTCATTTATAGGCTGTAATTGTCTTCAAAGTTTC
The DNA here is from genome assembly GCA_034641835.2 of Pinus albicaulis. Classification (NCBI taxonomy): domain Eukaryota; kingdom Viridiplantae; phylum Streptophyta; class Pinopsida; order Pinales; family Pinaceae; genus Pinus; species Pinus albicaulis. The sequence continues at coordinate 33,390,478 of MU968411.1, read as the reverse complement.
ACTTCTAATTGAGTATTCAAACGAACATATTGAGTTTTTTTATACGTAACTATCTTCCCTCCACCTACTTTTCATAACTTCCATAACTAATAGGTAGAGACTTGCAACTTGATGTTATTTTGCTTGTTTAGTAAAATATTTTCCAATACAAAGTTTTATAATTTATTTCCAGTTGTAGAAGTTACAATTTATAAAGTTTTAATGTCAATGTTTTTAAAGTCTAATTTTTTAAAGGGTGCTAGCTCAATGGAAGAGCACCTACTTTACAAGCAGGATGTTGGTGGTTTGATTCCATCGTGCCCTGATATTCATATTGAATAGCGACGATCATTTTTTGGTGACAGAGGCTCTTTTGACCATCACTAATGAACTTATGGTGACATTTTTTGACCGTCACCAAAATATGAAATGGTGACGGTCAATAAACGTCACCATATATATATATATATATATATATATATATATATATATATATATATATATATTGGCATCCATGAAAGGTCCATCATAAAAAATTGTTTTTGTTCATATGAAATGGTGACAGTCAATAAACATCACCATATATATATATATATATATATATTTATTTATTTATTTATTGACAACCATGAAAGGTCCATCACAATAAATTGTTTTTGTTCATATGAAATGGTGACGATCACTACCCATCATTATAATCAATATTCATGATGGACCTTGAATGTCACCACAATGCCTATACTTTTCGTGATGCCACCTTTGGTGACATTCAATTTTTTGGTGACGGAGGCTAAGGTTCATCACAATTTCTCTTATGAAATGGTGAAGGTCATTATCCACCACTATAAATAATTATTGGTGACAAACCTTGAATGTCACCACAACACTTACACTTTTGGCGATGCCACCTTTGGTGATGTTAAGTTTTCTGGTGGCAGAGGCTAAGGTTTATCACCATTTCTCATATGAAATGGTGACGATCACTATCCATCACTATAAATCATTATTGATGACGGACCTTGAATGTCACCACAACACCTACACTTTTGGCGACGCCACCTTTTGTGATGTTCAATTTCTAATGACGGGGGCTCTTTTGACCGTCACCAATTAGCTTTTGGTGACATTTTTCGACCCTCACCAATGACCTATTTTCTTGTAGTGAAAAATAAACCTTATAAGAACCAATAGGATTCAAGATGATGATGCCAACCATGGGGGATGATTCACCATTTTGGGAGTAAAAATGTAAAAATATTAATAAATAATAAAATAATAAAACTACTTTTTCAACACAATTTTTCAACTTATCTCCCTAAGGTTTTACTCAAAGTTCGAGTGGGTGTACTTGTTGGATGAAAAATTTAATTCTTCATCCAAGGAGTACCCATGTTGCATACTTTCGATGGTCCCTTCTACACAAAAAGTTAAAATACATGAAAACACGTGATTTCAGTCATGTTTTTCATGTATTTCTCATTTTTCATGTAGCCGGGTCCATTGAAAGTATGGAACATGGGTACTCCTTGGATGAGGAATAAAATTCTGCATCTAATGAGTGCTACCACACGAAATTTGAGTAAACTATTGAATTTCAACAAGAAATAGTGAAATTGGCATCCAGAAACAAGACACACACTAGTTTGGGATCACAACTCACACAGTGATGAATCCTACTGACACATTAGTGTCCAACCAATTTATTAAATAAATTGGAAAATTAATTGTAATCTTATATCATAACAACTTGTAATAGTTAACTGGGTGTGATAGACTCAGATATCTCATGAAATTTGAGTTGAGGGTGGTTGGTGAGGCATGTAGAGTGATTATATTTGTTTTAGAGTCCATGTTGTAGTTAGTGTATTAGTTTAACGCATGAGAAATCAATTAACTCAATTAAGTGAGTTAAATTCAGTCTAACTAGTTGTAACTGATTGTTGTACTAGTGAGAGGTCAAGTGAATTAAATCATATTTAATTCACATGCAGTGATCTATCAAATCGTTGATGATTTACTATTAATAGTTGCATGCATGTCAGTTTTAATGAAGACCCAGTTGAGACATAGGTTAAAGGGATGTTATCTATCAGTTGTATTATTAGTAAATTTTCGGCGCGCAATTATACAACCATATGACTTCTCATGATGTATTGTGCAGTTTTGGAAGGTTAAATTTCCTAATTAATAGGGATCAATTGTTCTTAGAATTGCGCAAGCAAGGCAGGCTGAGAAAAGGTAGGAAATTTTCTAAGTGTTGGTCGATTTTGTCCAGATCAGTGTGGGACAGTTGGTAGAGTGGAGCAGACTCTTGTGAGAAGATTTAATTGTAATTGTTTCATAATTCCTTGTTTTTATACAATACAGATAGAGGGTTTTTGATCATATTTCTTTCCCCAAAAAATTTCATGTGTTGTGGATTTGATTCTTTCTCTTACTTGGTGTGATTGTGCGATCGTGTTTAATTTCCACAAATTAACTATAGAAGGATTCAATATCTTGCTCTAGAATATTTCATGATCAGATTGATTGGTATACATATTTTTTGTATAAATTCTACATTGTATCAGAGTGCCATAAATCACTATAGTGGAGAAGAAATTGAGTTTCTACTGAACAACATTCAAATTTGAAAAAATATTCTTTGGTGCGACAGGCGGATCAACTTGGATTTCAATGGATTAAGATTGGAATGTGCACTCAAGGGAAGTTCTATTATATTTCATGGAAATACATAATGGAGGTAGTTCTGGAGGGCAACAGGTTGAAAGAATTTATCAACACTGATATTCCAAGACCCGTAGCAGCAGATGTCGCTCTTCTTGATTCTTAGCAAAAGAGGGTTGCAAGGGTGAGGAGGATCTTATTAGAGGGAGTTCGAGATCACATTGTCTCCATGGAAAGGAGAATCCATCTGCATTTTGGAAGGCCTTGATAGATCTATTTCAGAACAACAATGACCACAGAAAATTGGCACTAAAGGACAAGCTTAGGAAAATCAAAATGGAGAAAGGAGAAATTATTCCTAAATACTTGACCAAGTTCATCCAATGTCGAGATGAGCTTGGAAGTGTCGGTATTACTATAGCGGATGATGACTTGGTGAGCCTAGAACTTCTAGGCCTTCCTAAGAGCTGGCATAGTTATCAGGACTCTATCAATGGTAGGGAGAAGCTACCATATTGAGAGTGAGTTTGGTCGAATTTGGTACAAGAATAATTCAGGAAAAATACCAGGGATGGATCCTCATCCAAGACAGATGATGAGGAAAATTGCGCCTTGGCTAGTAAGGAAAAGAAGGGGAAGGGAAAGAAATCCTATTCCAAATCTGAGATAGGAAAAGAAGGCAAGAAGCGTGACATGTCCAGAGTGAAATGTTTTCACTATCACGAGCATGGATATAATGCTACTAATTGTCCATAGAAGAATAATAACAAAAAGAAGGCTTCAAGATCTACAACGGTGATGCTTTGGCTTCACAATTCAAGTTGGACTTATCACTCATCGCATGCATGGTGTCTAGTGCAATGGGATCAGTGTGGTACTTGGATAGTGGTGCATCTTTCCACATGACAGGAGACAAAGAACTCTTTAGTAGCTTGGAGGAGAAGGATCTTCAGATGCACATCAAGATGGGTGATGACGGGAGGTATAGAACTACTTGGATTGGTACAGTTACTTTCCAAAGAGAGTAAGGTAAACCTTTCTTATTAAAATATGTCATGCATGTACCGGGCTTGAAAAATAATTTAGTTTCAGTTTCTATGTTGGAGGATAGAGGATATGATGTTCTTTTCAGTGAAGGGAAAGAATTCCTTCATCACAAAGCTACATGATAGGTTAAGAAGATTGGGGTCTGTGTGAAGAAACTATACAAACTTGATGTAGATGGCTTCACAACATTTATGAGTAAAGCAGAGAGAGTGGTGACTCGGGATGGGGGTGAGTTATGGCACAAGATATTGGGCCATCTACACCTGAGTTCTTTGAAGGTCATGCAATAGATTTCTAAGGGGCTTCCAAAGGGTACTCTTGCACATATAGACACATGCAAGGGATGTAATATGGGCAAGTATACAAAGGCCACTTTTCATGAGAAGGAGAACCGAGCAGCAGAAATCCTTGAGAGATTTCACTCAGATGTGTGTGGACCATTCTCTACAGCTTATACAACAAAGCACAGGTATTATGTGATTTTTGTTGATGATTTTTCTAGAAAGTGTTTTTTGGCTTGAGGGGTCCTGACCCAAGTTCAAATTTAAGGTTTGCTAAAAAACCCCTATACTACTAGCCCTTTCGGCAATGACCTACTTTCACAGGTCAAAGTCTCACCGAAGTAGTATGGGTGGGTGCTAGAACCAGGTTTCCACACCCTAGGAGAGAGTGGGTAATTAATGCATATCTTGTTGAGTTGTATCAGGTTCGCATAAAAAAAATCCTATTATCGAGCCCTTAACAGTATAACCATCATGTAAACATAAACAAAGCTACTATTATTAAGCAGTTCTTATCAACACCTTCACATCCACATGTGCATCAGCCATTATCATCACAGAATAACATAATCGTAGATTATTCATATATCATAGACACAATCGCAACTAATTAAAATAACATAGATGTACTTCAGTAGTGAATACAACTAGTTCAGATAACATAATAGATTCCATGTTAATTACCATCTAAAATAAAGTTACAAACCCAAGTCACAACTCATGCACACAGCCAATGGGGTCCGCACACAACAGGACAGAGGATCTCCGCGTACACAACCATCAGAAGTCCTTATCCAAAACTGCCCAAAATAGATCTCAACAGTTTGTATGTAGCATCAATCTTTCTTACTTACCTCTAGACTCAAACTATCTATCTATTTATATCATCATAGCTTGCGTTATCCTGTGGTCTGTAAACCATGGTTTGCGGACTCTAGGTCTATCCTTTGACCCATTATAATACCTTGGGAGCTTTGACCAGCCCCAAAGCCCCTGCGCAAGATCAATTACTACAAAAATATATCAAAAACGCAGCGTTGGAACATATCAAAATGCAGTTAGGGGACCTTATTCCAACAGGCCCCCAACACAATCTTGTGACTCGTCCCAAGTCACAACAGCCCTGGGGTTTTCATCTTTGCCTCGAGTTGCTTAATGGCATAGACTAGAGGGGGAAACACTCCTTCGCTCTGCGCAACAACATTCTGTGCTATTTCCACCAACTTCTGCGAATTTGGTCCTTCAGTGGCAGCGGTGACACTTTCCAGGGTATGATTCAACTATTTGACCGCAACATCCAAGTCTTGAGATATCTTGAGGGCTTCATCGGCCCATAGCTTGAGGTGGTCACTCAAAACCTTCTTCTTGTGGCGCAGCTCTTCCAGGTCATCTTGGAGTGCATGGCTGGCTCGCAGACGTGTCAGGCGTTGAGTGGGGATCAGAGTGGGCATTGTAGCCTCCAGTTGCTTGAATTATTCTTCCTTCAGGCATAGTTCTTGGGTAAATTCATGTAGGAGAGGGTCGCTGTTGGAACGGGGTCTCCTAAATAAGCTACAAAACCGGTCCATTTTGGTTATTTTTGTTATATTTAGTATAGCGCTAGGGTTTTGGGGTGGGTCAAAGCCCCGAAAGCATTCTAATGGGGTTAAAGGGTAAACTAGGGGTCTGAAACCATGGGTTGTGAACCATAGGATTGTTAAAGCTAGATTGTTATAAATAGAGAAGCATTTCGGATAGTAAGAAGTAGGATTTGATAAGATATTGATACAATCTATTGTGTAAGCGATCTGTTGAGGTTTTGGGGAACGGACTCTTGCTGGCTGTGTGCATGGAGATCCTAGTCCAGCTGTGTGCGGACCCTGCTGCTGTGTGCGCAGGTTGGGAAGGGAATTGTAAGGGTGATGAATGAATGAATATGCTGGATTATTAGATCTGAATCTGTGAGTACTATTGAATGGATTGCTGATAATTATTGTGTTATGCCTCTTATGTCTTTGCACTACGAAGGTCTGTATCTTGAATGATTGGATCTATTATGTTTTGGTTATATCATGCTGCGAAAGTCTGTGTATTGAAGTAGATCTAGATCTGATCTATTCGGGTTATGTACTGTTGTATTAATGTTATAAGAAGCATATAATAATAGATCTAGTGCATGTGGATGTGATTGGATACATATTTAACCCTACGCAGAGACACAATAATCTGAATAGAACGCAGTTTTCTTGCCTTACCCTTCCTTTCTCAGGGTGCGGAAACCTGGTTCTAGCACCCACCCATACTAATTCGGGTGAGACTGTGACCTACGCAAGCAGGTCACAGCCGAAAGGGCCAGTAGTATAGGGGTTTGTTGGCAAACCTTGCACACCGAACCTGGGTCAAGACCCCTCAAACCAACAAATGGTTCTATTGCCGGGACATGAAGGGAGCTGAGAAAGGAGTTGGGTATTGGCAGACTAGGAACTCCTAAGGAACTATGGTGGTGCGCTTGGAACTACCCACCTTCAAGGGGGTAGGATATGAGGACATAGACCGATTTTGGTTCGTTGCAAACTCTGTCTTGATTGCACAGAACATAGCAAGCAATACAATAAAAAGGGCGCAGCTGTCTCTAGCATTCGAAGACATAGCTCTGGATTGGTATGTGCGATATATTTCCCAGAATGGAACCACCTCCATTCAGGATATTAAGGATGCTCTGAAGCAACAATTCTGCAAACCAAAGCCCTATTCCCAGTTAGTGGTGGATGTCAAGGACTTCAAGCAAGCTGCGTCTGAATCGGTGTGGGAGGCGGATCAACTGTTAAAGAAGGCAATTAGGGAGGGAGGGTTTGAGTATGATGATAGAAATCATACAGAGTGGTTTATCACCATGCTACTCCCTCACCTGTGTATTTCCATGAATCACCTAACCTTTAGTTCACAAGACAAGGCCTTGGAGGCTGCTATGAGATTGGAAGCTACACTGCTTGAGGACACTACGCTAGCGGTACAATGGATCCAGAAACAAGTAGAAGAAATGCATCGAGAAATCTAGGACCTGCAGTAGGAAGGCCGCAAAACAACAATAGAAGCACATAGCTCGAAACAAGGGAGCTCGAAGGGGCCTCTGCGCTGGCATGAGGAAAGCTACGCAGCGAGATCGCCAGTTACCCCCATTCTCACACCAAAGCAATGCAGGTACCTACGTTACTGATCAGTTGGCCATGAAAAGCAAGCCAGCACCAAAGAGGCAAGCAAGGAAGACGACCCTATGTCACCAAGAACCCCTTCAAGTAAGGATGATTTCCCCCACGAAAAGAGGGAGAAAAGCTGAAGGGAAAGCGCAGGTCAGAGTAGAGACCGTCTGGTCTGTTATAACTATGGGTATGCAGGACATTTTTCAAGAGACTGCCTGCGACAGCCCTACAGGTATTGTAGGCAATGGAACCATGCACTAGAAGACTGCCTCGCCCTAAAAACCAGAATATAGGAAAAGCAGTTTGCGTCTGCGCAGAAGAAGCGCAGGGTCCGAGATCAAGAGGCAAAATTCAATATAATAACACGCAACGGATTAGCAACTGGGGAAACTAAGGAAAAAGATGAAGCCGACTCACTAATCCGCAAATCAGTTGACAACCAAGAAGGATTAGACTTGGGTAAAATCAAGGAAACCTTTATAAAAGCACGAAGGGACCTTTTTGAGGCTAAGTGTCCACCAGCCACATACCAAGAAGACATGAACCCAGCAAAGGATGTTAAAAATTTCTTACAAATATGCATAAGGTTGCTGCGCAATCGTCAGGTGTTGTGGGCTATCCAGAATTTACTGGAAATTTTGACAAGAGGCAGCCAAGGGACTTTAATCAAAAGACATACAGGGCCTGCACCGACAAAGGTGGAATACATATACCAGTTGGTAGTTCATGACAGGGGCAACTTACCCCTGGGTGATCTATTAGGCTACAAGGAAGATATTAAGGATCCCAGTCAGGAGCTAGAAGCATGGCAGAACTGGTTAGAGAAAGCCTCCACACTGCGATGTCTTCGTATCATAAAGGAGCCCCTTGTTAAAACCCCTAAGGAAAGGACGGAAGGAGATCTAGGCCTAACCATCTGTAGGAAGGGTTTGAATGACCCCCGCACAAAACCAGAGTTCCCAATATCACATACAACATCCATGGTTAATGATCTTATGTACCAGACCGCCTTTACAATGGTGGCACGACTAAGGGACAGACCATTGGCTCCAGCATCAACCCCCCTTAAAGCCTTAATAAGATAGGTACGACAAGTCTTGGGCTCCTTAGTAGGCAAGCCTATGTTGGGGGGAGGAGGATAGTTGTCACCAAGCAATAACCCTAGCGTAACTAATACTCCTAAGTTCCAGGGGATAAGACAGCTAGCCGTTCGAAGTATAACCTCAGGTAAAAAGCAGAAGTTACCGTTGAATAGAGCAAATCCTGAGCAACTGGCCGATCAAGTTATGAGGGGATTTTACCGTTCCTGGGGAATCCTGCCCTGTGTTAGATACCCCCTTGGTATCCAACGACCATTCCTTAAAAGGGGGTTGGCCTCACAAAGGTAAGCAACCTACTTCAAGCATCTCATGGAAGCTATCCAACATCGGACTTTGTTGCAATCACAGCGACCTTACCATGACTAAGCAACCCTCTCCATTAAAAAGTAATCAACCAGAGCCTGGGTTCATCTTCCATCCAAGAATGATGACTACTGCTACTAAACCCTCCACTCTGATGGAACAGGAGGTAGATGAAATTCTCGAAGATGAGTTGGAGCTAGAAGAATTCCCCCCCCCCGCCCCCCCCCCGGGCGAACCATAAGGAAGGGCAAGGAAAAAGTTCAAAATTTGAGGACTAACCCTCAGGCAGAAAAACGACCCCGAAATTCCCCAAGACGTCCTAGGCCTCTTGCTACTGATGCCCAGGAGGGGCTGCTGCTGGCTAAACCAATTAATTGGTTGCCCCCCTTTGTTTGCCCACAGAGACCATCTATGCAGATACCAAAAAATTTGGATGGCCTGATCACTTACCTCTAGACTCCTCTGACCCCTCGACGAAGTCCATGTCATTGGTGATCCCTGTGGATGTCTCCATGAAGTCAAGTTTGATGACCATAATCTGGCGAACCGGGACGCCTTCCCCAAATTAAGCCCTGAGTTATATTTCGAGACGCTCCGTGCAGATGGTGGAACCATGGTGGTCCCGCAACGCTGGGTCTGCAGCCTGGCAGGATCTGCACTATTGAACTTGCTCTGAATGCCCTAATTTGGCTGCTACACCATCACAGATCAACTGGCACACTAGCTACTGGCCCTCATTCACAACGAAAGCTTATGGATTCGTGACAGAATCCCTATTGATGCTGAGTTGATCCACAAAATTATGGGCCTCCCAAAGCAGGGACCAAACCTGCTCGCAGAAGTTGGGAATAAGTATGAAGCTGCTACTGCGTCATCTGTCTAGAAGACCTATGCGGTCCAGCGCAACCAAAGGGGGTTTGTAATCCAAACCATCAATGATCCTGCTACAAAATTAGGCACTAGCCTGCTAGCCTGCAAACTCATGCGAAGGTGCCAGGTAGCCACTGTCCCCGCTTATGTCATCCAGTTGGCTGGACAATGTGTGAAAGGTGAGTTTTTTAATTGGACTCAATACTTATGTGAAGAATTTCTTGCTAATGTCTGCAAATCTCAAGAGAATGGGACCCCATTCTTCTACTCATGGCTGTTAGTTCTCATCACACTGGTCACCTGGGAAAAACCAGATAAGATGGTAGTCCCCGAGCTCGCCGCTGGGATGTGCAAAAGTGCTTGGTATGCCCACCTATGGGACTCTAAGGATAAACAACGCATTGAGGATAATAAGATCTTCTAGGTCCTCTTCCAGAGCAGTGTCTCTAATGCCATCAACTCCCGGCCTCAACTATCCCCTACAATATACGACAAGTACAAGCATATCGTAGCATTTCAAATCACTATGCATCAAGTTTGAATTCGTAGTCTCACCAATTAGGCCTGGACAGAGCTAGCATATATGGTACCGGATGAAGAAATTGATCTACTAATTTCCCTATGGCCCCTCGAGTGGAAAAAAGGCCTCTCTGGTACCCCCAGCAGTTCCAACCATCTCCAAAGATAAACCGCTACAGTAGTCCAACACAACCCCAAACTTGGCAGCTACTACCTCTTCCTCTCCTCCTCCCAGTACTAAGCGAACAGGGCCACCGACGTCCGGTCCCCAAAAAAGAACGAAAAAACAAGCTCAGCACGAGCACTATTACATGATGGTCACATTAACAGGGGGATATTTGGAACAAATCACAGATGCGGTCACTCTGGCAACCGAGGATCAATGGGCACTTCTCAAGTCTCAGTGGGAAGCTGGGGTTATATCCCTTCAAGAAGACCTCCGTGCCCTCAAAATCAACATGCAGCCATCCCAAGCTAGACAAACACCACCTCTGCCAGTTAATACTAGTGTGGCACACATCAGGACAACAGGTCAACTCTGTAACATCCCTACCAGTGCCTTAATCGGGATGCAGCTCCCAGAAGGCACCAAAATTTAGCTAGCCCTCGATCGGTTGGCCCCCGCAACCTTGGAGTCTCTCCTTCACAGTGTCGCCCAATAATTTAACAATCATTCTCAAGCCACCAACCGACAGCTTGCGGACGCCCAGCTCATCTTGGCTCGGGAACTTAGGCAGTGGTTCAGGCCCAGTCACAACAAGCGAAGCTGGAGGCTGCCATCCACCAGCTATGTGCGGAAGTCACCGAAGGGATCACGACTGAGGAACCGCCTAGAATTAAAGTGGAAAAATTGGTGGCTGCTCTCAAAGCCTCCCACCTAGAGGTTTTGCAGAAAAGGCTGCAGCCTAGGACCCCGCTAGAAACTCATGCCCAGTGCATGGCATTTATCACAGAAGCCACTACGACGATCAAGGGGAAAATAGATCAAGGTACCGCTCTGATGGAGTCAGCCATGCAGCTTTGGTCCTAGGTCCATTGTGATCCCGTTCTTTATCAAATAAATCAGGAATTATGACAGCATGAGAAGGTTGTGGACGAAATCAGTGCCACGCTGTCTACTTTGGTACTAGCCCAACGCTTCGCACGATTGAAAACCAGCAATGAACTCCAGGTTGAGATTACGAAGCTTCGACAGAAACAACACACTGTCACGGAATTCCTGAAGCCCTGGACTACTTCAACCCTCTAGCTAACGCATGACATTGATGATGCCAATAAGCACCTTAATTAGTTATTAGCAAGTATTACCTCAGCTACTGACGATCCACCTTCCCAAAAGCTGGTCACTCCTGCACAAGAAGCTGCGTCTCAAAGCCAAGCGTTACTCCCTCCATTTTCCCGCTCGCTGGAAGCTCTACAAACACAATTCAGTAGTGCACCGATAGAGTGACTCGAGACAAGTCACAAGATTGTGTTGGGGGACTATTGGAACGGGGTCTCCTAAACAAGCTACGAAACCGGTCCATTTTGGCTATTTTTGTTATATTATTATAGCGTTGGGGTTTTGGGGTGGGTCAAAGCCCTGAAAGCATTGTAATGGGGTTAAAGGGTAAACTAGGGGTCCAAAAACCATGGGTTGTGGACCATAGGATTGTTAAAGCTAGATTGTTATAAATAGAGAAGCATTCTAGATTGTAAGAGGTAGGATTTGATAAGCTATTGATACGATCTGTTGTGTAAGCGATCTGTTGGGGTTTTGGGGAACGAACTCCTGCTGGCTGTGTGTGCAGAGATCCTGTTGTGTAAGCGATCTATTGGGGTTTTTGGGAACGGACTCCTACTGGCTGTGTGTGCGGAGATCCTAGTCTAGCTATGTGCAGACCCTACTGTTGTGTGTGCAAGTTGGGAAGGGAATTGTAAGGGTGATGAATGAATGAATATGTTGAATTATTAGATCTGAATCTGTGAGTACTATTGAATGGATTGCTCATAATTATTGTGTTATGCCTCTTTTGTCTTTTCGCTGCGAAGGTCTATACCTTGAATGATTGGATCTATTATGTTCTGGTTATATCATGCTGCGAAAGTCTGTGTATTGAAGTAGATCTAGATCTGATCTGTTTGGGTTATGTATTGTTGTATTAATGTTGTAAGAATCATATAATAATAGATCTAGTGCACATGGATGCGATTGGATACATATTTAACCCTACGCAGAGACACAATAATCTGAATAGAACACAGCTTGCTTGCCTTACCCTTCCTTTCTCAGGGCGCGGAAACCTGGTTCCAGCACCCACCCATACTACTTCAGGTGAGATTGTGACCTACGCAAGCAGGTCACTTCCGAAAGGGCTAGTAGTATAAGGGTTTGTTGGAAAACCTTGCACACCAAACCTGGGTCAGGACCCTTCAAGCCAACAGTCGCGCTACACCTTAGACCATAGCTTCATATATGTCTCAAGAAATTTTGCGCTTTGAGCGATCTGAGCTATAATGGTGTTCATGGCTTCTGTGACCAGTGCAGCTCTCTGGGCCCGCACCTCACGAGGAGTTTCCGGCTGCAACTTAGCTTGTAACGTAGAAATATTTTGTTCCTTCTTGGTCTTAGCATTCTAGATCTCGGTCCGAGAAGCTTTTAGGGCTGCGACGAGTCCCTCAATCTTGGCCCATGGGGTGGTAGAGGCCAGGATGTCTTCAGTCATATCTACGCAAAGTCTGCTGATCAGACACTCCAACTCAGTTTGCTGTGTGGCGGCAAGGATCCACGTGGCCTGTGCTTGGGACGCCTCGGTAGCTTTTTCTACGATTGTCTACTCAGTTTTACTTAGCTGTTGCTACACCCGACAGTCTTTGTGTTGGATTTACTTAAAGATGGATGTGTGGAGAACCTACAACAGCTCATCCGGAAGCTAGGCCACGTCCAAATGTACTTCTACATAGGCCTGTACTTGCACACATAAGGTAGGCAGACTCAGAGTGATTGTTGCACTTGGCAGGGGGCAGAGGCGACTCTCAGTTGTGGAGATCAACTCAGTGGTGGTTGCTTGAGGCAGCCTCACTTGAACCACGCTCTTCTGCAGGGTATCAGCCTTGAGCTGAAGAGCTTGGAGCTCAGACTGTAATGTGGTGATTGTGGCCTTCTGCTGATCTTCCAAGGCAAGCCATCTGTCTTCTAAAATGAGGGTGACTGCATCTGCGATTTATTCCAAATCTTCCTCGGTTAAGGTAACCTCAGTCTCCCTACCGGGCCTCGTAGCCCATCGTTTCATTCACTGGCCCTTGAGAGGTTCGCTTGTTTGTTTTGTCCCACGCGGGGAACCAGCACCCTATGCATCTAGACCCTCGGTTTCCATGTCCTGGTGCGATTCCTACTCCATGCCTTGCGCCGCGTCTGGGGGAACCTTCATCCTGGTGGAGCCTTTCAGGAAACGACCTTCTAAATTCTTGGTGGTATCAGGTGGGGTGGGGGTCTTCGGGACTATGCTTGTACCAACAGTGTCAACTGTGGCCAATTTGAATCCCAATCTCAAGTGTGGTGGCCAAGTGTGATGACCTAATCGATTTCCTCATTGCCGACCATGTAAGGAAGCGACATCCAAACTGGATCCTTACGGCCCTGAATCTGCACGTGGTGCATTGTAACCTGGAATGTTGCTGCTCTTATATTGTTCGTAGACCGTCAGTGACAAGCATGGTTGGGAGTGAATTTTTGCTGCGAGCGCACTCTGAAACAATACCCAAAATACTTTGTTTTCCTTAATATGTTGCTCATCCTTTGAATCCCATAAATTTGTGTATCACGCCCCTTCACACATGTCGAGTTCAAGCTTAGGGAGGAATGATCCTTTAGGGGCTTCCCATGTGGCCAACGCAATTAGGAGCAGCATCCAAGAGTAACAGAACACCCTCCCGTGATCCTGGGCTTCGCGCATGTTTTCCAAAAACTCGCTGCAGAGGAACTGCAACCTGTTAAATCAAACCCCCTTTTCGCAATGGCTAGCAAGTTGAATCATGTAGGTATGGGCAGTCATAGCGTAGCACTTGTGCATCATTTTACAAGCTAGCAGCAAGGTACCCATGCGCACTCCAAGGTCATTAATGGTGTTGACTATGAACACTTTGGTGTTTCGCTCGACATTGTAGTATTCTCGCACCTTGTCACCGTTATGTTGCTCGTACTTCTTGCCAATGCGCTAAATGGGATTCAGCCCCTCCATGGGGAGACCAGTAATGTTGTAGATTAGGGTGGCATTGATGGGAATGCAGTCCTGGATCCACAAGCTACTATCATGGATCAGGGCTAGCAGCTGTCGAAAAACTTGGTCGATTACATTGTAACGGCCAATGTGAGGTATCCGCAACAAGTTTAGTAATCCATATCCTTCTAACCCATGCACCCACGACATTCGTACAACCCTTAGCACATTTTCCTCTAGTACTCTTTTGAGATAGAGCTCAGATGCCAATTCTGGGAAGGCCTCCAGGTTGGCAAGGTCGTGATCATCGAACTTAATTGAAGAGAGCTTGCTGAATACTTCTCCATTTATGTGGACTTCACCCATAATTAGCGACATTTGCAGATAAGAGCGCAGACCCTCGATATTCTTGGGCGTGCACACCGAGGGTCTTCGGGGCAGAACGTAGGGCAGTAGCCAAGTGATTGGGGCAGCACACCGAGCTTCTTCCTAAGCAGACAGAGGTCGCTTCGCCAGGTTAGGCGAGCGTGCCTTAGGCATCGCTTGAGGATATTACACTTTCCGATGGGAGGTGTGTGGCTTCCCCCTAGCCCATTTCTTAGCCCTCCCCTGCCCTTTCTCCTGGCCTTTCCCCTTACTCTTATTTTTCTCCACCTGCTTCCCCTTGGTGGGTGTGGACACAAATTCTTCGACTTTAGGGGTGACCTCCAATACTTCATTGGATGCTCTCTCAGTAGAGGCCATAGTCTGCGATGATTCAGTGGGATTAGTCGCAATCATTCTTTCTCAAAATACAAACTCGAGGTTGCTACTATTAGAGGGGGTAGCACGCCCAGACATGAACATAGCACAATAGTTACAGAAATTTGCAAGGCACAAGACTTTCAGGACATGTGGAACCCAATTCTAAGCTGACCTCCTCCATTGATAGCTTTGAATAGTGAAGAATGGTCATATGAAACTGAGCTGAAACTTACCATCAAGGAAACCATAAAAAATCTTCGGAAATCGCCGCATTAATTGCCTACTACCCGCTCCTTCCAATAGTAAAGTTGGATTTTTACCTAGTGGTATTGTTCCAATGACTAGTTTTCATAGTTGTGTATTACCCCTGTGCAACTGGGTATTCTCCTTGTGATCCCAATGCACCGCCAGGGCTTCATGACCTGCGGTTGACCCCTACGCATATAAAAGGCCTGCCTGCGTTTTTAATCTTGCCTGTGCATATTCATCCCAATACAGTTACTCCGGCCATATAGTCATTTGGTCTACGTCGAGTTGGTTCGGTATGGTTTCAGATGACTTCCATTAACATAACCAGGCAGGGGGTCCCCACATAGCATAGTCAATTTCACCGCACTGCCATTCGTAATTTATTTTACCATATAAGGTCCCAACCAATGTTGGCAGAATTTCCCTAGGTGGCACGCAAATTGGCTGTCATATAATAATACAAGCTCATCTTCTTTAAACGACTTCTGCTGGATATGCCTATTGTGCCAAGCTTTTTCCTGGGCCTTCTAAACTTGCTGATGAAATTTAGCAATGAATCGGTCTTCTTCCAAGGCGTCTAGCTACGCTAAGCATTCCTCCATGATATTGAGCTCCACCATGTTCATAAAGGCTGCGATGCGCAAGCTAGGAACGATATAATCCATGGGCATAATGGCCTCCTTTCCATAAACCATCTGAAACGATGTTTTCCCAGTCAATTTCTTGCATGTGGTCCAATAGGGCCAAAGGACCGATGGGATGTGCATGTCCCAATCACTGCGCTCGACATTATAGACCTTGGTAAGCACTTGTTCCAGAATTTTATTAAAAGCTTCTAGCGTTCCATTTTCCTACTGGTGATATGGGGTAATTTTTTCATGGTGGATTCGAAACTCTTCATTCAAAGCTTATATTGTGTCATTAATGAAATGTGTACCTCTATCGCTCATCAAGGTCTTCAGAAAACCAAACCTGGTTAGAATATGCTCAAAAATAAAGTGCGCAACAATATCTGCAGTACAATCCTTCACAGCTTGCGCTTCTACCCATTTAGTTACATAATCAGTCGCAGTGACAATGTAGCAGGCACATGTCTTCTTACCTGGTGGGTTGATGGGCCCAATGAAGTCTATTTCCCATTTATCGAAGGCTTGTAGGGCCATCTGTGGTTGTAAGGGCATTTTATCCCTGCGCAACGGTCATCCTGTCCTTTGGCATGTGTCGCAGAATTTGCAATAATCGTGGGAGTCACTATGCAGTGTGGGCCACCACAACCCAGCCCTTAAGATCTTATGCGCCATCGCTTTTCCTGCGTAGTGACCTCCTGCTATGCCATCGTGGGCTTCTACTAAAATGGTTTGTCTTTCATGCTCCATAACATATCTTTGCAGTACCTCATCAACTCCCAGCTTATACAAGTGGCCCACAATGATGGTAAAGTCAGCTTCGCGCGTTACCATCTCTTTTTCTGTTGTACCAAATATTCTGTAGGTGCCATCCCCATAGTTAAGAATTGAATAATATCAGAAAATTTCTCATCAACCATCTTAATAGAAAATAGTTGCGCATTGGTCAATCCTTCCTCTGGGTTGGTTGGTTCTTCACCACTCTCGATTTGGGACAAGTGGTCTAGTCCAGCATTTAATTTCCCCGGTTTCACAATTATCTCAAAGTCATATTCTTGAAATAGAAATAACCATTGGAAAATCTTCCCCCTCCCAACACAGGCTTATTGACTAGGTACTTCAAAGCTGAGTGATCCGTTAAAATCTTGAAGTGCCCTTCTAGCATATAATGTTGGTATTTCTACAGGGCATACACCATTTCCAGCCCCTCGCATTTAGTAATGGAGTAGTTACGCTCTGCGCTAGAGAGTTTTATAATAACAAACGCAATCAGGTGGTTAATGTCCCTCTCCCGAGGCTGCATAAGGACAACTCCCAGGGCGATCCCTGAAGCATCCACATGGACATGGAAAAACTTTTCCCAATCAGGAAATATGAGGATAGGTGCAGAGACCATCTTTTCCTTGAGTAGTTTGAAACTCTTCTGACACTCTGCATCCCAAAAAAATGAAACGTCCTTTTTTAGCAACCTTTCCATGGGTGTCGTGATCAGTGCATACCCTTGAATAAAATTCCTATAGTAGCCCATGTGCCCGAGGATGAAGCACAACTATTTATCATTCATAGGGACTACTAAGTTGATGATAACTGTTGGGGTCAACTATCAGTCCCTTCCGACAGAATATTGTCCTAACAAGATCCTGAAAGGTACATAGAATATGCACTTCTTAATATTTAGGGAGATCTGGTGCTTTCTACAGGTGTCCAACATCATGCGTAGGTTCGAGGCATGCTTCTTGACCAATCCAAATACTGTCCAATCGTCAAAGTATACCTTAAGGAACTTGTGAATGAACTCCTTGAATACTGCAACCACTACCTACGAGAAGATGGCAGGGGCATTTTTGAGCCCAAACAACATGACGGTGTACTAGAAGGATCCCCATTTTGTGGCGAACGTAGTTTTGCTACGATCTTCAGGTGCGATCCTCATCTGATGGTAGCCCGAAAACCCATCAGTGAACAAGTATGCTTCCTGCCCTCCCACCCTATCGAGAATTTCATTCGAGAATGGCGTAGGGAAGGGATCATGTACGCAGGCATCATTCAGCTTATGGAGTTCAACGCAGATTCTTATTTCCCCTTTAGTCTTTTTCTCTTGGACCACCAGAAGGCTTACCCAATCTGACTATTCTATTGGTTTGATGATACCTACGACTAGCATAATTTCAATTTCCTCCCTGAATTTCAGCTTATACTTGGGGTTCAATTGGTAAGGTCATTGCTTGACAGGGCATGCATCCAGTTTTAAAGTGATTCGCATGACCCCCAGGTCCCCTGTAATACCCTTGAGTTTTGAGGATTTCGTAGGAAACAGGCATTGGTACTCCGTGAGAAGCTCCGTGACTTTCCCAACAGTATCATCATATCATCATCCCAATAGTCCTCAATTCTAGCTAGCTTAGGTTGTTCTTCTGTTCCAATGTTGACTTCGCTTAGCTTTAGAGGCTTGGTCACATCGACGGTCTATAGTGGGGGTCTAGCAACTGCTTGTTCACCCTACGATTCTGGGATAGTGATATTTTGTGGGTCTTTGTCACATTCCTCCATTGATAGATTGCGACAGTTAGCAATATCCCACATCTTTTTATCCCAAGTTTGTTCCCCATACTCCACACGAGGACGTGATTCATCAAATACTAGGGCATCTATGTCTTGCAGGGCTTCTTCCAATTCCTCTGTTATGCCTATCAATCCGAACGTCCCCACAAAATCGTCCCTCATGATCTCCCAGTGGTGGGTGCACTAATGTAGCGCTGCATCTAAGTACCATGCGGTGGGGATTGGCCCCAAGGCATGAATGAACACGTGGACCCATTCGTCCCCGGTCCTTTTGCACCACACCTCCATCCATGCGGCCAACTGCTTGCACAGGTCCCCTTGGTCAAGGAAAATCTCCATGCGTAGGTGAACTAGAGGTTCAAACCATAGGATCATCATCTTGCGACATTCCTCCCAATCCTGAAATGTCCCCTTATGAGTTTCCCACCACTGTGCAGGGGTCGCATGCATGGCTAGGTTAAGCACCCACATTCTTCGCTCCTTGGGACTTCTGCTTCGAATTCTCTAAGAAAATACCTAATACTACCAGAACCATCAGAGTAAGGCAACTCTCTTACCTCTGAGGAGATACACCGAAAGCTCTTCGTGATCCTAAGACATCGTAACGCAGATATTTCATGCAGCCGATTCTGCCAATTTTTGATCTCCCCATCGGAGTCAGAGAGGCATTCACTGTCTTTCTCCCAGCAAAGCATGCCATCAGCCATAGGATTAATAAAATCCTTGTCCCGAGAGATTATTTTATAGATGTGATCCATGTCTTCTTCTTCACGCACAGGTTCGGTATACCATTCTCCTTCTACTGGGTCTAGAGGGACTATTACTCTCATACTCTCATTCTCAAAAACCATGCTCCTTTTCTTCAAGTTGATAATGCCACCCATGTCTATATCCCAATCCAGTCACAGAAGCATAGGATAAGGGTCGGCGTCCTATACAATTTGAATTACCTGAAAATCCGTGTATACCTTAACCCCTACGATATCTACCATAATATTTGACAGTCTCCCCAACGGGATGATCTTCTTTTGGTTAGCCATGCGTAGCTGTATAGTGGACCATTCCAACTTAGGTTCTCCCATCCTCTACCATGTATTTTTGGGCAGGACATTCGCATCAGATCCCAGATCCAAGATGACATGATCCATTTCATAATCGGCAATCTGCACAGTTAGCCGCATTTCCTGACTAGCGTGTTTCTTATTCTTGTAAAGTTTGTGACTATCTTTAACTTTTGTTGGAGGGTCATTTTTTTCTGCGCAGCTATCTATCAGCACTTGAATATTTTCTACTACCTTTTGGTTGCGTAGTAACTTCATACATGCCTGTAGGAATGGTTTAACTTCTTCATCCGCTTTTAGGTTTTTTGGAGCCTTGGAAGCAGATGCCTCATCCTTGATAAAGTCCTTGCGAGCTTCTAGGGAGGTTTATTTTTCCTTCTGTAGGTCGAAGATTTCCTTTTTTATGGCTGATTTTTGGATAAGGGGTTCAATCGCAACTCTTCCCTCAGCCCCTCCAGTAGCTACCTTAACCCTTCATACATTCTATGTTGAAGCTTTTTGTTTTTCCTGCATCTTGGCTATCAGTACCGGACAATCTTCGATCACATGATCCAATTGTCTACAATATCTACAATATTTTCGTGCAGGGTTCGGACAATCCCTTGCGAAGTGTCATACTTCTCCACAATTATAACAGATCAATTGCCCTCTTCCTCGACCCACGCTTCTGCCCATCCCCCCCCCCAGGCTTTTGGCAGGGGAGCCTCCTCGCCCCGAGGGAGATAGTGGTGATGAAGGGTCAGCCTGTACCCTGTAAAGGTTTCCTGGGTCTATCATCAAGTCATATGTCCGATAGTTGTGTTCTTCATGTCCCACAGATGAGCAGAATCAGTACCATTGTTGCTTCAACTCTGTAACATAGGCACGAATACTGGGGTAGTGGTTGGTATCATGTAGTCCAGCTACGTAGCAATCAGTGCACCATAATGTGGAGGCGCTTGGTCCTGCAGCCTCCTTAGGGTGCAATGGGTTAGGCCCCCCAGCCTGCATGTATTCTACCAACAGAGGGCACTAATCCTTGGTATGGCTTGACACCCTGCACCTTATGCACCATACGTATGGACTGGCTTCTTTTCCTCGCTCCTTTCGAAAATTATGGATTTCGAGATGCATTGCCTCCAGTTTTCCCTGAATCTATTGTACCCCAAACTAGGCATCGTCTCTTGGCGCAGCTTCTAGCCTCATGGAAATCTCCAAGGCTTTCTCTTGTGTTTCAATCACTTGTTGTCCCATAGGCCCACGCAGGTGAGGCAATAGCATGTAAATGAACCATTCCTTTTGTTGTATATCCTCATACATAAACTCCCCATCTATGATAACCTTATTTAGCTGCTAATCAGCCTCCCATACTGATTCAATGGGTCCCTCTTTAAAGTCTTTCAAGTCAACCACCAGTTGAGCATAGGACATAGGTTTCTAGAATTATTGTTTTAAAGCGTCCTTAATTTCTTGTATTGATGGATCTGCATGTTGGCCTACGTACCCCATGAACCAATCCAGGGCCCTTCCTTCAAAGGCGAGGGATAGCTATGCCCTTTTTATGGCATCGCCAACAACATTCTGTGCAATCCACACTGATTCTGCTACGAACCAAAATCGGTCCATGTCTTCGTCTCCTACACCCTCGAAGGTGAGAAGCTTCATTTATGTGGCCATATTCTCTTCCGGTAGTGGTGGAGGTGTAGGGTAGTTCTTGCCCTTATGCTGACTTGACAACAGTGTCACCGGGGGACTAGTTCCTGCGTGCACAGACGACTCTCTCAATGAGTTGTAGACGGATCTATCCCCTTCTTGGTTGACTCAGTAGTACTTACCACTTCGTGTTGTACTCTCACCCTGATCAGAGGTCATTCATTCAGTGTGGCTGCACAAAATTACTTTTTTCGCACAGTAATATTTTAATTAATAGTGGCAATGTTCGCAAGAACTTACCTTGGAATCCTTTGAAGAACCTCTGCTCCGCCTCAGAGTAGGATACAAACTGGTCGACTGTGATTTCTGCTACAAATCCTCCTAGTACACTATCTACCCAATGATCTACAGTCTGGGTGATTGTGTTGTCAGCCTTCTCCAACTGTTGAATCAATTCTGGAGTCCAATGCATAACCTGGTCGTCTTTCCAACACGTATGGAATTCTACTAGCCTCGCTAGCCACTCCTAGAGCTCATGCGCAAAATTTACAAAGAAAATTTCATATAATTCTATGAAAATATATTTTTTCTTCCACTTCTCAACAATTAGCTTTGAGTTGTGATTCTATTTTACGAAAAATTACTGAATTTGTTTTTCGAACCAGTCCTCGAGCTTCAATTTCTCATGTCTCCAACAGCGTCGTGGCATTACCCGATCTCTCTCTCAAAATGCTCTCGATCCTGGAAACGAAAAAATGTTTTGGCTTGAGGGGTCCTGACCCAGGTTCATATTTAAGGTTTTCCAACAAACCCCCTATACTACTGACCCTTTCGACAATGACCTACTTTCGTAGGCCAAAGTCTCACCCGAATTAGTATAGGTGGGTGTTGGAACCAGGTTTTCGCACCCTGGGAGAAAGTGGGTAATTAAGGCAGATATTGTTGAGTTCTATGAGGTTCACACAAAACAAGCCTGTTATCGAGCCCTTAATAGTATAACCAGCATGCAAACATAAAAAAAGCTACTATTATTAAGCAGTTCTTATCAACACCTTCACATCCACGTGCGCATCAACAATTATCACAATAGAATAACATAATTGTAGCTTATTCATATATCATAGACACAATCGTAGCTAATTCAAATAACACAGAGGTGATTCAGTAGTGAATACAACTATTTTAGATAACATAACAGATTCCGTGTTCATTGGCGTCCAAAACGAAGTTACAAACCCAAGTCATAACCTGCGCACACAGTCAGCGAGGTCTGCACACAGCAGGATAGAGGATCTCCACGCACACAGCTAGTAGGAGTCCTTACCCAAAACTACCGAAAACAAATCTCAACAGTTCATACGTAGTATCAACCTTTCTTACTTACCTCTAGACTCAAACTATCTATCTATTTATATCATCATAGCCTACGCTATCCTGCGGTCTGCAAACCATGGTTTGCAGACTCTAGGGATACCCTTTGACCCATTACAATACATTGGGGGCTTTGAACCACCCTAAAGCCCCTGCGCAAGACCAGTTACTACATAAATATATAAAAAACGTAGTGTTGGAACATAGCAAAATGCATCTAGGGGACCTTGTTCCAATAGTGTTGGATCTACTTCATGCAAAAGAAAGATCAGATGTTCTCAAAATTTTGTGAGTTCAAAGCATTGGTTGAGAAATATATAGGGAAGAAAGTGAAGGCTCTAAGGAGCGAAAATGGTGGTGAGTGCATATCTAATGAATTCAAGAACTTATGTGCCAAAGAAGGAATGCATAGAGGGTGGATTGCACCTCATAACCCACAAAAAAATGGGACTGTATAAAGAAAAAACAGAACAATTGTGGGTGCAACACGAGCTATGTTACACGATTAGGGCCTACTGTTGTATTTGTGGGTAGAGGCATGCAACACATCGGTATTTGTGTAGAACCGTAGTCCTCATCGGATACTTGGAATGAGTACACGAGAGGAGGATTTTTTTGGTAAGAAACTTGATGTTTCATATTTTAAAATTTTTGGCTCATCTGTCTATTGCCATGTGACCAAATATTCCTAAAAGAAGCTAGAACCAACAACAGAGTTTTGGATATTTGTGGGGTACACTGACACTCCCCACAAATATCGGGTGTATTTTCTGAATAGCAGGATGACAATTGTCAAACGAGATGTAAAATTTGATGAGGAGAAATCCATGTGATTATCCCTTGAGGGGGAGCTTGA
The DNA here is from genome assembly GCA_034641835.2 of Pinus albicaulis. Classification (NCBI taxonomy): domain Eukaryota; kingdom Viridiplantae; phylum Streptophyta; class Pinopsida; order Pinales; family Pinaceae; genus Pinus; species Pinus albicaulis. The sequence continues at coordinate 33,367,233 of MU968411.1, read as the reverse complement.
TTTGCATGTAGATGAGGAATGCTTGCTTCCAAAGGATGAACCTCAAGATGTGGAGCAGCCACATGAGGAGGATCATGGAGTGGTAGAAACCACTCATGTAGAGCCATCCACCAGACATGGTAGGAGGCACACCACAGAGGCTGACATATTGAGACTTGATGCGGCAGAACATGTAGGAGCACCTACATTACAACAACAGAGAGACAGTCACCAGACAGGTATACTAGATACATGGCTCTTATGAGCAAGTGTATTGTGACAGAACCATCCTCTTTTGAGGAAGAAGTGCAGAAACCAACTTGGGTTGACTCCATGGTTGAGGATTATGACTCCATTGTCAGGAACAGTGCATGGGATGTTGTCCCAAGACCAGTCAGGAAGTCAGTGGTTGGATCCAGGTGGATCTACAAGGTGAAGTAAATAGATACCTTCAGGAGGGGGAAATTTTGAGCCAGATGGGAAAAGGGAGCACATGCAGCTATACCTCCACGTGTGGGCTGGGGCGATGTGAAAATATGATCCCAAGAAGAAATTTGGGCAGGGTCCATTGAGTTGGTGTGCCACATGGATAGAACCTAGTTACAAGGAGCCCATAGTACAAAAATAGTAGGAAGGATCAATTATATTGATGGATTCAGATGTCAGGAGGACAAAAATCAGAGTGACAAGTATCGGATATTGGAGTGCAGATTAGATTTGGAAGCAATGCAGAGTGCATGGATGAAGATATCAGCAATGCAGGGAGTCCAGTAGACATGTGCAGTAGCTAGCAGCAATCAGAAGACTCTGATGACAAATGCATTATACTGATTAATTTTTTTGGAGGCTATTTAGTTTCAGGAGAGTTGCATGTGCGAACAACACTAGAGCAATGTTGCATGAAAGAACATTCCAAAGGTACCAGATCAAGAAATATTGATTCCTTTCTTGTTGAGAGGGAGTGTTAAAATTTGCAACAAGAAATAGAGAAATTTGCATCCAGAAAAAACACACACACTGGTGTGGAATCACAGGTCACATAGTGATGGATCCTAGCGACACATTAGTGTGCAACCAATTTATTAAATAAATTGGAAAATTATTTGTAATCTTATCTCGTAAAAACTTGTAATAGTTAACTGAGTGTGATAGACTCAGTTAGCTCATGAAATTCGATTTGAGGGTATTTGGTGAGGCAAGTAGAGTAATTCTATTTGTTTTAGAGTCCAAGTTGCAGTTATTGTATTATTTTAATGCATGAGAAATCAGTTAACTCAATTAAGTGGGTTAAATTCAGTCTAACTAGTTGTAACTGATTGTTGTACTAGTGAGATTTCAAGTGAATTAAATTAGATTTAATTCACATGAAGTGATCTGTCAAGTGATTGTTGATTTACTATTAATATCTGCATGCATGTCAGTTCTGATGAAGACCTAGTTGAGACAGAGGTTAAAGGGATGTTATCTATCAATTGTATTATTAGTAAATTATCGGTGTGCAATTAGAAAACCATAGGATTTCCCATGATGTATTGTGTAGTTTTGGAAGGTTAAATTTCCTAATCAATAGGGATCAGTTGTTCTTAGAATTTCACAAGCAAGGCAGGCTGAGCAGAGGCAGGAAATTGGCTAAGTGTTGGTCGATTTTGTCCGGATCAGTGTGGGACAGTTGGTAGAGTGCAACAGACTCTTGTGAGAAGTGTGCATTGTAATTGTTTCATGATTCCTTGGTTTTATAAAATACAGATAGAGGGGTTTTGAGAATATTTATTTCCCCAGAAAATTTCATGTGTTGTGGATTTGATCATTTCTCTTACTTGGTGTGATTGTGCGATCGTGTTTAATTTCCGCAAATTAACTATACAAGGATTCAGTATCTTTCTCTAGAATATTTCATGATCGAATTGTCCATTGGTATACATATTGTTTGTATAATTTCTACATAAACGCATAGGGAGATAAGTTGAAAATACGAGTTGAAAAAATATTTTTTTTCCTTTTTCCCTCTAAAATTTGATGATGTAATATAATGTTATTTTATTATTTCCACTATTATTTTATAATTTCCTTTGGATTCCCATTTTAGACCTCAAAATCCCCCTAACGAAAAGTATGGTTGGCCTAACAATACATAACAAACTTCAAGAGGATCAACATCACATAAAACCTCTTCCATGAAGGGCTTGATGTTACAGGGAAGGTGATACTATTGGATGACACGGAGATCTCGTCCTTGGTGAATCCACCCAATGGTGTACAATTGTGGGTGTGTTGTGGTCTGTAGGCCCAACGATTTCATGATCTATGCTGAAATGAGGTTGTTTTGGCTCATGTTGTTCACAATGAACTGTAGCGGGGAACCCTTCACCCACATTTGGGAATGGAAGAGGCGCTCCTCCTCCTCTAGATCTTCAGGGTCCTCCTTATGGATCTTGGTGGTGGAAACAGTGGCAGTAGGCTTTGCATCAATAATCTACTTCCTTTTGTCATTCCGCTTCTTAGGTTTTGACTCAGAGTCAGAACATGCATATGATTTGGAAGCCTTCAGCTTGGCCACTAGTGACTGCTTGGTTTGACACTCACTTGTGTTGTGAGTGGAGCTCTTATGGAACTCACACCATTTCCTTATGTAATTCTTTGGCTTTGTGGTGGTGTTCATCACTTGCAGCTTAGGTGGGTTGTATTAGGCTACCTCGCCTTGGATTTTTCATTTGTTTTGCAGTTTGGGGCCTCTTTCCCCCTGCTTCTGATTTGTAGATCCAAAGTCTCGCTTCTTCTGTTTGAATTTCTACTCAATCTTGGCAGCATACTGGTACACTGCAATAAGCGAGGAGATGTCAAGGAACTCCATTTCATCCTGGATGTATCTGTGCAAACAAATATGGTACATAAGCACCAAATGTTTCTCTGAATCTTTGATACCCAATTTTGTGTGCATGGTATGGAACAGATTCATCAGCTCATGCACAAATTCATCCCTTTGATGTCGCAATGTAGTCCATTGTATGTACTTATCCCCATATCTCACCACGTGGTAGTGTCGTTTCTTAATGGTGTCTCGGAAAGAATTACAAGTGGGTGCAGTTGAGAATAGGGAGGATTCCCTCTCATCGTTTTTCTCACAGTAGGTTTCCCACCAGTCCTTGACATGGGGGGCGGTTTTGAGGAGTGAAAATGTAATATTTTCCTTAATGGAAAAGTCATGAACCGAAAAAATATCCTTCTAATAGATTCAACCATATATATACGATGTCTACATCTATTTGGCCCTTAAATATGGGAATTTCAAAGTTAACTTGTACCTTAAAAGGAGTGTCGCCTCCAGAGTTGTTGTTGGATGAAGATGTGATGCCAGTGGGTAGTCGTCGAAGAATTTAGGAAAATTTATCCATCATTGCATTTCTATGTTTCTAGCGGGCCTCTTCAAGAAATATTTTGATAGGATCTCATGCTCCCTCATCTTTATTTTCTTTCACCATGGGAGGTCGTCGGGGTTTGTGAGGCTGATCTTGCAAAGGTTCAACCGGTTCAAGCCCTAACTCATTATACCCTGATCTCATTGGGGACATGCAAAGAAAGATCGAGAAAGAGATGACTACTCTTATACCACTGATCTAGACTTGTGCGTGGGCACAACAAAATATAGAAATAATCATAAACACTGAGATGAAGCAAGAATAAAACTTCATTTCATTAATATCAAATAACTGAAATATGCTTACATACAAAATGGAAATAAACTAGCTCGGGCGATGGTAGCTTATCTTTGAGAAGAGATGTGGCAGCTACATGCCTCTCAACTCTGTTACAATGAGGCTTAAGGGCCTTTTTATTATTGAACAACATGGGAAAACCATAAATAGCCAAAAATCTAACCCCAGGAGATGGAACTCCAAGAGTTTGTGGGCCCTGTTGGGGTTAGTTGGGCAGCGACCTTCCTGGGGTCACAACTTGGTCATATTATCTCCATTTGGCGCATACGATATACCACTAGAAATATCTCTCTGAATAATACAAGATTTATGCAAGCCCTTTCCTAAAACTATGGGCCTACAACGAACCTCAAAAAAACATCGTTTAGGGGGTCAAAACTACTCCTAAAGTTCCAGACCCGAAAAACAAATAAAAATAGTAAATAATGTTATAAACAAGGAAACTGATGAAACAGACTGTAGTTGTAGGTGAAATAGTTGGGTGGCCACCAATACCCACCTTGATCATTCCTCCCCACTTAGGAAGCAATTGTCCCTATTGGGTGTAGAGCCTCCATGAGGTGAGGAAATTTCAGTTGAACCTAGTCCCTTGTGAACCACTTGCTCTAGTGAAGTAGTTGGCCTACTTTGACAACTCAACATAGCTAGATCCTATTTTGGCGGGTTTTTTTGACCTATGTACCCATGATCCGATCAATTTTTTCTTGTTCCATGCATTTTGGGTTTAACTTCGTTGGCGTGAGTTGTTATGCAATGTTAGATGTGTCTAGTAATGGTGGAAAGTAGGGTCGAAGACAATCCACATTGAACATTGGGTGTAGACCAAGGAATGATGGAATACTGAGCTTGAAGGCATTGTCCCATGCAACCTTGGTGATGGTGTATGGACCATATCGGAGTAGTCAAATCTTGCAGTGGGGTCTAGCGAGGCACTCCTTCTGCAAATATAGCCCAAATTTTTCGCCCACCTGGAACTTGTGTTGAACCCGATGCTAATCATGTTGCGACTTTTACTTAGCATTACTTCTATCCAATATGACATGGACCTATTGGAAGATGTGGTGAATGTTCTCAACGAATTTGTTCACTTTGTCAACTTTAGATTTGACATGAGTCAAATCTTCCTGATTAGCTTCAAATGGTATGGCCACATCAATGGGACATAGTGGCTGGAATCTCAAACCCACCTGAAAGGTGTTGTGTCCAGTTGAGTTGTGGAGAGCTCGGTTATAGTTGTGTTGGACGTAGGGAAGGCTTTAATCCCATGTGCGTGGATGCTTTGAGTTGTACATGCACATAATGTGTATGATCATCCTGTTGATGACCTCTATTTAGCCATAATTTTGGGGTGGAAATTTGTGGACTTAGTGAGCTTTGTGTCCAACATCGACTAGAGACTCGATCAAAATGTACTAAGGAACCTCATGTCCCGATTTGAGACAATGGATTGTGGGATCCCAAAGTGTACCCACACACATTCAAAGAAGAGTTTAGCAGTGGCTTCTGCAATGATATTCTTCTTAAACACTTCCATAATGGCCATCTTATAGAATCTATTGACAACCACAAAAATGTAGTCGTTGCCATGCTTGGTGGAAGGAAGGCCTGACATGTAATCCATGGAGATGGATTCGCAAGGTCGACTAGGAGTAGGAAGTGAAGTATATAGGACTTTCTTATTTATGGTTGGTTTGGAAATAGCACAGGAAGTGCAGGATCTAATGTAATTCCTGACATCCTATTGAAGGTTCAACCAATAGAAATAATTTTGTAGTAGTGCCACTATTTTATCGACCCCAAAATGTCTAGTGACCCAAATATAGTGCGCTTCCCAAGTCATATTGGCATGCTCACTTGAAGGACCAAAGAGTTGTCCCAAGTGGCATAACAATGCATCCCAGAGGTGAAAATATGGAACTTTATTACCTTCCAGGAGTGCCTGGTATGTTTTGTTGAATTCTAGATCACTTTTGTAGAGATGCGGCCAACCCGAAGTCTCGTGCCCACAAGAATCGAGCACAATGGTTAGCGCCATGATTGGTGGTCGGCTGAGGAAGTCTGCAACATTATTGGTGTTTCCCTTCATGTATTTGATGTTCAAATGGAACTGTTTTAGGTATGCGAACCATTCATGATAGTGATCGTTCTGCAAATTCCCTTATGTCTGTATGAATTTCAGGGGTTGGTGATCTATGTGGATGACCATTCCCTTCCCAAAAATGTAAGTCTTCCATTGTTGACATACCTTCACAATGGAATACATCTCTTTGTCATAGGTGGGATACTTCCGAAATATTTTTGAAAGTGTCTAATTGTGATATACCACTGGATGCCCTTGCTGAGTAAGAACTACCCCAATAACATAGTCAGAGGCATATGTCTCAATCTAAAAAAAAATCTGCAAGTAGGATAATGTGAGCACTAGTGCGGAGCAAAGGCGATAATTCAACTCCACGAATGCCTTATGTGGAGATTCAGACAAAAATAATTTTTCTTTCACTCCTCCCTTGCTGACTTGAATCAAAGGCCAAGTGATATGAGAGAACCCCAACACGAACCTGCGGTAGAAATTGGTGAGACCCAAAAAGCTACAGAGCTATGTTAGAGTGGTTGGGGCTAGCCAATCTCCAATGACGTGGATCTAGGCTGGGTCCACATGCAATCCCCACTCATCAATGATGTATCCCAAAACTTGAACTCGGGTGATGCCAAAAGTGCATTTCTCCAAATTGGCACAAAAATTGTGTTGTCGTAGTACTTAGAGGACCCGTCGAATGGGGTGGAGGTGCTCTTCCCAACTTTGGCTGAAGATCAGGATGTCATCCAAATACACCACCATGAATGAGTTGGTGAATGGTCGGAAGATGTCATCCATCAGCCTCATGAAGGTTGCGGGGGAATTCGTCAACCCCAAAGACATGAAAAACCATTCAAAAATGCCCTCCTTGGATTTGAAGGCAGTATTCCACAAATATTAGGGTTCGATTGGTACCTAGTGATACCCGGACTTCAAGTCAATCTTGCTAAAATATTTGGCCCCCTTGAGTTGCTCCAGAGGTTCATCAATTTGTGGGATCATATAACTATTCCAGACTGTGATCTTCTTCAATGCCTGATAGTTAATACAGAGTATCCAAGTCACATCCTTCTTCTTCACCAACACGATCAAGATCCCACAGGGCAATGAACTCGGTCAGATGTGACCTTTCTGCAAAAACTCTTGAATCTTCCTCTTTATTTCATCGTTCTCCAGAACAGAGTGTCGATAGATCGTTCCATTGGGTAGCAGCACGCTTGGGATTAGATCGATAGAGTGCTTGACGTAACAGTGCAGAGGTACCACTACGAGTGAGGTGAATATGTCCTTGTACTCCTCCTTGTCCATCTATTTTTGTCATGCGGAGGAGCCTTGTTTGGAGGTCGTGACCACACAATTATTCTTTCCCTGAGGGTGGATCATAAGGAAAACAAATTTCCCGGTTTGGGAAATGATCTTCTTGAATTCTTTTGCAATGATCAGAGATATGGCGGTAGGCGGTGCTACCTTCAGTATCCTATACAACTTATTTCCCAAAGTAACAATAATAGTGTGAGGCCTAGACTCATACACAACATGTCGCTTCCAAAAGTATGGTTGGCCTAATCATACATCACAAACTTCAAGAGGAGAAAAATCACATAATACCTCAACTGTGAAGGTCTTGATGCTCTAGGGAAGGCAACACTACTGGCTGATGCATACATCTTGTCCTTGGTGAAGCCACTCGATGGTGTATGGTTGTGGGTGTGCTATGTTTGACAGGCCCAACTGATTCATGACCTCAGATGAAATGAAGTTATTTTGGCTCCTGTTGTCGACAATGAACTACAGTGGGGAACCCTTCACCACATTTGGGAATGGAAGAGGTGCTCCTCCTCCTCTGGATCTTTGGGTTTCTCCTTCTGGATCTTGGCAGTATAAAATGTGGCACAGGGATTCGCATCGATAATCTGCTTCCCTTTTTCATTCCCCTTGTTGGGTTTCGACTCAAAGTCAAAACATGCATATGATTCAGAATCCTTCAACTTGGTTACTAGTGACTTCTTGGCCTGACACTGACTTGTGTTGTGAGTGGAGCTCTTATCGATCTCACACCATTTCCCCATGTTATTATTTGGCTTTGTGGTGTTGTTCTCCCCTTGCGGCTTTGGCAGGTTGCCTTGGGCCACCCTACCTTTTCTTTTTCCTTTGTTTTGTGGTTTTGAGTTTCCTTTCCCCTGCTTTTTATTCGCAAATCCAAAGACCTGCTTCTTCTATTTGAATTTTTCCTCCGTCTTGGCAGCATACCGGTACACAACACTAAGCTAGGAGATGTTGAGGAACTCCATTTCCTTCTGGATGTATTTGTGAAAATAACTGCAATACTTAAGCATCAAATGTTTCTCTTAATCTTTGATACCCAACTTTGTGCACAAGGTATGGATCATATTCGTCAGCTCATGCACATATTGATCCCTTTGCTGCCGCTATATGTACTTGTCCTCATATCTTCCCATGGGGTAGTATTGTTCCTTGATGGCGTCTCGAAAATAATTCCAAGTGGGTGTGGCCAAGAACGAGGATTCCCTCTCGTCATTTTTCCCACAATATATTTCCCACCAGTCCTTGACATGGGGGGTGGCTTTGAGGAGTGAAAATTTAATATTTTCGCGATTGGAAAAGTCATGAACTGAAAAATATCCTTCTAATAGTTTCAACCATATATCTACGGCGTCTGCATCTAATTGAACCTCAAATATGGGAATGTCAAAGTTAACTTGTAGCTTAAAAGGAGTGGTGCATTTAGAGTGGATGCTGGATGAAGATGTGTCGCTAGTGGGTAACCGTTGAAGGATTTGGGAAAATTTATCCATCATCGTGTTCCTCTGTTTCTCGAGTTCCTCCTCAAGAAATATGTTGGATGAAGATGTGTCGCCAGTGGGTAACCGTTTATGGATCTCGAAAAATTTATCCATTATAGCATTCCTCTATTTCTCGAGTTCCTCCTCAAGAAATATTTTGATAGGATCTCCTACTCCCTCATCTGTATTTTCTTCCACCATGGGAGGTCTTCAGGGTTTGCGAGGCTAATCTTGCAAAGGTTCAACCAGCTTGAGCCCTAACTCCTTATACCCTAATCTCGTAGGGGATATACAAAGAAATATCGAGAAAGTGCGGACCTCTTTGATACCACTGATCTAGAATTATGCAGGAATGAAATAAAATACATAAATAAACATAATGCAGAGATGCAGCAAGAATAAACTTCATTTCATTAATAACAAAGAACTAAAATATGCTTATAGACCGAATGGAAACAAACTAGCTTAGGAGATGTTAGCTTATCTCTGAGAAGAGATGTGACAGCTACATGCCTCTCAATTGTGTTACATGGAGGCTCAAAGGAATTTTTACTATTTAACAACATGGGAAAACCATAAAAAACCAAAATCCTAACCCCAGGAGATGGAACAGCAAGAGTTTGTGGGACCCATTGGGTTTAGTTAGGCAACCAACTTACCATGGTAGTAACTTGGTCATTTTATCTCCATTTGACGTGTATGATATATCATCAAAAATATCTCAATATGTACTAAAGGATTTTCTGCATGCCCTTGCTCAAAAAAGTGTTATTTAGGGGTCAAAATTTCTTTGGAAGTTCAGGATCCGAAAAATTGCTAAAAATAGGAAATGATGCTATAAACAAGGAAACTGATGAAACCGGCTGGAGGTCTAGGTGGAATAGGTGGGTGGCCACCAATATCCACCTAGATCAAAATAAGCCTCAAATGCATACATACTCTACCCACCTCTAGATTTAGGCCTTTAACTTTTAAGATGAAACACATACTCTTAACCATGTTGGAAGAATAATTTGTTATTGATTTCAAAGGATGACATGATGAAGGTAACAATGTAATAAACTCAAAGAGCACATTAAGCCATTTCCAATGAACTATAACATGCCTCCTCAATCCTCTCAATTGAGAAGAAATGATTTTTTTAAGTGGAGAAACCAATTTTTGTCCCCCTCTTCATGTCGACCTACCTTGTGCTCAAGTCGACTCCCTATAGACATGACAATTTAGTGTGGGATTAAACATGTATAAATAAGAGCCAATACTCTTCATTTACTCATCCAAATCGGCCATAGATACAAGAAGAATTTGGATTTATGTAGAAGTATAAGGGTTCATATCTCATGAAACTAGCAGTTGGTTGCAGGAATAAGGCACAAATTCTATCTCTTTTTTGGTTAAGAAATCTTGGTGGTTTGAGTCTATTGGAATTTTTTATCCTTTGTGGCATCTTCTAAGAAGAATAATAATTTCTTTTGGAGTATTACTTCAGCCTCCTTGTGGTACTAAAATTTTCCTAAAACTTAGCCTACTTTAGACTGTGACAAAGACCATATTTGACCACTTTACAGTTTGAGATTCGTCTTGTAGCTAATCCCTGTTACAAACCTCATACTTGTGACTCAGCTTATGAATTTCGGTATTGTGGAGAAGCATATCTCGACCCTGAAGTCGAATCAAATCTCGACCCTGTGCAAAGACCATATTTGACCCCTCTCTATGAGTCCCGGTTATGTGATAGTTGTAGACTTGAAACTTGTTTAGAGGCAGGCTTATGAAGCACCCTATGAGTCATTTGAAGCAAAATTTGAGTAGATACTTGAAAATTTTTAAGAGACCTATGAAGCAACCTTTTTTAATCTTTTGGAGCCGTACTTAAGGACCTTATTTGGGCATACTTGTGGATCAATTTTGAGCAGACCTTGGAAATTTTTTTAGCAACCTTTGAAGTATCATTAGAAGTGATTTTTGAAGAATACTTGGAGCAATTTTTGAATATTTTTGCAGCAACATCTTTGGAGCAGTTGTGAAGAAGTTTATTGTAGCAGAGTTTAAGTTATTTGGATTATATTCTAAAGTAGGGTTTGAAGTCTTAGAAGCAGTTGAAGGTTGGAGCCTAGGAGGATTGGAGTCCTCAATTTGACCAAGTTGGTGCTTGGATTTGTTAAGAGGATTGGAGTCTGCATTTTGACCGGGTTGGTGCATGGATTTGCATTTCATGATTGGAGTCCTCATTCAAGGTTGGAACCTTAAAGATGTCAAATATTTTTTTGTACAGGTTGGGGCTTGAATTTTTGTAAATGAGGATTGGAGTGCTCACTATCTTCTTTAACAAAATTATATTTTGTTCTATTTCTTGTGTTCTAGTTTAACTTGTGATAAAAATATTAGCTAGCATAATATATAACAATTGTAATAAATATTGATTCACCCCCCTCCCACCCTTAGTATTTCCAACAAATCACTAGACTAACTTCCTCCATACTTATCATACCTATAGACATGTCTATTTGAAAATAGGTCTTCCACAATTTTAATTTAATTATAAGTAATTATTAAGTGGATGGTAGAGATTTAATCTCCTTGAAATATGCTAATATGTTCATAGATCAAGGGTTGAGATTTATCTCCAAGCCTATGGTATTTTAATTAATTTATCTCAAATTAATTAATTAAAGAAAATGTCATATCAACACATGTAATATTGGGCATGTGGTATTGATAAGCCATAGTATTGTAAAAAGAGCTATTTACACATTAAAAATTTCCATAGTAAAGTGAAAATAAATTTTCATAATTATTACATGTTTTTTAAAATACATATATATTTAACTAATATATTAATTAACTACTTTAAAATACATATATATTTAACTAATATATTAATTAACTACTAACTCTATTAAATTAGATTTAAAAAATATATATATAGTAAAGAGACCCAAAGCATCGACAATGGGTTAGATACAAATATTCAAATTCCTGGCTCCTTCCATCGTGGCTTATCCTTCAGATCCCAAGTTTGAGATCTATGTTAATCCTATTTTTCGGATAAATCAAGTTTTATAATCAAATTTGCTCCGTTTTTTATTTTAAACAAATATAGGAAAATTTACTAAAGAGATAAAATATTGAACGAATTGACAAATCTAAACCTTGGATATTTTGATTAGCTTTCATTGGTAGATTGGATATTTTGATTAGCTTTCATGGGTAGATTTTACGTCATATGGAAAGGGTTTATTATTTTTTAGAGCTAAAAAGGTGTCTCTCATTTATTTAAATGGATGAATGAGGAATTTGAGGTGAGAAACTTTATGTTGCAGTCCTTGGCGGAGGAGTTAAGTGGTATTGTTATATTTTCATTTCATCACCTTTCAACACATATACAAGAAAAAGGAATCAACTGATTTGAAGGAAGAGATACAAGTGGATCATGGAGAATGGTGGAAGACTAGAGTGGTCCAGGAGAATTTTTACATCCATCTTTTTATTAACTCAACTATTTTCATGACTTTGTTATCAAAGAATTATTCACTGTTTTATGACTCTAATATCAATGTGCTATTCATGGGTTTAGAATCCAAGATGTACTCATAAATGTCTATTTTGATATAAACATAAGTAGATAGATGTATGTTGAGAAATATATAAGTTTGTACAAAGATAGCGTTGGCGTTATATTTTATTTATTAGATATTTATTATAAGGATTTATTATGTGATTTTAAAATATATTTAATAGTTAAAAAGAAAAAATTAATATGAAAATATATATAGATATTATAGAAATAATATTTCAAAAACCTTCAATTAAATTTAAAATTAATGGTTATAAAATTAAAATTACTTTGTTTTAATTTTAATAAATTATATATTACTATATATAAAAACATTTAAAACGATAAAGTTAAAAAAAAAATGTATATTTGGAGAAAATTTCTCCGGTTTCACAAATAAAAGAAATTATTATATTAACTTGCTATCTAACATATAAATAAATTTAAATAAGAAAACTATAATAATAATTATTATTAAAATTAAAAAAATACATTTTAAACATTATGTAATTTGTAAGAATATCTCAAATATGTATGAATATCTCAAAGTCAAATTTAACAAAGAAATATAAATTTGAAGTTATACCCTAGAACATCTCAAATCTCTGTGAACATTTCAAAGCCAAATTTAACAAAGAAATGTGAATTTGAGATTATACTCTAGAATTGATATTTGTAAAGTAATCTCACCATAAAATTCTTACGATTAAGTGTTTATTAATAGCCATACATGTCAAGGCTATCTTCTCAACTACAAAGTAATTTAGCACAATTCCTTGATAGGTACTATATTTTCAACTACAAAATAGTTTAGCCCAATTCCTTGATAGGTAAGAATATGTACAGTTTTCATGGAAATTTAGTTGCCATAAATATGAATGTGCTAATGTTTCCCATTAATGGCTATGTTGTTGAGTCCATAACCTATTGAATCAACTCCTACAATTTCTATTGGTCTAGTTCCATGAGAGGAGTGTCCATTACCAAAGCGGCCTATGCATTTCCATATCCTGCACTTGTTGAGCTATATGATGCAACCCCCATTCCATGCACATTGTAATGTGCCACATAACATTATGCATTGCTTCTATTTCACTGCCCACGGTAAACATGAAATCCCTCATTTCTTCCTTCCATTCCCTCATGCCTTAAATGTGAAGTCTAGGTTGATAGATCATGTGACAGTGTTCCTTTTGCAACATCCTTTTCACATTGTTTGAGCCCTTATGCAAACCCCTTAACCTAAAATAACACATTATTTACTAAAATAATGAAAATGTTCCATGCTTGACCCTAACCTTGGTGATAAGAACCAACAACTACCTAAATCCCTAACATGTTAATGATGTAGGAACATCATGGTTCCAAATTTTGTACATTTAGTAGAAACTAGGGGGTCTTATATTTTCAAGGGAGTTGGTTTCCTACGTATTTAATTAATGTAATTTTCAATTTTTTGAGTGATTTTATGTGAGAACTTTAGAATAGGATTTAATTAAATATTGTGAGGCATATTTGTAAATGTTCTCGAATGTAGGAGAACATGAGTAATTGGTGAGGATTGAGAGATTCTGAAATATTGTAAATGTTAGATTAGAAATTGGTTTCATTATTTTGTGGAACTAGAGAGGATCCTTAAGAATTAGTTGAGTCAAAAGTGGATTTAGAGGATTTCTAGGATTTAGTTGAGAAAATTATGGACCTGAACCATAATTGGTTGTAGAATCCTTTTGTATATATTTAAGCCTCAAAGGCATTAAGAGACCATATTCTTAGATAGGTAATAGAGGAGATTTGATTTTAAGCCTACAGACAGAGAGAAGGATGAGAGAAGGCCATTTTTAAAGAAAATCAAGCCTTGAATCAAATAGATGGGAACATGGATCGACATAAGTTGTATGTACCATATTTTTAATTGAATGTAATGAAATCATTCTTTCATTTGAAATTGCATTTACCTGTGTGTTTTAAGAAATCTAGGCATGCATAGATAGTTGTACTATCCGATTTTTTGCAGAATGGAGGAATTAAATTAAGTAGAGAAGCGACAGGAATTGTTTCTGGGTACGATGGAATAACCAAAATAAAGCTCAGGAGGGTTTTAACATCGTGGAGGATTGTGAAATTAGTATGTAGAACATGTGTAATCAATAGAGTTCATTTATGCGTTAAAGGAGCGTTGTTCAGAGCTTGTGTAACTTTCTCCAAGAACTAAAATTCCAGATATTTCTGATTGAAAGTGTGAAGATTGAAAACAGGCGGTGGAGATCCAACTGTATAATTGAAGTGAGAGCGATGGACGGTTAGGATCATATCGCAGAGATGAAGGGGGAATTGATGGTTGTGATCATATCACAATATAAGTGGGAGAACAGATGAGGAGCACCGTGTCAGCATATGATTCCATCGCATATCGCATTCAGTAGAAGGAGATAAGGATTTGCGATGCACTATGAAGTTGATTATGCGATGTGTGATGAGCGTTAAAGTGTAAGAGCCAAAATTTGTGATATGTGATATTGCGTGGGTTGCAATATTGCGATGTGACATCGTTATCGCATATTGCATTTGAATGAAGGGTCCAAGGATTGCGATGTGGGATAGTTTGTGATTTATCGATGCAATGGATATCTGCGATGTGCCATTTGGTATTATGAAAGGCGATAAGGGTAAGTATAAGCATTTAATTTTAAATTTGCTTATTATGAAGTATTACTTTGGTTTTAACCTGGAGTACCACAAAGCCTGGTTTTGATGTTTATCCCGTGTAGAAGTTCGGGATTCTTTTCTTTTTGATACAAGTTTGGCATAAGGTTCATATGAAGGGAGCTTCCACTAAATTAATTTTATAATGATTAAAGTGGGTTTTTAAAGGTTCTTAGAGATATATGAACCTATCCAAATGTGTTAAATTCAGAGTGTATACTCTTTTTTTAGTATAATCATGGGATATAAGCGGGCTTAGTATTTATCCCTACATCAGTTAGAAGGAGATAACTATAGAAGTAGCAAGGGTCCTATAGCCCTCTAATCCTTCTCACAAAGCTTGGTAATGAATTTAGGAAAGATTATTAATAAATTAGAGAAAACCTAAAAAATATCACATGGTAATGAATTTAGGAAAGATTAATAAACTAGATAAAGCCTAAAAAATCTCGCATGAAGGAGTAGATGTCATCATCATACTATTCTATATTATATCATTTGGAGTAGAATGCATGTTGCTTCAAAGGAAGTAATAATATTTACACTCTAAGAGTATATTCCAAGATAAGAAATTACTTATTACTATACCCCCTCTTTTTACTTACTTCTCACCCCCTCCTTTGTCTTCAATTTAAGTTGGTGGGAGTGAGATCATAAATTCATCATAAGTCATCAATCACTATGGCCTTTTGAACACCTTTATTTTTGAAAAAAAATTAAGTCTTATGGGTTCTTCAATTTTATTATTTCTTGTGTTTTCCAAACCCCAATTAAACAATATTTTATTTTATTAGACAATTTTATTAGGATAGCTATATAAATTTAATGGACGATCAACACTAATAAGCATAATCCATCACAAATATCTAAACAATTATCTCATGATACATTTTATATATTTTTTTTTCTACGTAAGATTAAATATATTAATGAAACATATAGTACATCTAGTCCATGTCCTCCATGATGCAGGCCATCAGAGGCTTCATAAGTTCAGAGGGGCGTGCTCTGGTGCTACCCCATCGACATCTCAAATGGTGCCTGAGCCGGGGCATGTCGGCATGAAGCCTAAGGGAGTGGATTGAATTGGCAGCAGGTGACAGAAAGGGGTAGGGCGAATTGAGCTCAAGTGAGGTGGCGAGTTGTAGAGGGCAGAATGGGCTATGTGAGAAGTGAAAGCTAGGAAGAAAATCCACACAGCAGCCCAAATGACAACGCTTGCCAAGGGAGGTGCGAGAGCTAGGAAGCTCAGCCTTCGGGGAATAGCCAGACCCAACAGGCGGGAACCAAATCGGCATGGAGACCACAAGACGGAGCTGAGATAGAGCAGAGAACCCTGATGCAGAGACGAAGAGCGGAGACGAAGAACCAGAGGGTGGAATTATGAAATGCTTGCGGCCTCGACCTCCACACCGGTATAAATGCCGCACAGGGTGACAGCCTGGAGTATTAAATGCTCTGGGGCACCTTAACTGCAGCCTGCGGGTGGCCATGTGGCCTTGCCACGCGCCATCCCGCAGGTTGATGGCCATCGTATCATGCAATACCACCCACATCCGAGGCATGATACATCTTATATTGCCCAAAAAAACATTAAATTATTGTTATTATTATTATTGATTATAAAAATAATTAATATATGATTTAAACATATATACATTTAAAAAAATGCAACAAGACAAATCTAGGAAAAATAAGCAATAAGAGTCAAATACCATAAATAAAAATCAAAAACAATATGATACTTTTGGAGATGCTACTTCTTTTTGGTGACACATATCCCTCTTAAAATAAAAATAGCCTATTCTCTAAATAGAAAAGAAAATTTGTGAACTAATTCATATGGATATCAACTTTATATATATCTATATATAGAAAAAATGTTAAAAGAAAATATTTTAAAGTTGTATATATAACTTATTTAATGCGGCTTAAAATTATATTAATAACAAAAAAATCATTTTAAGGTGCATTGATAAAATCTCTCGATACACATGTTATGTAAATATTTTAATGTTAACTGCATATATATTATATTATATAATCATTTTTAAGTATATATTTTTTTGTTGAAATCCAACAAAGAGTTTTTGGACTTACAAGTTTAAGTTGTATTTTATATAGCATTGAAAAATACACTTTAGACAATGAAAAATTACTCTAGAAGAATTTTTCACTTGAAAAAATGTGATACCTCTAGGGTCATGTTAGATTCAAAGTTAAATGGATCTAGGCTAGTTAACATATTCCAATTCATCAAACACTCTGAATATATATATATATATATATATATATATATGAGAGTAAGGTGAAAGTTGTAAAAACTTGAGAATTAAAAAATCCAAATGCTCATAAAAAAATATTAACTCAACATATAATGAATATGCTAATTTTAACTTAGCATGAATAATTGTTTCTAATTTAGATTATACATTGAACTACTAAAGTTGTGCAAAAATCAAGAATAAATAAAGTATTCCAACAAATGTTACCAGTAGAGTCAACCAGTCAACCATGGATGAATGCAGTAATATATAAATAAGATTTATGGTCTACTCTCTTAAACCATATTCAACATGGGCATCATAGTCAACCCTGACCATAATCATTTATAGCAAACACTAATAACCATAACAACCATGTACCCATATTTAACCATGTTTGATGAACTCAATTATGGCCAAACATGGTTAAACAAACTCAACCAAGGTTATATATGGTCAAACATTGTCACTCATTATCACCCATGTTCAACCATACACAACGTTAGTTAGCCATAGGCAACCATGGTCAACCTTAGTCAACCATGGTAAACATTTTTCAACCATAGTTAACCATGGCCATCTCTAGTCAACTATAGTCAACCTATACTAACCCATGCTCTACCCATTGAAGTTAACCATGGTAATCATTGTCAAGTGAGGTCACCTAAGGTTAACCACGGTAATCATGATTACCATGAGGTTAATCATGGTAATCATGGTCAATTGAGCTTAACCATGGTAATCATTTTCAATCATGGCCAACTAAGCTTAAAGATGGTAATCATTGTCAATCATGGTCAACTAAGGTCAAGCATGGTAATGATTCTCAATCATGTTCAACTAACATCAACCATGTTCAATTGAGGTCAACCATGGTCTAATTTACCAATAAGGGTCAACCTTTTCAACCATGGTCAACCCACTTCATCCATTAATATAACCATTTTTGTAACATTAGCATTAACATTGATGTAAGATCAATAATCATCAAAGATGTTGACCATGCTCAACAATAGTCAACATTAATGTAGTATTACTGTAACCATGTGACAATATTCAACGTTGGTCAACCATGATAGTCATTGTCAATCATGTTCAACTAGCTCAACCATGTTCTACCTTAACTAACAATGGTCAACCCTCACCATCAATGTAACATTAACATTACCATTAATGTAACATCAACCATTCCCAACCATGGCTAAAAATGGTCAACCATTGTTAATATCAATGTAACATTAACGTAACAATGGTCAACATCAATATAACATTGTTATATTGATGTGACAATATTACATCGTTACATCAATGGTTGACCATGGTCAAATTTAGTCAACATTAGTCAACCCTCTTCAACATTGGTCAACCTTGTCAAGTATCTTCCATGGTCAACTCATCAACCCTCTTCAGCGATGGTCAATGAATCCACCCCACACACATCAATTGTCAATTCTCTCCAGCCTCGATCAACCATGGTAAACCAAGGTCAACCATAATCTTCCCCTCAATCCTTGGTTAACCATGGTAATGATGGTTAATCATGCTCGACTAAGGCCAACCATGGTAATTATTGGTAATCATGGTAAACTAAATTCAACCATGGTCAACCCCATCAACCCATTTCAATTATTAATCTAATAGCAACATTAGCATTAAGATAATGTAATATCAACCATCGTGAATATTAATGTAGCACCATTGTAACCATGTAACAATGGTCAATCACGGTCAACAATAGTAAACTGTTACCAACCAATGTAACATTAACATTAACATTAATGTAACATCAACAATTGTCAACCATGGTTGATAATGGTAAAATGTGGTCAATATCAATATAAAATTAGTGTAACATTGTTAAATTAATGTAACAATAATACATTGTTACATTAATGGTTCACCATGGCCAATCCTTAGTCAACCGTTTTCAACTTTAATTAACCATATAAACCTCTTCAACCATGGTCAATGAATTTTCCCCACATGCATGTGCCCCAAACTGTCAGAACCGCATTAGTAAATGTAGTTTATATAAGCCAATTTGTTGTATTCTTTTATAAACTAATAGATTTATAAAAATAACCTTAATTAACATATATCAACCACATTTGCTAAATATAATTGTATTAGTATATAAATAATATTCCACACTAGTGTAATATAAAAACCATAAAAACTGAAGAAATGTGGTTGAAGTATGAAACCTAACTTTATCAACCTTCTTTTATGAGTTGATCCAACCGTGGTCTTCGTATTCTCCGCTAGTGGTCCCTAGATTACTCCGTCAATGGAGTAATCCACAGGAAATTCTTAAAAAAAAGTCGTAAAGGAAATCATTGGGGCATATTGCATGGAAATACATATGATATGGTCATAGCATGGCATGTCAGATGAGAAATTTTCGGCTATTTCAGGTGACGGTAGAAATGATCCCTGACATAGCTATGGCTATTAATGCCATGAATGCGATGCGATAGTCATTTTGAATGAGCCCTGACATAGCTATGGCTATTAATGCCATGAATGTGATGCGATGGTCATTTTGAATTGTCAAAACCCACCCAAACAATTGAAATTTGAATTTCAAATTCTTCCCAAGACCAAAGACAACATTTCTATGGTCATTTTGAACTGTGAAAACCCTCCCAAACAACCAAAATTTGAATTTCAAATTCTTCACACAATGACATCGCTATGTAGAACAGAGGCAAACTGATATTTATCATATCGAAGGAGGAAAAATCCAAATCATTCCGAGCTCCAATGGTGTTGGGGAAGTCTCGATGGGCGATCTGTAATGGTGCTAGGGCAGTCTTGATGTGCGATTTGTGAGGCTGCAACCGAACACTTTTCACAATCTGGCATTGCAGAATGCAGCTAACTTTCCCATATGAATATGTAGCGAATTTGTTGCTCAGTGCACTGGCTTTCACCAAATATGGAAGCACGGTGTTCATGTTGCAATCACTGCCATGGCATTGCAAACACTGTATATACCCGGATCAGATTTTCTGTCTACGGGGTACTTGAAATTATATTGAGGTGAGAGTAATGCATCCATCCAACACCATCTTATGATGCCTTCCATATTTTTCTCATTTATGTAATATTCTAATTTATGTCTCATTTAAAATAATCTAAAACAATATGGGTCTGGATATAAGGTTAGATCACATAATGAGAATCTCTTGGGTTTTATGAGTTTTTGAGTCTATACAACAGCCTCTAGAATGAAAATATGGGTTTGGATGTAAGGTTAGACCACATAATGAGAATCTCTTGGGTTTGATGAGTTTTTGAGTCTATACAACAGCCTTAGGAACGATGAGTAGGACGAGGGGCACGGTGAATATGGGTTGTAAATTCATCGTGAATTGATGGAGGTGTTTAATCTATTTGGAAAAGATGGATATGGGTGCATATGCACTTCTAAGTTGCAACATATTTTACAATCGTGCTCACTGCACATATTCCAGCAAGAACCGTTCAAGTTGGATTCTGATCCACATAATGAAGTAGCATGTTAAATTTAACATACATCACAGTAAAATTAAAAATAAAAATTACACTTACTCTATTTTATCCATAGCTCCATATAAATATTGTTAATATACAAAGTAAAACTATATACATTATATCAATTTGGCCCTTGCCTTATATTCGTGACGTTATGGATACCCACGTGGTCTACTACCTTGGGTTAATCCTCCACACCTATGCTAGACGCATGTCTTTATGCAAGTCACTTATGAGTTTACAATGGTTGTTTGTTTGATATTAACACTCATAACACTTATCATTAATGTTTTGGAGGACGGTGCGATAATTGCATATCTTTAACCTGTACATTTGATTTATTCATGGTTTATTAAGTCTCGTCGAAGATTAAGTGTCATAAGGTTGATTTTTTATACTGTAGCTACACCTGGGAATTTGTATTTCATGTGGACACATTTCCTGCTGATCACCGTTGGATTTGGAGTGTTAAGATCCATGGTGGAGAATATTACAGTACCCGTTTAGGGTATCAACCTCTGCAAACCCTAACCAACTCTACATTTTCGCGCTTGTGAGTTCTCCCAGTGTTACCCCTCTGCAACTCCACTACGGCCTAAGCTCTATGGACCGACAACCTTTCCTCTAGTTATAGTCATGTTTTTCCATGGCATATTCGAACCAGGTAAATCCATTTCACTTACAATTTTTTGGGGCTTAGCCCTTTGCGGCATTGTTGAGCTAGTATTTATGTTGAGTAGGTTCTTCGCTTATTTATTTCACAGGGAGCTAGAAGTGGCTCTATGCCACTAGCTAAGCGCTCAGGCTTTCAAGAGAAATATAGTGTAATGTGTATCGAATTTTCCAGGTTTCGAGAACCATTCCAGTTTCTCTTTTCATTTGCCCACAATGGCTTCCTTTCACTGTGGCAGGTAAGCCAACTGAACACTTAAGTTTTATGCTTATTAATTCTCTAAATTTATATCCTCTCATCTATTTTTCCTAAAACTTACTCTTACCATTTCTCTTTGCAACGTTACATTTATAGCCTGTGGAATAATTTCAAAATAGGTATTTTAATTTTTCTCTGTCTTTTCCTTAGTTCTTCCCTTCGCTCAGCAAGTTGGAAAGTATAGTTTTTCTAATGATTTTTGTTTCGTTCTTGAACAGGTAAATACACCGTGGTTGACTGGAAAGGGTTTACATGGTGCATTTATCATTTCTTGAAGTGCTTTGGTTTCATTCCTGACTCTGTCTCTTGCTTAACAGGTACCAGATCCTCCGTAGGGTTTTAAATTGTTGAAGTAGTCTCAATGCTAGCTTCAATGGTACTTGCAGCATCATGCATGCTAGATTTAATTCTATGGCATCATTGTCGTTTATTTTAGTTACTTTTAAGCTTGATGGAAATGCCTTTATTGGAACAGTTGCATGCAACTTGGAATGTTACTATAATTATGTGCTACTCTTGACTATCGGTTCAATTCACGCCCCTGTTTTAAGAGGAAAACTCCTCCGGGCAACAGGGTTTTTTTTATTGTTATTTGAATATTTTCTATGAAATATTATTTGACTCTATGCATCTTCGAATGATAGCTCATTCAACTCTTCCATTAATATTTCTTTACTCTTATGAAAATACAAGTGGCAGAATGTGTCGTCTCCTCTTGTATGTATAAAAGTATGTTGCCTTAGTTTTTCTTTTCTAGATCATTCACATTAAGTCTCATTTAACTTTCGATTATGCTCATTATCTTTCTTATTCAAACAACATTGTAGTTTTATTTTATTCATTAGTCTAGCAGAAAGAATATTTTCGATGTTGTTTATATTTACAATGGCAGTTGCATTTATGGGTTTTTACCACGCATGCTATTTTAAGATTTTTATGTATATATTTCATCTCAAATTGTGGTTTCAATTCTTTCTTTCAAGAACAGAATTTTTATTATTTCTTTCAGTTAATAAAGGTGTCTGAACCATCTATATTTTGGATTTATCATCCCGCAACTCTATTGTCCGAGTATATCATAGATCTACAGATTAACGACCAGTTTTGGGTCCAGCGTTTTGACTATGGGCCCTAAACAAACATCTTTCTAGTTTTACTTCTTGTAGATGTTCCTAGTTTGTTTTACCTGATAATGTAAACACTACTCTTTCTTAAATACAAACTTTAACTTCTAAAAATGTATTTTTACACAGTCTATATAATTAATGGTACTATTGTGATTTCTTGATTACTTAAATAAATACAAATAAATGTATATCTATAACATTCATTGTGTACAAATCTTCATTTCATAATTTAAGAAACATTTTCTGTATTAAAAATATTCTGTCTAAACAACAGTTCCATTTCTTACTATTTTCTGCAGTCTATTACTTATCTCATTTCAGAACTCTGTGATGATGTCCTCCCTACCATGAGAGAGGAAATTATGTTCTGATATCCCCCCGTGCTCCACACTTGAGATGAGTAGGTTGATAGATTTTATAGAATAGACCTTAAGACCCCTAGTTCAGTACTCTTCTTTTCCAAGATTCAGGAACGCAGAGTGTTTCCACTGGTCAACACCAGGTCCGGATTTTTCACTCTCTTCCTACCTCTCCTTTCTATCTTCAGTCACAGAACCCCTTTTCCTCACTGGGATGTACTTTTTATCCTTAGAGGAAAGGTAACTGTTTTTAACCGTTTTCTATTCAACCACTCTCAGTTCTTGGAATAATTTTATCATTAGTCTTATTTTAATTTTATGGAACCAAAATTCCATAATAAATTTATTTCAAAAAAACATAATTAATTTATGTTCATCATTCGTAATCATTTTCTCAAAAAATGAATGTTTAGTCTCTTTAAAATAAACAACATAACAATTAGTTTGCACTTAAGAAATTTGTCACAACTTCCCCCTCTGGAAGTAAACATCATCCTCAATGTTTCATTCCAGCTCGATAAACAATTTTGGGTAAGCCTCACGTACAAATCCTTCGTCTTCCCAGGTAGCCTCATCCAAGTTGAAGTGCTTCCACTGCACTTTAACCTGGGTGATGGCTCGCCTCCGGAGCATGATTTCTCTCTGATCAAGTATACGTTGAGGTTTGACCAGAAATTCGTTGTCTAGTTAGACCTGCATTCAGCAAAACCTTGAATTAAAATTTCATACAACTTGGTATTTTAAGATATGATTTTTCTAATCTTACCCTACCTGAATGCTTTTCTAGTGGATTAAATTCTTTGGGTCATGCACGTATAGTTTTAGTAAGGATACATGGAACAAATTGTGCATTCGGATATGGCTAGGTAAAGCCAACCGATACGCCACAGGTCCCACTCTTTCCAATATCTGGAAAGGTCCACAGAACCTGGGAGCCAACTTGGCATAGAAGGTCCACCTTAGTGTGTTTTTCTTATGTTTAATCCTTACATACACATGATCGCCCACTTTAAATTCCTGGTAAGTTCTCATTTTATCTGCGTATACCCTCTACCGACCTTTAGTCGCTTTCAGATTTTATCTGATATTTCTCACTTCTGATTCTATCTCAGCCAACATTTCTGGTCCAAGCATTAGCTTGGTTTCAGGACTGCTCTAGTTAATGGGAGTACGACAATGTTGTCCATACAAAGCTTCAAAGGGGCTCACCTTCAGAGACTCTTAGTAACCATTATTGTATGCAAATTCTACCAAATGTAAATACTCTTCCCATTTCATTGGTTGTTGCATCATGTTCATACACATCATATCTTCCAATATTTGATTCACTTGCTCAGTTTTTCCATCCATTTGGGGATGATAAGTAGTGCTCAATTTTATTTGAGTTCCCAAACCCATAAATAGGGCCTTCCAGAATGCTGAAGTAAACTTCACATCCCTATCTGATATAACAGTCTTTGGCATGCCATGCAGTCTAAAAATATCTCTCAGGAAGATATCTACTATTTGCACAGTTTTGTAAGTAGACTGTACGGGTATGAAGTGTGCTACCTTACTCAATCTATCCACCACCACCATAATGGAGTCATTATGCCTTTTTGATCTTGGTAAACCAGTAATAAAATCTAAGGATATAACTTCCCACTTCCATTCAGGCAATGGTATAGGCTGCAACAATCTGGTTGGGTGTTGATGCTCCACCATAACCTGTTGACATTCCAGACATTTGTTTCAGTATTTTGAAATATTTCTTCACATACCATGTCAAAAATAGACTTTTCTAATTATTGTTAGCATTTTCTAGTATCCTGGGCGTCCCGAATAATTACTGCGGTGATACTCATTCATGATCAGCTCTTTTAAATTCATTTGATTTGGAATGTATAACCGTCCTTAGAAGGTTAACAATCAGTTCTTTTTAATTCCATAATCAGAAGTTTTTTCCTATCTTTTGGCCTCCTCCACCTGATGCCATAAAAATCGGTGTTCAGGATCCTTCTCAACTTCCTCTTTTATCTAATCTAAAAATTTGCATTCGATTTGATTATAGCAAAGTTCATATACACATTGTAGTTTCCTGCTTAAGGCATCCGCCACATGATTTTCTTTTCCTTTTACATGCTTTATATCAAAATCAAATTCACTTAAGAAGGCATTCCACCTTTCCTGGTGAGCGTTTAAAACAACTTGCTTAAAGTAGCTAGTTAGGCTGTTGTGATCAATCTTTAACACAAATATTTATCCTAACAAGTAGTGCCTTCATACTTGGAGTGCATGCACTACTGTTGTCAACTCTAAATCATAGGATGAATATCGTTGCTCATGATCCTTTAATTTTCTTGATGTTCATGCAACCACCCTTCCTTCCTGAGATAAAATTTCCCCAACTCCTTCCTTACAAGCATTGGTACAGACTTCAAATTCTTTGTTTGGGTTGGCTACCCTCAACACCGGGGCAGTGGTCAACAAATGTTTTAACCTCTCGAAACTATTTTGACACTCACAGGTCCTTTTAAATACTTTTCCCTTTATCTGCAAATATGTAATTGGAAAAGCAATTTTTTAGAATCCTTCTATGAACTATTGATAATATCTAGCTAAACACATAAATGAACGGATGTCCGCCACGTTTTGGGGTACTCACCATTCCATAATAGTTTTAATTTTCTCTGGATCGACCGCTATTCTTTCAGCGGAAATGACATGGCCTAGATACTGGATCTATTCTTTGAAAAATTCACATTTTTTGAACTTGGCATACATATGATGTCTTCGTAACATCTCCAACACTATCCTTAAGTGCTCCTTGTGCTCTTCCATGATTTTTGAATAAATCAAAATATCATCAATGAATATCGGAACAAATATTTCCAAAAAAGGGTGAAATATGCCATGCATCAGCCTCATAAATGTTGCTGGTGCATTAGTTAAACCAAATGGTAATACCACAAACTAATAATGCCCATATTGAGTACGGAAAGAAGTCTTGTAGATATCCTTGTCTTTAATTCAGATATGTCGATATCCAGATCTTAAGTCTATTTTCCATAATACAGTTTCCCCCTTCACCTAATCAAACAGGTCATCTATCTATGGTAATGGATACTTATTTTTTACTATCAATTTGTTGAGTTGTCTATATTCCATGCACATTCACATGGTTCCATCCTTTTTCTTTACAAATAACATTGGTTCTCCCCAAGGAGACACACTGGGGTGAATACACCCTTTGTCCAAAAAATCTTGCAGTTGCATTTTCAGTTCAGTTAGCTCTGGTACACTCATTCGATATGGTGCTCTTGAGATTGGTGATGCTCTTGGCATCAGTTCAATAGTGAAATCGATATCCCTTCTTGGAGGTATACCTGGTACATTTTCTGGAAACATGTCCATGAAATCTTGTACTACTGGCATGCTTTCCAACATAGGGGTATTCTCTTCAGAGTTAGCAAAACCCGCTGGAATGGCATATATCATACATCCTTTTCTAATACACTTACTCAATTGGGAGGCTCTGATACGATGCAATTGTAAGGGCTTCTTTATCCCTTGTAATTCTTGATGAGTTCCATCTAGCATTTTGTAATATATAATTTTCTCTACCAGAGACCAATGTCTCTCTAGCCAATCCATGCCGAATAGTACACTGTAGGATCCCAAGGGAAATACATTCAGTTCCACATTTAACTTTTGGTTTCCAATTTCTAGTTTACAGTTTGGAACTTTGGCACAAAATTTCATCTTTGCCCCAGTGTCTAGCTATACCAGCCAGGGAATTTTGAATTTTTGACTTTTTAATTTACAGATTTTTACTATTCTGGGGTTTCATAAATTAAACTAGCACCTGGTCAACCAAATCAGAAATGGATTGTGAAAGTAACTTACCTTCCAGTTCTATCAGCGTTGGTTGATAATTTGCTTGATGGTCCTCCAAAGTTGCATTAATTATGGGCATGTTTCAGCCTACATCACCCACTGTAGAGGCTTCTTGATGCAGGGGCATTAGGCTCAAAAGTTACTTTGTACATAAGTGGACATAGGGGGTCCCATGTTCTTAAACGTTCTTGTAAATATTAATATTTTGAATAAAGTTGGTAGGGAATTGTAATTTTTCTCAAGTCATTTTGAGAACATGAGAAATTGGTTATGATAGGAATACGAACAGTCAGCTAGGGTCAGCTCAATTATTGAGTCTAATTTAGGAATTGGGAATGTTAAGAGTTGGTGAACTGTTTGGAGACCTGAATCGATTCAGGTCATCCTTGTGGTATAAATGTAACCCTGAAGAGTCTAGATAGGGGGAGAATCAGGAGAGGAGGAGAGGATAGAGTTAGAGAAAACTTCTTCAGCAACAAAGTAGGAGCATAATGGCCACTGAACTGAATATTTGGTCAACCATGAGTTTGTAAGAATTTTCTTTTGAGATTGATCACCTGTATGTATATATATCTATTTTGGAGAACTGTTTATAAGTTCCATGTGCGATTTTATGTCTTCTTGGTCGAATCGTAGGAGGATATTACCTTAGTGTAATTGTGCATTTGTTGCTTAACTCTGTGAGGAGAGTACCTTCGTAGTTTTGCAATTATTGGTGAGATTCCTACATGAAATTTTCTTAAATTTTTTTAGGATCTGGACTCTATAAATCGAGCTAAGATTCTGTCTATGTATTCAGAAACGAGGATGCAAGAATGTGTAATTATTTAATCTAGAATTTGAGATTAATTGTGCATGTGTGTAGTTAGAAAAACCGGTGTTAATACCGTCGACATCGTATCTCGAACTGGTTGACAGAGGAGAGATTGTGTGGTAACTATGCAGTAAAGAACCCTGTCGGATCGGTTCTGTGCGAGTTCCTGTTCCCCTCGGAATACAGTGAACCATACTCTCAGTGAATGCGTGACTGTGAGCACTCTGCATAAGAATAACGGAACTCTGCGTTGGAGTTAGATGAGACCAGATCATGAAAGCAAGGTAATGGGTGTTAAAACTATATGACGGAACCTGGAGTAACATAGTCGTGAGAAATTACCATGAACAGAGCGAAAGACGAGAACAGAACCTTGCGTGAGGGAGCGGAACCCTGACCGTGTGAACAGTGAACGTGGGTTGACGAAACCACCCTGCCATATCACACCGCCTTTCCAGAATAGGTGGTATTTGTGGAATTGGAGCGATTTCATAAAGCAACCGCCACGTGTCCCTGAGCAACGTAGCAAAACCGCCTTCCACTGAGTGCCATTGCGCGTTAACTATCGACCAAAGACTCGGTGCGATATTGATATATACTGTTGATCTGGAGGCTCGATATCTAACGGTGATCGCTCGCAGGATTTGTACGAAGTTTAATTAAAGGTATGGTGTATGCATTCCGTGATTGTATTGTGGACCCAGGGCGGAGATATATGTAATGAATTCGGGTTATTAATGTCAGTCGATGTATTGTAATCTTAGTATAAGGTCCGATGGAATATATTAAAAGAGTTTAATTAAGGTTGAATTGTGTATGATGGTGCCTCATGGTAAGGCCATAAGCCTGTGGTTACATGGATGTTTCGGGCCAGTTGATACCTTGGGTTTAATAACCAGTGGAAGGGTGACTTAACACACATACACCTAGTGTTAGTTGCATGAAGCCATGTGAAGATGGACTATTGATTTATGGCTATAGAAGAAATGTTGAATTAATATCTCAATTCTCTGAATTGAGATATTAAAAATGACCAGACTTCTTTATTTAAATTTTCCAGCATAGAAGAAAGGGACGTTGTGAGATTGCCCGGATTGGGAATATGATTGGACATGGAAATTTTGAATGCAATTGTACACATAGCTTTGGGGAAAATATGAGCTAAATGGGACTATGGATGTGTGACCGTTATCAAGTGGTATCAGAGCTTCAAGAATAGCTCTTTTTGAAACGTCCAATTTTGGTGAATGCAAAGGAACCAGACTTGTAGAACTGATAAGATTGCAACCTACAGGAATACGGTGTAGGCGATTGCAGAATTGCAGAGTCCAATTGGAGGACAAGGGTTTTGAAAACTGCAGATTTGAAGAAGGAAGATCTGATAGGAAAAATACACAGAATCATAGTGAACAGGATTTGCAGAGTGAGTGGAGGACAGGATCATGATCTTGCAGGTAATTAATTTGATGGTTGCTAAAAATTGAAGTAGTGGAGGAAGTGAGCCTAGCATTTAGTTAGAGACTAAATAAGGAGGACAATTGCAGTGTTCTCAAGAGAAGTGGGCAGTGTTTAACTCTGGTTGAAGGATTGTTTTCAGAATTCAGAGTGCGGACAATTGAAGAAGTCTCAGAAAGAAGTAGATCATAGCTTTGAGAGCAGTGATAGAAGAGTCCAGCAAGGGATTCTGAGTGAAGAAGAAAATTGTGGAAGAACCTGGAAGATTCCCAACTGAGGTTGGATGACAGAAGAAAAGAGGTGTTCTTGAGAGAAGTTGTATAGTGAAGCCTAGTGAGAAGAAGAGAGTGCTCAGGAGGTTCTAGAGAGTGGGGACCAGTACTTGCCAAAAGCCGGATCCAGAGGAAGGGATTGGTGAGGTAAGTTACAGGAAGAGAGCTTGTTGTTGCAGAGGCTTAGTGCAGCTTGTGAGTGAAGAACTCCTAGAGAATAAAATGGCTATTGAGAGCCATAGCAGAGACTGCAGAGATTGCAGAGGTTCTGGGAGAAGCCACCATAGGAGAGTGAGTGAATATGCCAAAGCAAATGGCATGAAGAAGAAATCCACAGAAGAAGAATGGCAGAAATAATTAGCTGAGATCAGGGAAGTGTTCAACAGATTGAAGCTGAGGATAGAAGAAAGCCAGAGAAATGGTTGGCTCATGAGGAAGAGTGTGAAATGGCAACCATTACAGTTGTGGTTGAGGCAAAAGAAGATTTCCTTGTTGAGAGAAGAACTCAGAGCAACTGAGTTGAAGGAAGAAATTTCTTCTTGTGAAGCAGAACAGAGCACAGATGAATGGTGGAGACCTGTAGGAGATCTTGTGAGACATAGTGAAGACTTGAGGCAGCAATAATCTTGTCTTGATGAGGAGGAAATCATTGAGGAATTCCTGAGTTATTGGACAAGTCTAGATGATGTGAGGGATTATGTTCCTGAGTCTGATAAATGTGAGGTAATGACAGACTCCACAGAGGAAGAAGAACCCAGAGTTCTTGAGGCAAGGATGGAAATTGAAGATTCCATGGGCAGACCTGTTCAAGAAGAAGTGCTTGAGGAACCAGCCAAGACTGAAAGGTCTTGTGATCTGAAAACTAAAAAGTTGTGTGTGTTTGTAGGTACACCACTCGAAGATGAACAAGCTTCAAAGTTTGTTGGTGAGAAGAAGACATTGAGTCTGAAATCTGTTCAGATCAATGCTGAGATAGTGAGATCTCAGGGAGAGATGAAGACAGAAGAGTCAAATGAAGATATCCAGCAGAATGTTGAAGCTGAGAGAGAAGGGCCAACAGAGGATTGGTCAAGAATAAGCAGAGGCATAAAAGGTTTTGTAAGGTTCCCGAAATCTACTCTTATGGAAGTTGTTGAGTTATATAGGAGGTTGGATTCTCAGAGAAGAGAATTGGAGGAGCAGAGGACCTATGCACTAGATAATTTGCTGGGAAAGCAAGGCAGGAAGATCTTCATGGATGGAGTTCATGGAGCAGATGATGGAAGAAAAATGAGACCAGTTGACAGTCTCATGAAGGATGCAGACCCGCATACTGAGGTGCTGACAGAAGATTTGAAAAGGAGTTCTGTACAACATACTGATGTGTTGTCAGAGGAAAAGAAGGCATTGAAGCATTGGAACTTTACTGCTGATGATTCATGTGCAGAGAAAGAGGAAGAACAGCAGATGGAATTTGTCAGAGAGATGAATGAGAAGGAAACTATGGTGGCTAGAAACATAGTGAGAAATCATCATTTGGAAATGGTGATTGGAATAGTGGAGATGACTCTGACAGCTGAAGAAAAAGATGATGAAGAATTTTTGAGCCTTGGACCAGACTTAGAAATGATGGGAGAAAAATTGGTGACCAGGTCATCAATTGAGACCATTGGGTCTCATGGTTTTAACACTGACAGTTTGTTTATGTGTACAGGTGATGCAGAAGACAATTCATCCTTTGAATTTTTCTTGAGAGAAGAAAAATTTTTGCTGAAGGAGGATGAGACAATCATGTCTCATAGGCAGAGATTCGTCACTATCCTTGACAAAGAAGAATTGGCTAGACTGATGGGCCAAGAGCAGATTGAAGAACAGATTTTAGAAGTTGCTGAAGTGAGGAAGAATCAGCATCCCATGCTGACAGAAGATGAAGATACAGTGGCTAGAGAACTTGATTGGATCTCCAGAACCCATCAGGAGGATGAGAGGCAATTTCTGAAGATTGCGCACAAAGAAGAAGATAATGCGAAGTCTAACTTCTAGCATGTTGAAAATATAAAACAAACACAGGAGAATTGGCTGAGTTATTTGCTGAGAGCATTTTAAGAAGAGAAAGGGATTGCAGACCCTGGAGCAAGGATGCCTGAAGCTGTGAAGAAGAGAGGAAAAGATACTAGCTTGCAGAATCAAATTCTGTTTACTAGTATACTGGAGGAGTATGTCACTGCTGGTAGGAATTTAGATATTGGATTGTTTTCTGAGAATGTTGCAGAGGGAAATATCCTAAGGGATATTCAGGATGTTTGCGCAGAGGCAACATTGGCATCAGAAACACCCATGGTGGCAGCAGACATAACATGGAGGATGACACTTGCAGAAGTAGTAAACATGTTGTTAGCATGTGAGACTGCAAGAGTAGCAGTATTGGCAGCAACAGAGATTGAAGGCAGCAGCAGAGGGCAAGATAATTTCCAACTGGAAGATAAGCTGGACATAGGGATTGAGTACATCAGAAGACTGATGATGAGAGTGACTCAGGAGCAACAGATAGCAGCAAGAAAGCAGGAGAGTTTCAGAAGGAGAAAGACAATGGCAGATTGTGAAAGCATAGCTAGGGGTAGATTACAGAACAAATTCTGGAGGCCTGGTGAAGATCAGTTGAAGAATGATGCAGCTGATGGATAGTAGAAAACCAAGTATGGGATCCTGGTGGCAGAGACGAAGAGCACATGATCAGGAGACCATGAAAAATTTGAAGCTTGGGAGTCTGATGCAGGGGCATTAGGCTCAAAATTTACTTTGTACATAAGTGGAAATAGGGGGTCCCATGTTCTTAAACATTCTTGTAAATATTAATAGTTTGAATAAAGTTGGTAGGGAATTGTAATTGTTCTCAAGTCATTTTGAGAACATGAGAAATTGGTTAAGATAGGAATACAAAGAGTCGGTTAGGGTCAGCTCAATTATTGAGTCTAATTTAGGAATTGGGAATGTTAAGAGTTGGTGAACTGTTTGGAGACCTGAATCGATTCAGGTCATCCTTGTGGTATAAATGTAACCCTGAAGAGTCTATATAGGGGGAGAATCGGGAGAGGAGGAGAGGAGAGAGTTAGAGAAAACTTCTTCAGCAACAGAGAAGGAGGATAATGGCCACTGAACTGAATATCTGGCCAACCATGAGTTTGTAAGAATTTTCTTTTGAGATTGATCACCTGTATGTATATATATCTATTTTGGAGAACTGTTTATAAGTTCCATGTTCGATTTTATGTCTTCTTGGTTGAATCGTAGGAGGAGATTACCTCAGTGTAATTGTGCATTTGATGCTTAACTCTGTGAGGAGAGTACCTTCGTAGTTGTGCAATTATTGGTGAGATTCCTACATGAAATTTCCTTAAATTCTTGTAGGATCTAGACTCTATAAATCGAGCTAAGAGTCTGTCTGTGTATTCACAAATTAGGATGAAAGAATGTGTAATTATTTAATCTAGAATTTGAGATTAATTGTGCCTGTGTGTAGTTAGAAAAACCAGTGTTAATACTGTCAACATCGTATCTCGAACTGGTTGACAGAGGAGTGATTGTGTGGAAATTATGCAGTAAAGAACCCTGTGGGATCGGTTCCATGCAAGTTCCTGTTCCCCTTGGAATACAGTGAACCATACTCTTGGTGAATGCACGACTATGTGCGCTCTACATAAGAATAGCGGAACTCTGCGTTGGAGTTAGATGGGACCAGATCATGAAAGCGAGGTAATGGGTGTTGAAACTATATGACGGAACCTGGAGTAACAGAGTCATGAGCAATTACCATGAACAGAGTGAAAGATGAGAACAGAACATTGCGTGAGGGAGCGGAACCCTGACCGAGTGAACAGTGAATGTGGGTTGACGAAACCACCCTGCCATATCGCACCGCCTTTCCGGAGCAGGTGGTATTTGTGGAATTGGAGCGATTCCATAAAGCAACCGCCACGTGTCCGTGAGCAGCGTGGAAAAACCACCTTCCACTAAGCGCCATCGTGCGTTAACTATCGACCAAAGACTCGGTGCAATATTGATATATACCATTGATCTGGAGGCTCGATATCTAACAGTGATCACTCGCAGGATTTGCATGAAGTTTAATTAAAGGTATGGTGTATGCATTCCGCGATTGTATTGTGGGCCCAGGGCGGAGATATATGTAATGAATTCGAGTTATTAATGTCATTTGATGTATTGTAATCTTAGTATAAGGTCCGATGGAATATATTAAAAGAGTTTAATTAAGGTTGAATTGTGTATGATGGCGCCTCGTGGTAAGGCCATAAGCCTGTGGTTACACGGATGTTTCAGGCCAGTTGATACCTTGGGTTTAATAACCAGTGGAAGGGTGACTTAACACACATACACCTAGTGTTAGTTGCATGGAGCCATGTGAAGATGGACTATTGAGTTATGGCTATAGAAGAAATGTTGAATTAATATCTCAATTCTCTGAATTGAGATATGAAAAATGACCAGACTTGTTTATTTAAATTTGCCAGCATAGAAGAAAGGGACATTGTGAGATTGCCCGGATTGGGAATATGATTGGACATGGAAATTTTGAATGCAATTTTACACACAGCTTTGGGGAAAATATGAGCTAAACGGGACTATGGATGTGTGACCGTTATCACTTCTTGTAGATTATCTATTGTATAATTTCTTCCCCACTGTGGGGAATTCTTATAATAGTGAGCCTCACCACACCCCCAACACTGTAGAGGTGGTTTCTAGTTTTGTACATGTTTTGGCTTGCTGGAAGCCTTTGTAGGATTTTCTTCTGTAGGCCACTGGGTTATTTGATGGTTTCTTCCACACTGGTTTCTCACTAAATTCCTTGTAGAATTCTTAAAGTTATTAGTTCTAGAATTTTTGTAATTTGAGCTGCTTTTTTGCCCTTTTCTTAGCTACCAATTTTTTCCTATTTCTCCTTTTGCCTTGGACTATTGGTAACACATTATTTCTTTTCGAATTTATTCATCCATGGTCCTTGGATTCATGAACTCAATTCATTCTTTCATATGGGTTGGAAAAATACTCAAGAACCACTGAACCTTAGCCTTTTCATCCCTTAAATAAGGAACGCATCTTAGTAAGGAAGTGAACTTGGTTATGTATTCATCCATTGTCATTTGACCTAACCTCAAATCATGGAATTATCTAGACTTTTCATCATAGAAACATTCTGTTAGATATTTGTCCTTAAATTATTGTTGAAATTCATCCCATGTCACATCTTGGTCTTCAATACCGTGGACATTCTTGACTTCCTCCCACCACAAGGTAGATTTTTCTCTCAATTGATAAATGTCCAATCTAGCTTTAAGGTTGTTTCTATACTCATAAATTTGAAATTATTTATTCATATTAATCAACCAAGCTTCTGCCACCTCCTCCGCTTCTCCATCAAACGTAGGTGGTTTAATATTTCAGAACTCACCTTGTAACTCCACTCTTTGTTTCTTCATTTCTTGTTGTGCTGACATGTTACCAGACTCAGCCTCGTTATAGTTCTTATTCTTGTTACTTTGTTGTGAATGAAAATTTCCACTTTGTCATTATTTTGGTCCTTAGCTTGTCGTTCATTTTCTTCCTGCGTATCTATTTCAAGGTTGGGTTGTAACACTCCTTGATTTTTTGTATCAGAAAGGCTTTTGAGTATATTTTTCTGCTCTTGCATCAAGCGCTCATTGTCACTCCTCACCCGGACCATTTATTCCTGTAACTTGTGCACAATGCTTAACAGTATACTGGTTTGATACTGCTATTCTTCCAGCATTCTACTGGTCTGCTGGTGCTGATCTACACTCAGCTAAATCCACATTTCTCGATTCATTTCTGGATGGGATTTGGGTGTAGGTTCCCCTACATTCTGGGGTGTTTGTTGTGTCAATCCCATCCTCATTTTTTCTTCTACTATGTTATTTATTTTTCTATGCACCATTTACACACAAAAATTTATCATATTAGGTGACCCATTAGGTCCCAACGTATGAACCCTACTCTAATACCACTTGTAACATACATCACAGTAAAAAAAAACAAATTACACTTACTCTATTTTATCCATAGCTCCATATAAATAATGCTAATATACAAAGTAAAACTATATACATTATATCAATTTTTCCCTCACCTTATAGTCGTGACGTTATGGATACATAAATGGTCTACTGCCTTGGGTTAATCCTCCACACCTATGCTAGACGCATGTCTTTATGCGGGTCACTTATGAGTTTACAATGGTTGGTTGTTTGATATTAACACTCATAACACTTATCATTAATGTTTTGGAGGACGGTGTGATAATTTCATATCTTTAACTTGTACATTTTATTTATTCGTGGTTTATTAAGTCCCTTCAAAGATTAAGTGTCATAAGGTTGATTTGTTGTACTGTACCTACACTTGGGAATTTGTAGTGCATGTGAACATTTGTATTGCTAATCATCGTTGGATTTGGAGTGTTGAGATCCACGGTGGAGAATATTATGATACCCGTTTAGGGTACTGACTACTGCGAACCCTAACCAACTCTTAATTTTCGCACTTGTGAGTTTTGTTGGCGTTTCCCCTCTTCAAATATGTCGCAGCCTGAACTCTGTCAACCAATAACCTCTCCTCCAGTTCTAGCCATGTTTTTCCATGGCGTATTCGGACCAGGTGTTGTGGCCAGCAACAACCCCCCTTTTTATTTAGTATTAGTAATAATACTAAATAAGTGGAGACCCTTAGTTTAAAAAAAAAAAAAAATTAATTAGTGCTTGTTTTCTTTTTAAAAAAAAAAATTACTATCATTAACTTAAGAAAATTCCTTGGAAAATATTTAAATAAACTTAAGTTTATGATAGATTAAGATAAAATCTTTCTTTGAAGAAATATCGCATCCATTGCAAGTGAGTAAAAGATATCTTTTGCAAGTAGAATTTTCTAAATTGCGATAGCGCGATCCAAAACTATGCATTAAAATATTTATTGCATTTCATATCTTACGCTTCAAATCATTGATGTGCAACAACAGTTATCGCAAATCACATATCGTAGAGAATATATTAACGGATATTTGTCTTATGTTATATTTTGCGATATTGCGATTTCACGATATTGCGATGTTATGAGTTTGCGATTTGCAATAGTTGCGATTTGCGATAGTTGCGATTTTTCGATGATTTCGATTTGCGAAAGTTGCGATTTGCGATATTTCGATTTTGCGATATTGCAAAGCAAATCGCAGATTGCATTATCGCAGATTCTTAAAGATCGTTGTACGAAGAAAATCTTTCCATAAATCGATATCTGTTATGCGCTTTGATGTCAAATTAATGAATGGATTGTCAATTATTAATGAAAAGGATTTTGTTTTGATTGAAAATTTATTTCACGTTAAAATAATATATTTCATACGCCTTCATCATTTAAAACTATCCCGTCACCTTTCTCATATCATTATTCTCACTTAATTCGCAAAACCGCAGGCGTGAAGAACAAGAGACTATGCAAAGCGATATACAGAGTATTATGGGAAACAAAGAGAAAGCTTCGAGTTCTAAAAGTAAAGAGATGGCATCCTTGTACGCAGACACTGCCTGCAACAAAGACGCTGGTATCACCACTCGGGAGAGTATGTTTAATTTGCTTGAAGAAGAAAACCCAAGAGTAATGGATGTTGCGGCTACTGCAGGTTCAAGTAATTCTTCTGAAGCATCTCTTACAGAGTTGGCTTGTTCATTTTTGCACCGGATAGCAGCAAGACCTAGAATTCTTCCATATACAGACATGGTAAAATGGGTGCTGGATAGCACTGATATTACGGACAGGCAGTTTAGAACTCAAGGTCAAGAGCTCATCGGGTCATTTACTCCAGAATATTTGAGGCTTATGTATCATTTTCCGGAGCCTCAGGAAACTTACAACATACAATTTATGGAGAAATTTGCCATGGAAAATGAAAATTTGGCGGAATGCACCAAGGAATGGTCCAGAAGAGATGAACCACTGAATAAAGATAAACACAGTATGTACAGTACTGGTTCACTCACTTCTCCATATTGTTTTTCTGCTGCTATGCTATGTAGGCTTTTTTGGAAAGCCTCACATTAATAAGTTTTTCCCTGAATGGCTTCCCTTATTGAATGTTTTTGTTAACGCTACCATTGTGGACTGGGCTAAAATATTGTCTGATAACTTAGCCACGGCTATTTTCAATTACCGGTCTAAACGGACTGTCTCTCAGAGGATTTATCCTCCTTTTTATCTATCTGCCTATGTTATGGATTCAATCTGCTTTGTTTCTAAGTTCCCTTTAATGGGTTGGCAATGGACAATTCAAAATCCCCTACCCATTCACGTTTATTACAGAGAATTGTGGGAATCAAAGTTCATTCCTCATTTTTACAAAAATTTTCCATGGCATAATGTTGCCTCTGTACAGAGTTTTGTATAATAAGGATGCTCCAATTTTCTCCCCTGAAGCAGAAGTAGACATTCTCCCTGTATAAATATGGTTTGGAGAAGAATTGTTTACCTATGTGAGGGTTTTTGGAAGCTTTTCTTCTCCTCTATTTTACCCTTGTATGTTCTAGATAAACTCATAGCTCGGGAAATTGCATATCAAACCTGTGGAGAGGGAGGTTTTATAAAAGAGTTAAAGGATAAAAAGAAGGCCATCTGGCCACAATTTCCTGTATCCTGCGGAGCATTTTCATTATTTGATGTTGGTCATGCGTTTAAGGAAGTAAACAATATTACATGTTTAAAATTGTTTAAGTTTTCGAGAAGACTATTTGATCCAGATGATGTTGTCAAGGATTTCACCACTGCAGTCAAAGTAAGAGTATTTTATGGATAAGAAGATCTTTTTGATGATATGTTTCAAGAAAAATGTTCATTTAAAGAAATTTTGCATTTAGCTCAAACACGGTTTTCCCCGGAAGAATTTCAAGAATTTAAAATGTACAGAGAAAGAAGATTAACCACTATCCCTTTGGATAATTTGTGATTGGAACGCGCAAGGGAACCAACTCCTAGTGTCAGTCTAAGTGGCAGCTCAGAAACAGAAAGGTATAAGTCAAAGTTTGGCAAAGAAACTTCTGAACGGTCTAAAAAGTCTGATAATGATCAGGATAAAAGTGAAGGCTCAGTGAAGGATGCAGCTCAATCAAAAGAGCTTTCACAACAAAAAACTTCAACCACTCCACAGTTGAACCTTCCACCTCTCAATGTATAGCAACCATCCGTCAGCACTCAGTTAGATAAATAATGGGAAACATTTAATGATTTGATTAATGTTGAAGGACAGAACATACAAACTCCTGTACAGACAACAAAAGGTTTAATCACAGGAATAAGTGGCAATGTCATAGAAACAGAACATATACCCATTACTCCCTCCTCTGAGCTTGTACTTAAAATATAAGAAATTCCTTCTTTGGATATTTTCTATAGTCCACAACATAAAGCAGTAGTAATAAAGCAAAGAAAGAAAAGGAAATTAGAAAGTGTGCTCTCTACTGATGCAGAACAATTGGATGTTTTATGGAAAGATCCTACTACGGATCCAACTGAAAATATTACTAAATTATCTCATATTACAGGAGCTTACGCCTCTGCCACCATTGACAAAGTATCTGAGGTGCCGCTATTACTGAATGAAAAAGAAGATCAAATACAAGTTCTGCAACAACAATTACAACAAGCCCATGTTAACAGTGAAGCACAGATACAATTTGAAAAGTTATAGCAAGAGTTTTAGCAAATGCAGATCGGATATCAAAAAAGCTTGGCCGAAAACGAGAAACAAATACAGATTATGCAAGAGATGCATAAAGACAACCCCAAGCTTACAGAGTTTATCTCAAAGTCTATTTCCTTGAATAATCAACTACTACAACAACAAGATGTATTACGCCAAAAATTTTCACAATGGAACTCTTTTTGTCAAGAAAGTGATAAAATCACTAATCATATCGTAGAATTACGACATGACTATGATTTAACTAATGAAAGAGTTACTAACTATTTAAATTGGCAAAAGTCAGAGGAAGGAAAAAGAGCAGGAGCACCAATCATTAATGACGGTCATAAAGAAATGCTCTTCAATAATTGGGATGCACAGATCAGAGAGGCAGAAAAAGTAACAGAGGAAGCAGCTACAGCAGCAAGCAACATTATTGATTGTGTAAATGAAAATTTGCACAAAGTTAATTTGATTTCAGAAACTATTCTAGGATACCTACCACAAGCACAGCAATTGCAACACAGAGTGGAAACAAAAAACTGAAGAAAAGGCAAAATCAATTCAAGGATTGACAAAGTTAAATTGGGATTCTTACTGGACATATCTGGTAAAAGCACACAGTCAATGC
Organism: Pinus albicaulis; assembly: GCA_034641835.2. Taxonomy (NCBI): domain Eukaryota; kingdom Viridiplantae; phylum Streptophyta; class Pinopsida; order Pinales; family Pinaceae; genus Pinus; species Pinus albicaulis. The sequence goes on along the minus strand of MU968411.1, from coordinate 33,327,411 downwards.
AGTGCTCTTAATTACATCATTAATTCTGCTGAGAAGATCGCGCCAACACTTGTCGATTCCATTTTTTCAAGACAATTAAAATCTGAAGTCGGCCAGCCTCCTCTTCTCAAATCAATGATGGATGCTTGCAAATTCAAAGATCAGTGTCATAAGTAGTTAGTTGATAGTTTTTAATTTTAGATTTAGTTTTAGTTTACTTTATTTTTTTCCTAGAAAAATGACGGTCATTTAAACTGAATCCTAAATTTTTGTAATAAACTATTTTTAGATTTAGTTAGTAGTATTTAAACCCTTCTCATGCATTTAGAGAAGGGTCCTGAAATTTGTCAAAAACTTTTCCTCAGAACATGCACTTCTGCACCCTCAGAGGAGGTTTTGATGAATGAATGGAACGAGATTTATTGATATCTGTGTCTAATATCTGCTACTGATGTTGCATTTCTGTACTCTTAGTAGATGTCGGATTAAGAAGAGATAAATCATTATTATTTCTAGCTCATGAGTAGAACCAGTTATAAATGGTACTTTTATCTCTTAACTATTTCTGCTTCTGTGTTAAAGTAATATTTATGTTCATTTGTTTATATATTGATGTTTGAATGCTTAAGTTATCATTTGACACTTTTGTATGGTGATAACTATTTATTTATGCTTAATGTATGAATAAATTATTATGCGATATGTTTTTCACAATTGTTTCATCTAACTTTTTATATGAAATGGTTTATCTTTATTGAATTCTTTTCTTATAACATCTGAGTGATCTTTATTATCAATTGTTATTTTAAATCATTTTAGATCGCATAAATAGAAATATTACATCCCGGGTTAGTTTAGAATTAGATATTTTTGTTTAAATTAGAATACAATTTGCATATGATTAGATTAGAAATAGAATAAAAGCATTTCACTTAGGAACCTTTTTAGAAAGGAAATATCTATTCTTAAAACACACACACACACACACACATATTGGGAAACTGGTCTCATTATCCCCAGTCGGACCCACTATACCAAATGGAAAAAGGAGCTACTAACTAAGGTCCGGACCGGGTGGGTATCCCCCTTGTTGTAAGACCCAATTTTCGGGGCTTCAACATATTTGGCGCTAGAAGGAGGGCCACGAACTATGAATGGCAAGTAAATCTAAATCTAAATACCATTATGAGAGTAAATCACCCTCACCATCTCCCCCGACTTCTCCATCGCACTCAGAAATTTTAAATCTAGAGCCAGAAGTCGAAAGAAGAGAAGACACTGCTACAAACCCTGAATTTTCAGAAGAATCTGCTATTGAACCTCTTGAAGTTGAATCTTTGATTCATAAAATTCAGTGATTTTAATATCACCTCAAAGATCTGATAAATCTCAAAGCAGTGTGACTTCACAATATAACCCTGCTCATCCCCTCACCAGATTACAGAGTGAAAATCTTGGCATTCAGCCAACTGAGTTACCTCTACCTACAAGGAAAAGAGCAAGGAAATCACCTAAAGGGTCTGATAGTGAGACTCTTTCATCATCATCATCCATCTCAACCTCTTCACCGCGAAGTCAACCGTCCACCCCTCCACTTCAGACTATTGTCCCTCACTCCACTAGAACTTCCACATCACCTTCTCAATCATCTATAATTATAATATCCTCATCTTCCCAATCACAGACATCATCTTCTGCACTTTCCTCTATTAGTAGTTCAGCGATGGCCCAAATGCCATGGAATAATCCAGCGGCAGTCTTAATGCCTGCGCCCTTGAGTCAATTACCAGCCCATCCTGAAAAATGGCTGCCTAAGTTTAATCCTGAAGCAGGCATGCTAGCAGAGGAACATATAAAAAATTTTATGTTGTCCATAAATCTCAATGGAGTTATTAATGAAGATGTTGTTGTCTGACTTTTCCCCTATACTCTACAAGTAGCAGCTGGATCATGGTATTTTTCATTACCATCTAGATCTATCACTAGTTGGGATATCTTTCAAGATCAATTTTTGACTAAATTTGGTGATGACAGGTCTACAACGACTTTGATCAATGATCTGTCTAATATTAGAGCTGATTCAAAAGAACTTGTCAAGGATTTTAATTCACGTTTCAATAAATTGTTAAAAAAAATTCCTACTGCTTCCAAGCCTAGCGAAGAAGTGCGAAGTGAATGGTACATTTCTTCTTTACCATCAAACGTAGCAATCTTTGTTGATAGGGCTAACAAAACAACTTTAGCATAAAACACGAAGGAAGCAATAGCAATAGAGAAACGTATCATATCCCTAGATCAGAAAAATGCGATAGAAGAACGAAAATCCAAGGAGGTCACTTTTAAGGAAGATCCCAAGAAAAAACAACCAAAAGATCCATTTGATTTAGAAGGATTGCAGAAATTTTTGAAAACCATATCTAACGAAATGGTTGAAATTAAAAAACAAGTGGCAGAAAAATCTTCTAAAAAGTCTTTTAAGCCTTTTAGAAGAAACCCTTCAACTGATCCAAAGCCACCAAATGCTATTACTAATGCTGAATCAGAAGAAGAAGAAGAAGAAACTACCGATGAAGAATAAGTCGTAGAAGTACAAGGTATGTGGGATTTCATCCTCCCAGATGAGGAAGATCAAGAAGCATCCCCAGTTAGCACTCGAAGTAGAAATCAACCTAATCCTCCTCAACCTACTCCTAAGTCAAAGAGCGCAAGCTCATTGACTAAGGATAAAGTTGCACCCAAGAAAACGACATCTAAAGCAATTCAAACCAGCCTATTCCAGACAAATTCATCAACTCCATCAAAAACATTGATTGTTCCAGATGAAATGGAGTATAATATCATAGAAGACATGAAGAAGACTAGGGCTAACATCACTTTTTATGAATTGAGCAAGTTAAAACACCAACAAAAGGTACTTTTGAAAGAATTACATGCTGTACCAGAAAAACCTTTGCCTGATCCTATGATTTCTCAAGCTTCCAAAGAGATGGGAAGACCTCCAGCTAATGCGATCAGTAAAGTTGATCTAGAAAATATCGCTTTAATTGGAGGAAGGTCAAGATCTCATACTCCTCCATTTCTTCTTACTTATGAAGTTTTCAATAAAAATTTGTATAATTGTTTAGTGGATTCTAGAGCTTCATCTAATATTCTACCAAAATCAATATGTGCAAAGTTGAACATTCAACCACAAAAATCGCTGTGCACATAGTTCAGCTAGATCGATCACAAGTTGAAGTAATTGGCGAATTAAATCAGGTTACCATAAGACTGTCATCTAATCCAAAGGTATGTCAAGTCATTGATATTTTAGTTGCAGATATTCCAGAATTTTATGGCTTAATTCTTAGCAGAGATTGGTCAGAAAATTTTCATGGATATTTTGCAACTGATTGGTCACATATGTGGCTTCCTTACAATGGTAAACCAAATCATATAAAGGTTGAACGAGAAAAACATCAGAAATACATAGTAACAAAACTGGAAGGAGAGAATGAACCAGTTGCATACAGCAGTAATATCATTGGAAATTATTCAGTTGATTCTTTCTTAGGAAATTTCAATGCTCATACTTCACCTTATTTAGAACATTCTGTTTTATCTCAAATAGAAAATTTTTCTCAAACAGATAGTTCTAAATGTATTAATTTTGTAGATACTCCTGTAATAAATCTTTATTTTGGAAATTATTTTTTGATGGTTCTAAGTCTAATGAAGGAGCAGGAGCAGGATTCGTTTTGGTTAGTCCAGAGGGAAACAAAATTATGCTAACTTGTAGACTTCAGTTTCATTGCACTAATAACACCGCAGAATATGAGGCTTTAGTCCAAGGATTATACAAAGCAATTGGATTAGACATCAAATATCTACAAGTTTTTGGAGATTCGGAAATTGTAATTAAACAGGTAAGAAATACTATACATTGTTTATCAAGTCATTTAAAGCATTATCAATCTTTAGTCCAAGATCTGACTGAACATTTTATAGCATTTAATATTTCATCAATTCCCAGAATTCAGAATGCTAGTTTAGACCTCCTAGCTAATGTAGCTTCCAAGCTCATTCCTGCAGAAGACTTTAGTCCTGATCAATTTTCAATCGAATTAATCTTTAGACCCTCGATTCCTGATAACGTTACCAATTGGAGGATTTTCAATGATGATCCTGATATAGTAAATTTTCTCACATCTGAAGGATCTTACACCAATTAGATAATTGATGAAGACCAACATGACAGACAATTGCTCCAAAATAGCACCAATAATTCTATGTCGAAGTCAGTAGTCAAGTTAGAAGACCTTTATGATTTGAAAGATCGATTTAAAATATCTACCAATTCAAAACTGCAAAGTTCGACTTTGAATTATGAATTAGTAAATCTAGGAACTGATGCCAAACCACAAAATATCAACCTAGGCCTTGGCCTAGCTCCTGAAGAAAAATTAGCGTATGTTCATCTTTTGAAACAATATAAAAGTTTCTTTGCTTGGAACTACGATGAACTCAAAATTTATGACACTTCTATCATCCAAAATATTATCCCAATGATAAATTATGAATAACCTGTCTAACAAAAGTTGAGAAAGATCCATCCCAATCTAGAAAATCAGATCAAATATGAACTCAATAAATTATTGAAAGCCAAGATTATTTTTCCCGTCCGACATTCTAAATGGGTTTCCAATATGGTTCCTGTTAGAAAGAAGAACGGAGACATTAGAATTTGTATTGACTTTCGAAATCTTAATAAAGCCTGCCAAAAAGATAATTTTCCTTTGCCTCCTATGGAGCAAATATTACAGGTAGTTGCAGGATCAGAATTAATGTCTTTCTTAGATGGTTTCTTTGGATATAACCAAGTATTGGTTCATCCTGATGATCAATTGAAAACTACATTCAGAACCAAATGGGGCACTTATGCATATCAAAAGATGCCTTTTGGTCTAATCAATGCTGGTGCCACATTTCAGAGAGCCATGGACATTGCTTTCAAGGAATTATTTAACAAATTAGTAGTAATTTACTTGGATGATATAACTGTATATTCCAAAAAACGAAGCAATCATCTTAGAGATTTGAAGCAGATTTTCCAACGTTGTCAAAGGTATGGGATTTCACTTAATCCGAAAAAATATTTTTTTGCATTAAGTGAAGGAAAACTTCTTGGATTCATAGTATCAAAATCTAGAATTCATATTGATCCTGATAGAATCAAAGAAATTTCTGAAATACCCTTACCTCACAACAAGAAAGCTATGCAATCTTTTCTTGGCCAGATTGATTTTGTAAAGAGATTTGTGCCAGATTTTTCGAGAATTGTATCTCCTTTACAAGAAATGATTAAAAATAATTCAAACTTCAAATGGGGCAAAGATGAATATGAGGCATTCAATCTGATCAAACAAGCAATTATTAATGCTCTATCTTTAGCAACTCCAAATTTTTCCGATCCTTTTATTTTGTATACATTTGCCTCTGATAAATCTTATGCTGCGATACTCACTCAAGCAAATCAAGACAAAGCAGAAGCTCCAATTTCTTTTTTCAGTTCAAACTTACAAGGAGCTGAGTTGAATTATTCAGATTTGGAGAAACAAGCTTATGCTGTTTTCAAAGCAATTAAATATTTCAGATCCTTTCTACTCAAAACCCATACAAAAATCATAGTACCGTTTTCAGCGGTAAGAAATCTTTTAGTCCAAAAATATGTGGGTGAGAAAAGAGCCAATTGGGTTACTGCCTTACAAGAATATGATGTAGAAATCAAACCGGCAAGTATTGTAAGAGGTAAAGGCTTTTGCAAAATACTAGCTGGAGCATCGCTTATTTCTGAAAAACCATCTGAAGAGATACAAACATATGAGGTAAGCCTAAATGATGTTGAATCATTATATGTTGATATCATATTTTATCTGAAGAATGGATATGCTCCTCCAAATCTTGATCATACCAAGAAAAGAGCTTTAAGGTTAAAGGCTAAACAATATCAGCTTGTGAATGACGTTCTTTTTAAGATGAATTATGATTCTGTTCTTCTTAGATGTCTTGAGAAATCTGAAGTTGAAAAAGTCTTACAGGAACTTCATGATGGGCCAGCAGGTGGAAATTATGCTAGAGATGCAACTGCACATAAAATCCTCCGTGCAGGCTATCACTGGCCCACTTTATTCAAAGATTCACACAGCTACGCAAGAAAATGTCAAATTTTTCAAACTGCGGCTGGAAGACAAAAGAAACCATCATTGCCATTACAACCAGTCAACGTTGAGAAACCTTTTGATCAATGGGGATTGGACATAATAGGTGAGATCGTTCCTCGCTCTTCTAAACAACATAGGTATATCATTACAGCAACTGATTATTTTACGAAATGGGTAGAAGCAGTCCCTCTCAAGACTGCTAATGCTGAGCATATCATTGAGTTTATAGATCAATTCATAATCACCAGGTTTGGTTTACCTTCTACTTTAATGTTTGATAATGCATCGTATTTTTCTGGTAATGCTATGACTGAATTTGCACTCAAGAGAGGTTTTAAACTTAAATATTCTGCCAATTATTATCCACAGGGAAATAGGTTAGTTGAATCCACAAATAAAAACTTAATCAGAATCATTAAGCGAACCATTGATCAAAATCATAAAAATTGGCATAAATCTTTAATATATGCTTTATGGGCAGATCGAATAAGGCTTCTATTGGCACTTCTCCCTTTAATTTAGTTTATGGGAGAGAAGTGGTTCTTCCAACTCATCTAACGATCCCTTCTTTAGCTTTAGTCCAATATATTGATGAAGAACCAACTTCTTCCTTACAACTAAGGCATATGGAAATAATTAAGCTAGAAGAACAACGAGAAAAGGCCAAAGTAACTCATGCTCATCATCAAGCATTAGTTAAAGCTTCTTTTGATTCAAACATGATAACCAGAAAGGATTTTCAGATAGGAGATCTAGTTTTAAAATGGGACAAGGCTCATGAGGAAAAAGGAAAAAATACGAAATTTCAACGAATGTGACTTGGTCCTTTCCAAATTGTAGAGATATTAGGTCCATCTAATTTTATGTTACAAGATTTAACAGGAAAAAGAGAGTCTTTACCTATTAATGGACAGATCCTCAAAAAATATTTTTCATAGGAGATTATTCTTCTATTTTGTATATTAGTTTTCTTTATTTTAATAAAACCAGTTGTTAACGGTTACATTTGGAATTCACGAAAAAGATTCAAATTCTCTTTTTTAGATTTTATTTCCTCATTTATATAAATAGAATTCTTTTTAGAATATTGATCATTATTATTCAAAGATACAGTTAAAAGCTTTAGTCTAGAAATGATACTAGTTTCAACTTTGTAAAATTTTGATAAAAATTGACCTCTAGTAGGAAGATGTTTTGTATCAGTTCAATGAAAGGTATCTATAACAAAATGAAGATTCTCTATAGAAAATTTCTTTCCAAAAAACTCTATCATTGTCGTCCAGAGCTATCTTAAGGAAACAATGACTTCCTCCCCACTTAGAAAATTACAATGTTTAGGGAATAATCCAATGAGACACTTTTAACTTAAAGAGTAAGAGGTCTCATCACGAGCCGGCTTATCATGATCATAGATATTATAGCTTGCTGACTTTGCCAATACTGCATACCACAACAGGGCAATGACTCAAGATTACTGCAATCAAAAGGCAAGGGGTCTCATCACGAGCCAGCTTGTTCAGCAAAGTTATAAATCAAGTGAATGGCACTATCATAAATTAGCTACCAAACCAAGACATTGTTCTTTAAGGGTAAAAAAAAGAATAAAAGCAATAAGTGTGAATATGGATTTCTCTTTCAAAATTGTATATTTCTCTAAGTGGGACACAGGATCATTGCTGGGTAATAGGTAACCCTATCGAGGCTATAGACGCTTGCTGGCAGTAGTGGCTCCACAGGGGTGTCACTCAATTAACCTATGACATAGCATGTGCGTTCATGGCATACTAAATAATACCCTTAATTTGACTACATATTGGAAAATACCTATAAAAATCACTTTATTTAACCCCCTACAAATACTAACCCATTGTCTTTTCCCAATTTAAAAAACCCCTAATTTCACTAGATATTGTAGGTATCCATTTTTTCATTCATTTTTTATACCCCTTTATATTTATATCCTTAACATAATGACATGATGCCTCTCTTATGACCCCACGAGAATTCTACAATTCACCTTTCTTCTTGTGATGTACATAGGAGATGCATATTAGTATTCCCACAATGTGATTAGTCAATCCACACTCAAGCACATCTCATTATGGTTTGTGGCATTTAATGGTATAAGCCATACAAAGATCAACCATGTTTTAGGAAGATTGATTATGTGCATGTATATAAAATGACATATAAATTGATCTATATGATGATGAAAAATCAATTTATCAATATTTATAAATATGTCTGCACCAAATAAAGTGTTCAATCAAAAGTATAGACCCTCTAGATGCAATACCACTATCTAAAACCAAGGTTAGGGCCCCAAATCTCAAATCCATATAAAGCGATGGGTTATATCTCCATCACTCAATTAATAATTCAAACGCTATCTCTCAAGCAAGGGAAATTATTACAACCTATTTGGATCTTTGGAGAGGAATAAATAGAGCAACCTCCTTGTGTGTTATTGCAATTCATATCTAAGAATCTTGCTATACTCATGCATTCATGGTGAATTCTAATGGACATGAACAACCACCCTTATTTATAAGTAATACCATTTCGTTTTGTAATATATACAAATTACAAGAAATAGACGAGAAATTTGCTATTCTTTTGGAAAATGTTGTATATACAGACTATGGTATAGGAACACTAAACTAGATGAATATTGTCTAATCTCTACAATGATGTGATGTGATCCTTTTTAATTTCTCAATAAGATAAGTCATTTATTTTATTTAATATAAATATAAAGGATATGTAGATATTTTACTTAAAATTTTTACAATACCATTATTTGTTTTAGAATATTTGAGAGTGGTTCCAAAATCATCAAACATCAGCTAGAGGGAAAGAATTTTATATCACATTCAAAATTCATCAAACCTAATAGTTTTCAAAATTTTAAGATCAATGGGATTGTGAAATTTCATTAGATTATATCATGTATGAGGGTAAGTGACTGTCATTTAATCAAGAGAACCGAGCCCTATATGCACCCAAATTTTGGTGGTGTTGATTGTTGAACTCCTTTGTCATGGCCTTAGCAAAAATGTACCCTTCACTCAAATCAAAATCATTGATCAAGCATTTTAAGCTTTTTCTACCATATTTTAAGGCCTGGATTAGACATTTTGATCAAAATTTTCCCTTGAATGGTGTCAACTTGTCTATAGAGAAACAAGGTCTAGTAAAAGGCTAGACAAGAGAAAAATGAATAATGATACTAGCGATGAGGAGCTCGACGTAAGTGATGGTGGAACATTATTTGTCAAGAAGTGGTGGAACAAGCATGGTGGTGCTACCCCACAGCTACAACATTTGGAAACATGGGTGCTTTTATAATTGGTGAAAACTTCCTCTATAGAGAAGTGTTTAGCAACTAGATCAGTTTACTGTTTTGGACCTTTTGGTCTTCATATTTCAGTGTGTAGATAGCCTATTTTGTAAACATAGCTATTTGGTCATTTTATTGATGATGGTTGCTAGATAACCTATTTCATTCCATAAGTTAATGGTCTACTTTCTATTATATGACTTAAAAAATTGTATATTTGTTTGGAATTGATAGAATCTAGTTTCTAGATAGCTAATGCTCAAATAGTTAATCATTAATGTACTACCTGTTGATCATAATCCGTTTCCCATAGAATTTCATAGGAAATCTGGCATAGAGTTCTCAAATTCCCCCTTTTAGACTTGGAAAATAATTTTTGTATCTATCGTTGCCATTTCCCGCCTCTAAAATTCATTATAAATGGCTGAAAATTTCATATTTGAAATATTTAAGGTTTAGCCCTATCGGCCCTGGCCCCTCTGTTTTCTTACTCCATGCAACCAAAGGTTGTAACCACGCGTCAGGCCGAAAGGCGCTTACTGAATGCATATCGGGCGCGTTCTGGGCCGTCCCATCAAACCATAGATCAACGTATCGCATCTCTCCTGCCTTGTGGTCCCCGCCCCGCATCCACTATTTAAAAACTGCCCGGTATTCATCGCACTGCCTTTCGGCGGTAAGTAGTAATTCCCGTTCAGCCAGCAATTCCACTCAGCGCTCGCCACGCGTCCCAGCGTACGGCCTCAAAACCGCTCTCCATCGTGCATTACTATTCGACCCAGGACACGGAGCAATATTGCTGTTAGTCGTCCGATCTGAAGGTCTTCATCTGACGATCATCATACCCTGAAGCTGCACGAACATTAACCCAAGCCAATAGCGCCCCTGGCCCACTATCTATTACCTCCGGTGCTCTTCCAACCGTCGATCTCCTCCTGAGATCGGACGGTCAGGATTTGATTATCTCCGTCTTTGACCGGTTCCCAGAGTCAGAACTCCATGTCATCCATTTCCCGTTGTCCCGATATCGTGCCACCTGTCTCCCAGTTTTTCTCCACATGCACTCCGCCACCCCAGATCTATATTTGGTCCATTTCTTCGTTTATTACGTATTTTCACGATTATTTTCGCATTTTTCTCCACGACCACTCCACACTGTTACGCTGCATTTCCTACCATCGTCCCACATTTCTCCACCAGTCAACCACTCAGATACTGTCACACCATTACCCCTACTGTGCCTGCATTCCCATGCATTGGTTTTCCTAACATGTTTGCGGATTTTACAGGGTGCGAATGGAGGTAATCTGCCATTACTCATAGCCTCCATTACAGAAGTCATGGCCGTGTCAAAGGACAATTTTTCAAAGGCCAACTTTATGGAAAAAGGATTTGGGAAGCTGTTACGACACGACTTTCATTAAAAGAAGCAGGGTTAAAATCTATCAAACCCTTCGGAGTTATTCAAAGCGCAGATTTTTGCAGATGAAGACAATAATGTTGTGGCAAAGAGTATCAGTGGAAGATCCAGGAATTCAGTGTCCAATATTGAAGATTTTCAATCTTAATTCAGGGTCTAGCCGGCAAAGGGTATGATGCAAAAAAAAAATACCCTCCAGGTCTTCTTTTAGCAGAATTTATCTTCAGAAAAGGACAGAATGTTAATATGACTATCCCTATATCGTGTTCCTGAAGAAGTTTTCACTCAAAACATTTATTCCTGAAGACAGGCTACAGAGTACGTGCATCACTACAAAGTCATCAAGCAGTATGGGCATGCAAGTATCCACCATTTTGTATTAATTATGCAAATTGAATGTTCGTCACTTACCTCTTTTACTAAGTTTTGGTTTCTCCTATAAAAACCATGAAGAAACGCATTGTAAGGGTTCCAGATTTTATCAGAAAATTATGCAGTGAAAGGCTTTTTGCATACATTTTGTAAAATTCTTGTATGAAGGCTCAGAGCCTATAGGGTCTCAGTGAGGAGGAGTTCTATTTGTCAAAGAGGATTCTGGTCTTTGGTATTTCACAGTCTGTAATCTTCTTTATTGTGTTATATTAATAGAACATGTCATTTCATCCATCTTTCTTGTATCATGTTTTGGAATGCGAGTGGCTCACTGATTTTTGGTATGGATTCATCCTAGTTGATGCCCATACTCGGATCAGTCAAGCGCTTTAAATATGGCTCATGCATGATATTCTATTTCATTACTCATCTAAACCGTGTTTCTGCTATATTATTTGCTTTGGGAGGGTGCTTTTAAAATGCTATTATCATGTATGGATTCTTAGATTGGTAAGCCCATGCATGGTGGTATTGTATATATGGGTATCAACTCAACGTTAGCTAGTATCTTCTCAATGTTTCTTTCACTACATACACCTCTTGATAATTTATGTCTGTGAAGTATTTCTGAATCGGCCCGCTTTGCAGTAAACTGTCTCTGAATTGTCTGTTGCTTTCATATTAGAGTTCTGCATCTTGCCTCTGTAGTATTTCTTTTCCTGTGTTAGTTTCTGAGAGTTTGGTCCCATTCTATTTTATTTCCCTGTTTACAGAAGATAGCATGTGAGCTGAAGCTGACAACTTCACACATTATATTATAGGCTCCTTGCTATGCTAAGATGTCCTAGGCACTGGTCTATCACAACTCTAGGTTGTCTCTAGGAGCTACAACATCTTTCTGGCAATGTTGCAAGGGATGAAGTTAAGAAATTTTGAATCCCTTGACCTCGACAAAATTCCATTCACTCTCTAAGTAGGTGAGCACAAAGAGTTGAGAGTTGTATATCCCTCACCTTGGCGACTCCATATTTTTTATTTGATAAATCTATTTGCAGTCATGGCTCCTCGTAGGCCACATCTGAGGTCAGATACATCTAATTCAAAGACACCTTCAGTGTCTGACCCTGACCAGATTATACATAGAAGACATTGGAGGGAAAGGAAATCAGCCCGTTCCGAAATTCCTAAAGTATCTATAGAAGAATTTCCATCCTCTTCTTCTCAAGAAGCCTAAGTGCTAGATCCCGACTCCACTGTGGGAGATAATGATTATTATTATTCAGATAGTCCACCCTGAGAGGGCATCCTAAATAAAAATAGTCTTCATCCTACTCCTGAAGGTTGAAGAGGTCAAGGAAGTAACCGAAATATCTTTTGTTAACAGACCTTTGTTCCCCTCAACCCCTCCAGCTGCAGTTGAATATATTCCTATTATTATTCATACTCCACTTCCTCCTCCTCTTCCTCCTATTACTCATCAAACTATTGCACTACCTCCACCTCCTCCAATGGCTAATGTTCCAGCCTTCTTGATGAATAAATATGCTCCCCTGGCATTACCCTAAGTGTTGAATGATATGCCCCAGGATTATCTAAAGGTCTTGCCCAGATTCAATGGAGAAAATGAAATCGATGCTCAGAAACATCTTGAGACTTTCTGCTCCTTTGCAGAGAACTTTAATGTTGAACATCTAGATGTGGTTTTAAGAATTTTTGTGCAATCTCTAGATGGTGAAGCTCGAAAATGGTTTAAAACATTGGTTGTCCATTCTATTACTACTTGGGATAACATGGAAGACACTTTTCTCAGGAAATGGGGAGAAAAGAAAGATCATGGAAATTGTCTCATTGAGTTCAATACACTGAAGAAAAGACACAATGAAGGAGTGTCAGAATTTATCAAGAGATTTAATAAGCTGTATTTGAGTATCCCTGCTGATATGAAACCCCATCATACTACTGCAGAGGTTGTTTTTTTAGCAGCCTTTGATTCAGAGTTTGGCTTCTCTCTCAGAGAAAGAAAGCCTGCTACCCTGGATGATGCTCAGACAGACACACTAGAGTTGGAAGCAAACTTTGCCTCCACTGGTAAATAAAAAGGAAGAGTTGAGCAAGATACCAGAAGAAGGGGCAAGGAAGAGGTATCTACCTCTAACCGAGACAGAGACTCAACCAATGAAAAAATGGAATAAATGAGTAAATTGATTAAGAAAATGGTCAAGCTTGAATTGGAAGCCAAGAATTCAGCCTTCAGGAATTACCAGAATGCTCCAAACAGAGGTTGCAATCCTCAATATAGGAAACCACCCTTGCAAATATTTCCAAGGGAAGCAAAGGAGCAATAGGATCAAGTGCCACACCCATTGTACCTGGAAGGTCCAGTAGATGACTCCACTGAGGAAATTGCCTATAGGATGGAGGATGCAAATCTCGCCTTTTCAAATAGTGATGGAGAATAATGCCCTTTGCAAGGGAATGATGAAGCTGGATGCTCATTGCAAAAAGAAGAAAGGATCTGAGATGCTGAAGAAGAAGAATTTGACCATTACTATAAACAATTTGATGATTTCATGCAAGAACATTTCAATAGAAGATATGATATCAGATCTTCTAGGAAGAGGACTCGTACCCAAGAGCAAGAAGAAGAGCTACCCCAGAAGGAAGAACCTGCTTAGGAGGAATCAACAATGCATAAAACTACAGACAAAGGTAAGCAACCTCTAAACAAACCTTTGCAGTCTAATGATCAAGTTCCTTCTTCTTCTGAAAGCTGGCTTCTATTGGCCAAAGCTTTTTGGGGATGTTTTTTCCAGAGTAAGAGCATGTGATAAATGCCAAAAATTTGCTGAGAGACAGAAATCTGCACCGTTTCCCCTGATTCTAGTGCACATAGATGAACCATTCAAACAATGGGGTATTGATTTTAAAGGTGAGATACATCCCCCATCAAGTGGACAGCATAAATGGATATTAACATCCACTGATTATTTGACTAAATGGGTGGAAGCCATACCTGCAAGGAATGCTACAGATACTGTGATCATAAAGTTCATGGAGGAAAACATCATATCCAGGTTTGGCTTTCCTGCTAGGATAGTGACTGATAATGCACAGGCCTTCAAGTCTGCAAAATTTGTGAATTTCTGCCAGCAATACAATATCATACTGAATCACTCTACAGCTTACTATCCACAAGGGAATGGCTTGGCAGAGTCTTCAAATAAAACTCTGGTGAGGGCTTTGAAGAAGAATATCAATGAAAATCAGAAGAATTGGGATTCCCAATTGAAATTTTCTCTATGGGCTAATATAATCACCAACAAGAGAGCAACTGGGAAATCTCCCTATGAATTGGTATATGGACGAGCAACAGTTTTTCCTATATAGCTGGCTTTACCAGTGGCCCGCTTCATGCAAGAAAGCCAGGAGGAACCTGATGATATGATCAGGAGAATCAATCAATTGGTGGAATTAGAAGAAACACGGGGCCAAGTGAATCAGAGGTTAATAGAATATCAAGAGAAAATGAAACACATTTTTGATCAGCACGCAAAAGACAGGAAGCTACATATTAGTGATTTGGTGCTCAGGTGGGATATCCAGAGAGCTAAGAAGGGAAAACATGGTAAATTAGACCCCCTCTGGTTTGGTCCTTTCAAAATTGTGGAACAAGGGGGCAATAATACTTTCACGTTGGAAAATTTACAGGGCGACTTGCTGGATGCCCCTGTAAACGGTCAATTCCTTAAGCCCTACTTTCAGTTCTAAATCAGGCAAATGAAGCCTAATGTATTATATTGTATCATAGTTTCCTTCTTCTTTTTTGTATGAATAATGTTGGTGTTGTGATGATTTATAAAGTCAAAATGGAGGTGCTGGAGAAGCAGAGTCTGTATACGGGATGATCAGAGGGTCTGCGAGTTCTCGACATGTTGAGGGATGAACGTGTCATCCCCAGATGGAGCCGATGTTGATCATAATCCATTTCCCATAGAATTTCACAGGAAATCTGGCATAGAGTTCTCAAATTCCCCCTTTCAGACTTGGAAAATCATTTTTGTATCTATCGTTGCCATTTCCCGCCTCTAAAATTCATTATAAATGGCTGAAAATTTCATATTTGAAATATTTAAGGTTTAGCCCTATCGGCCTTGGCCCCTCTTTTTTCTTACTCCGCGTGACCAAAGGCTGTAACCATGCATCAGGCCGAAAGGCACTTACCGAATGCATATCGGGTGCGTTCTGGGCTGTCCGATCAAACCATAGATCAATGTACCGCATCTCTCCTGCCTTGTGGTCCCTGCCCCGCGTCCACTGTTTAAAAACTGCCCGATATTCATCGCATCGCCTTTCGGTGGTAGGCGGCAATTCCCGTTCGGCCAGCGATTCCACTCAGCGCTCGCCATGCGTCCCAGCGTATGGCCTCGAAACCGCTCTCCATCGCGCATTATTGTTCGTCCCAGGACGCGCATCGATATCACTGTCAGTCGTCCGATATGAAGGTCTTCATCTGACAATCGTCATACCCCAAAGCTGCACGAACATTAACCCAAGCCAATAGCGCCCCTAGCCCACTGTTTATTGCCTCCGGCGCTCTTCCAACCGTCGACCTCCTCCTAAGATCGGACAATCAATATTTGATTATCTCTGTCTTTGACTGGTTCCCACAGTTAGCACTCCACGTCATCCATTTCCCGTTGTCCCGATGTCATGCCACCTGTCTCCCAGTTTTTCTCCACGTGCATTCCACCACCCCAGATCTATATTTGGTCCATTTCTTCGTTTATTATGTATTTTCACGATTATGTTTGCATTTTTCGCCACGACTGCTCCACACTGTTACGCTGCATTTCCTACCATCATCCCACATTTCTCCACTAGTCAACCGCTCAGAGACTGTCACACCATTACCCCTACTGTGCCTTCATTCCCGTGCATTGGTTTTCCTAACATGTTTGCGGATTTTATAGGGTGCGAATGGAGGTAATCTACCATTACTCATAGCCTCCATTACAGAAGCCGAGGCCGCGTCAAAGGAAAAATTTTTAGAGGCGAAATTTATGGAAAAAGGATTTGGGAAGCTGTTACGACATGGCTTTCATTAAAACAAGCAGGGTTAAAATCTATCAAACCCTTTGGAGTTATTCAAAGCGCATATTTTTGCAGATGAAGACATTAATGTTGCGGCAAAGAGTATCAGTGGAAGATCCAGGAATTCAGTGTCCAATATTGAAGATTTTTAATCTTAATTTAGGGTCTAGCTAGCAAAGGGTACGATGCACAAAAAAAAATACCCTCCAGGTCTTCTTTCAGCAGAATTTATCTTCAAAAAAGGAAAAAATGTTAATATGATTATCCCTATATCGTGTTCCTGAAGAGGTTTTCACTCAAAAAATTTATTCCTGAAGATAGGCTACAGAGTACGTGCATCACTACAAATTCATCAAGCAGTATGGGCGTGCATGTCTCCACCATTTTGTATTAATTATGAAAATTGAATGTTCATCACCTACCTCTTTTACTAAGTTTTGGTTTCTCCTATAAAAACCATGAAGAAACACATTGTAGAGGTTCCGGATTTTTATCAGAAAATTATGCAGTGAAAGACTTTTTGTATACACTTTGTGAAACTCTTGTATGAAGGCTCAGAGCCCATAGGGTCTTAGTGAGGAGGAGTTCTGTCTGTCAAAGAAGATTCTGGTCTTTGGCATTTCACAGTCTGTAACTCTCTTTTATATGTTATTTAATATATCATTTCATCTCATCCATCTTTCCTGTATCATGTTTTGGAATGCGAGTGGCTCACTGATTTTTGGTATGGATTCATCCTAGTTGATGCCCATACTCGGATCATTCAAGCGCTTTAAATATGGCTCATGCATGATATTCTGTTTCATTACTCATCTAAACCGTGTTTTTGCTATATTAGTTGCTTTGGGAGGGTGCTTTTAAAATGCTATTATCATGTATGGATTCTTAGATTAGTAAGCCCATGCATGGTGGTATTGTATATCTGGGTATCAACTCAACGTTAGCTAGTATCTTCTCAATGTTTCTTTCACTACATACACCTCTTGATAATTTATGTCTGTGAAGTATTTCTGAATCGGCCCACTTTGCACTAAACTATCTCTGAATTGTCTATTGCTTTCATATTAGAGTTCTACATCTTGCCTCTGCAGTATTTCTTTTCCTGTGTCAGTTTTTGAGAGTTTGGTCCCATTCTATTTTATTTCCCTGTTTACAGGAGATAGAATGTGAGCTGAAGTTGACAACTTCACACATTATATTATAGGCTCCTTGCTATGCTAAGATGTCCTAGGAACTGGTCTATCACAACTCTAGGCTGTCTCTAGGAGCTACAACACTACCTATGCCATTTGTCTCTTGATTAATGTAAAAATATGTGCAATATTGTTCTAGCTTATAGCATATAGAGTGCCAAACAAATATCTCAGAGGGTCGAATGTGGAACAAAATACATCGTAAGGAGTAGGAAGACTCCAAAGAACAATATGAGTACAGCGTAAATCAATTTTCTTGAACTAGAAGCCACAATCCTCCATATACATTTTGAGTTCTTTGAAGCGAGTGAGGAAGTTTTTGATCCTCTTGAAAACCTGTGTCTCCATGTTCATCAAATCAGTTGCAATCTTCATCGAGGGAATCTCATTAGATTGGAAAAAATTTATTAAACATATCTCCAGCCTCCATGGGAGATCCCAATTTCTAAAAATGGAATTGCAACACATTCAACACCAGCCTCCATGGGAGATCCCAATTTCTAAATATGGAATTGCAACACATTCAACACATGGATTCCAATTAGATCTTGGGATTCATAAACACTATTCAACTATTCCTCCATGTTCTCATCATCTTTGGGTTCATTCTTAGGCCACAGTTCTGGAGCACATCCTCTATTATGCTACAATTTTCACCTGTGAGAATGGAGCTAGGGTTTATGGGCCCCATGACAAATCTAGGCAAAAAGTGCTAGTGAAGAGCAAGGGTCAAGTGGGCACACAAGGCCACTGGGCTTTGGATTGACCGTGAATGGGTGTTACGTTAACGCACTCCGTGCGAAAAGGTCACTAGATCAAATTCCCCAAGAGTTTTTATCCCACCCACTAAAAAAAATAAATAAATAAATAAATAAAAAAGTGGGCACACAAGGTGCAGGGATCATGTGAGAACAACAACAAAACGCTCTTTTGTTACTTGGAAAAATATCACTCCCCTCCCTTCCCTCACTCAAGAGAAAAAAAAAAGTCAAAATTTTATTGATTATACAACATAAAATAAATAATCCCCACTCAAACAAATACCCGACATATAACTCAAAACCTAAAATGATTTGACAGAGGAGGCAGCTGGGAAAACACAGACCTGTTGCATAAACATGCCACACTAAATTAAAAAAAATTGCGCAGTAATAACCATTCTAACTAAAAATTACACATCCCGCAATGCTATATTCACATATTTGCATTAAGCGCAGGCTCAAATTTGGCCCCAGCCTATCAAAATTGGTTGCAATTTCTGGCTGTAAAAAAGACAACAACAGTTGGTGGCTTCTTAGAGTAGCAGTAATACTACTGCCATATGTTACCCTAAGTTGTCATCCTTGGATTGGGTTCTTCCACTTAGATGCTATTTTAGGTAATAACAGTGTTAATGCCATGGACCATTACTATTTCTTGACAAATGTTAGCATAATTGAGATAATGTGTGATTCTTGTAATGGAATTAAATTTATATGTGATGTTAATTTATATCGTTGCATTGATTCCACCTTAGTATGCAATTATTTTTATTTTCATATTTCCATCCAATTTTGTGCACTGTTGCTGGATCATGTTCTGAATCCTGATGGAATGAAAAAAAAATGAGTTTGATTCCCAACAACCAAGGAAAGTGAGTTTTGGCACATGAAAAAATCAATTCATATGGGTGTTTCATTTACCATTGAACCCATACACTGGAACCTATATCTTTTTAGCTCTAAAAAAGGCAGTAAGGTACTGAGATATATATTATGATGAGAATTTCATTCAATACTAGACTTTTACTCTATATCAGGATGCAAGTGATAATTAGATATGGAAAACCATAGGACCCCATAATCCTAGCACTGCTCAACTCGGGCCTTCCTCACCAGCAACACAAAGATTATAATTACTTTTTATATTACTACACTACAATACCAGATTATCGCCTATATTCTCTTTCCTAATATCAGTATCTTCAAACATTTTTTAATGCAATGTAGAATTCAAGATTACTAACATCCATCAAACAACCATTATATCTCAATGTCGAATGCATTGTTTATGAAAAAATAACAAATTTAACAACACTGAAAGATACCAAAATGGAGTTGACATACTAAATCCAAGTAATAGGAACAAGAAGTGATTTTGTTACCTCATCCAGATTCAAACCACCAACTCGGGAGACACTCCCACAAAATGCTATGTCAACCACTTCTTTACCTAACCCATATATCTCAAAAATTTGTGCTCCACAATAATTGGAAAATATTGCATCAAACATTCCTTGAGTTTGAGAATACTAGTTATCTCCGTTATGTTAAACATACTAGAAAGAATTGACTTTTACTTCAAAAAGTAGCCAATTACCAAAAAGAGGACACTGGAATTAACTGGTTCATATGCCCAAGGGGACCAAGTACTATAAGCAAAATAATAATAAGTTAAGAAAAGGTTAGTCAGAACTTAGCTCACCTAGAAAGACACGAGATACCCATCTTTGAGAGTATCTTCAAAAGGCCAGCCTTAATTGCGTGCAAGATTTAGATAAAGTTACATAAGTTTCTAACTCTTCAGAAATATCATTTCTCTGGCAGGGCAACAAAAATTATCACTTCTATTCTCCTAGAGAAATTGAAGGAAGAAAATTCTAACACCGAAAACTCTTTACCTTCAAAAATGAAATGTGATATATCCAAGATAGTAGACAACCACACAAGAAAACTACAGATAGAAAATTACTTTGAGATCCTAAAATTATTGAACAGATAACTTGGGTTTGTATCCAAGGAGATTGCAAAAATAGCAAACATTTATCATTATTACACAGGCAAACATAAATAAGTTTTGATATCAGTACTCAAAGAGGAATGCAGAGAAAATCATAATTTAAACTTAGGTGTGAAAGAGAACAAAATTTGAGAATGCAATATCAGATATATATTATCTATAACTTCTAGACATGGTAGCCATGATTTACTTTCTCCGGTTAAGAATACAATGAATCATCAGTGCTTTATCTTAATTTGAAGAAACGATTAACCAAAACCATGCATCTATTTACGTATCCACATCCATAGTAGTTTCCTTGCAATCATCACTTTTTAATACACCCTTCCCATTTATCAGCATCGTTTATAGTTGTAAAACAATTTCTTTAGCATCCTTGATATTAGGCACATATTTTCTGCTTATAGGTTTATATTCTTCTAGGACAGAAATAGTAAACAATATCATCAATTTCCACTAGTTGTTAATATATATGCAATTTTTCCTAATCACAGATTATCTGCTTAAGTTAAGGTCTAATCTCATGCTAACATAGTCTTCTTTTAATTTCTTATGCTCCCCTCACATCCTCATTCATTTATTGCAGAATAAACTATTCCATCAGATATTTCTCCCGAAGAATTTCATGTGAATGTTGAATATTTTTTTAGTATATAAAACTAAAATTTCATAATCACGGTTATTGTCTAATTGGATTTTCTTCTCAAAAAAATTACGAACTTAAGAACTTCTAGCAACAGATTGGACTGACAGTAAATATTGGATTGTTGCTATACATATGTCAAGGTTATTGTGACAAAAGCAAGATCCATCATGTTGTCATTAAACATTAGTATACAAATGTGAAACAGGGTTAATCATCGACACATAGGTCACAGTCTATAGATTACTTCCCTTGATAGTCTCATTATTATCTATCCACAAGATTATTATAAATGTAATTTTCAAATCAAGGTTCTCTTATGTCACCAAAGATGTCAAGACATCGTGACGATATTAAATGCTCAATCACCATGCTCAACCACACTGCCTCAAAAATCAAATCTTGCAGCAACCAACTGAAATTATTTTGTTAATAAGCTTTAGAACATGCTATCTATGATACACATATATACTCAAGACTTATTTGCATCTAGCTAGACAACTCAATACATCGAAATCCTAGACAATTGTATACTTTAAGGCTTGGTCATTAACGCACAAGCACATAGACTTCCATTAATTCTTTTCACTTCCACAAAAGCCCTTTCTTTTGAACCTGTTCCAATTTAATCATGTCTAATTTTAATTTTTGATTAACTAACAATAGAAAAAAAATACATAAAAAATACATGTCACTTTCCAAGTATTCATAACATGTCACTTTCCAAGTATTCATAAATGGTAAACCAGGTAGACCATCAGTATTGATTAGAGTGCATAACCCCAAAGGAATACAAGTATTCATAAATGGTAAACCAGGTAGACCATCAGTATTGATTACAGTGCATAACCCCAAAGGAATCACAAGAGTTGAACTCGTGACATCCCACTTTTAAGAAGTTCAATGTCTGACTCCAAGGCCAATCAAGCCAATCTTCGGGGCTCACAAATAGGATAATAAAAAATATTTGTATTTGGTAACAACGCGTGATACCTATCATCCATCTCATAAAGGATATAGGTTGGTAAAAATTGAAGTAGACTTACAAATTAGCTAATTTAGACAGTTTCATTGTGGGAAAAATCAATAATCTCATTCTAGATGATGATTCAAGTTGGGAATCAAACCCTAATCAAGGACTGAAATTTGCCAAACCTCTTTCTAGTATTAATTTAAATATGTAGACTATAGATTGGCACTCCCCAGCTGACATTATCAAGAAGCACACTGGTAGCTCTAGAGTGATTGATACAAATGTGGATGCTTCTTCTCCGTCTACTTTTTACATCTATCCCACATTATGTTGTAACTGGTGTACTTTTGAGCCCCATTGACCTATCTTTTTGTTGCCCACAGCCATTAATAAAACTATTTTTATCTTATCTTCTGTCACCCATTAATAGGAAATGGTACTGTAATATAAAAACAATAATAAATAGCCAGGACTAACTCTCACCAATTTAGATCCTCATCTAGGAGTGAGCACTTAGTGCCTATACTTTCTTTTATATATTTGAGGCCAATGTACATCGAGGAATTACACTGTACAATACAAGTATTCAAGAGACATCTGCTATCAATTCCATCTCAGCAAAACCAATCTCAGTTACATACCATGAACCACGTAATCCAAATGTACATCAAGAAATTAAACTATACAAAACAACTATTCGAGCGACACCTTTCATTAATTCCGTTTCAGCAAAAAAAATCTCAATTATTTACCCTGAACCTCAGATACAGGAACATACTACACAAAAAAATTAATTTCATGGACCCAATTCCAAAAAACATAACACCCTATATCCAGAAACACCTAAAACTAGAAAACTAGACTACTGTTAAGGTAGAAACATGGACATAAAAAACATAATTAACAAATCAGACAAGCCCTCCCTTTACAAAAACCATATGGTGTCATGCAAAGGAACAACATGACCACTACAACAGGCAGAAGCTAAGGCTGACCTCCCCAAAAGTAAAGATATTTAGTTTCTCCTTTTAAATTAAATTGGTTTGCAGAGGTGGATGAAACAAACTTCTATGCTTTTATCCTTGTCTTATTAGACTTATTGATGCAGTTAGTTTTCCCTTCCCCAGTTGAAAATTAAGCAAGTAACTTACAATTGTGACTTGCATAGTATTGTATTTTTAATCAGTTCTATCCCTTTTTGAAATAAGTAGTTTTAAATAAACAGATACTATTATGGCATAGTTTACAGTTTGTCTATAAATTCAATGCAATGAAGCAAAATGCTAAAACTATACTGACTATACTAAATGATTTCTTGCATATGTGACAACATTTCACATTTTGATTTTTAGCAAGGGCTTGGTGAATTGTTTGAGGTCATTTGAACATCATTTTTCTTGCTTTTTCTAGTTCCAGAAGCTCAAGTTAGCGAGCTGAATAAAATTCTCTCTTTACTCACGAGTCACTGTAGAGCACCGATAAACATGGTACTGAAAGATGGACTAGTGGTCAAACAATGGGATATGGTGTTCTTAAATCTTAATTTGAAGAGCTGGACACCATATATCCTGTAGAAAATAGATATATGCATACAGTAGTATCAAATTCCAATTGAACTATGAAATCCTTAATTGTTTATTTTTTATAATTTATTTATGTAGAGAACTCAGAGTTGCTTAATTCTTTTGAAACACACAAGATGAGTGCCCTCATATGTTTAGTTAATATTCTTGTGGACAATGAAGACGTGGTATGGGAAATTTGGAATTCTTCATACTGTGAAATGCCCCTGTACAGTTCCTAAACCTAAGGATACTGGAGTATATCGGGGATTTTCCAGCTATGGATGGATTTAACATGTTCATTCTGGGAAATACCTTTGGAGCACAAAAAACTAGGACCAAAAAATGCCTTCTCAATAATGAAGTTATCTCATTCTATCCCAGAGTTGCCTACATTTTCTGAAAGACACAAGATGAGTGCCCTCATATGTTTAGTTAATATTCTTATGGACAATGAAGACATGGTATGGGAAATTTGGAAACATTTCTTCATAATGTGAAATGCCCCTCTACAGTTCATCAACCTAAGTAGACTGGAGTATATCAGGTATTTATCAGCTAAGGATGGAGTTAACATGTTCATTCTGGGAAATACCTTTGGACCATTAGAAATTAGGAACAAAAAAATTCCTTCTGAAACATTAGGTTATCTCATTCTATCCTTTTCTTAGGGACAATATAAATACACTATCTTTATTAGTCTAATATTTATATTTCTATATGGTCTAATATTTATCTATGATTGGAAATTTTCTCAGGGATCAATTCCTGCATAGATTAGATTAGTATTGAACCATGATATCTATTGTCATATATTTAATTAGTTATTTTTTTTGAAGCTTCAGCGAAGTAATGAACTCAGAGTTTCTTAAATTTTCTAAAAGACGCAGGATGAATGCTCTTATTTTGTTACAATTCTCGTGGATAATGAAGATTTTGTAGATGAAAAGTAATTTGAAAACATTTATTGATAATGTGAAATGCCCTTGTACTCTCTGTAAACCTAAGTAGACTGGAAGGGTTAGTTATTTACCAGCTAATGATGGAGTTTAACAAGCTCATATTGGGAATTGCCTCTGGACCATTTGATAGAAACTAGGACTGGAAAATGTCTTCTCATTTATGAAGTTAACTACTTTACTTTTTACTCAGGGATAATATACTTGGTTACTAGTCTAATATTTACATTTATATCCAGTCATGCTAATGCCATATTAATTTCGATGAAGACCTTGTACATTTCCCATTTATGATTTGCTAATGACTCAAAAAGTTCAAGATAAGAAGAGATTTGGGATTCATAAAAATCAAGTTTCAAGGTTGTTACACATTCATTCTCAAGCATTTTATTGAAATGAATTTGCTTTGGACTTTGAGGTTTTATCATGGTGAACTAGATTTTAGAACCAGACACATCCTTTGACAATACATTTCATATCATTAGAGAAAATAGAAGCTATACACATTCAATGTCATTTATATATTGACATTTGTTTAGGTGTAGTTGCAACAAAATGATTATATAATGTGACACAAGACACAACTTTGGGTTTTATAAATTTCATGATATTTGCTGATATCTTATGTATATACTCCATAACAAACAATGTGTGGCATAGAGATGGCCAGACACATGCCTAAAGGCCAAAATTATCTCAAACAGCTTCTAGTCTAAAGCAATCTACAGAGTTGTGTGCACTGTGTACGTACTAAATTATAAATTTCACGAAGGCTGTGAGAAATATCATACCCGAAGGCATATGGAGTGGAAGGAAATCACAAGCAAATTGTCTCAAAATCTTTTGTTGCTATTTGTTTTCACATGCAACAAATGGAAAACATGAAAAAACAAATAACACATATTTGAATTAGAAGAGAAAGCATAATTGGTAGTACAGATGTTGTCTTGGAGAAAAGGGAAAGGAAGAAGGGAAAAAAGGCAAAAGTAGAAGGGAAGAAATCTACAAAGGTATGTATAACTCAACGAAATCCACAAAGGTTGTTTTTGAAAACAACAAAAGGAAGAAGGAAAAAAGGACAAAAGTAGAAGGTAAACAAAAAAAACACATCTTTGTAGGGTAGACGAAGAGTCCAAAGTGTACGCTCTTTGAATATATATATATATTCTTTTGATATCCTTCCACTCAATGTGCCCTCTGGTGTGATGTTTCTCACATCTTTTGTGGAGTCTTTGTTGAGTTATGCATGCCTGTGTAGATTTCTTTAGCCTAGTTTAAGATATTTTTCCCTTGCCCATGATCTTCATCAAAGGTTTAGCACAATACAGATGTTGTCTTTGATGAATATCATGGGCAAGGGAAAATTATCTCAAACAACATCTTTAACTAGGCTAAAGCAATCTACACAGGCATGTATAAGTCAAAGGCTCCACAAATTTTGTGAGAAACATCACACCAAAGGGCACATGGAGTGGAAGGAAATCACAAGCAAATTGTCTCGGAGTCTTTGTTATGATATGGTTGTATGCTTGTGGCAAAATAAAATTAGGAAAAATCTAGAAGAAAAAATCAAAATACACATTTTTGTAGGGCACAATGAAGAGTCCGAGGTGTATAGGCTATTTGAATGAGGAAGTAAAAATAAGTCTTTGATAAATATTAAATATAATCTTCAAGAAGTATCAGACTATATTGTTGTACCATGGCTTGTATTAAAAGATAATGTAAGAAAGGTCACAGAAGTAAAGGAAAGCAATCTAAAACATGAAAATATGACCAAAAAAACATTAGATGATGCTGAGGAAGCTAGTTCCAACAAGACAAATAGTAAAAAATCAGACCAAAGTTCAAGAGAATTCCAAAGTCGTATCTACATAAAGAATGATGATGGATTCAAAGTTCCAAGAACTACCTACAACTAGTGAAGAAGTCTGGAAATCAGTTAGCCTACAATAGTCAACTGTATATCCAGTAAGTGTTGCTTTTGAGTATTGACTCACACGAGTCTAACTCATTTGAAGAAGCGAACATAAAGCAAGAGTTGCAGAAAGAAATTCCACAGGATTATACTGAAATATAGATAAATCAGACTTGGGAGCCTCTATAGACTTTGAAGAAACTTTGCACTTGTTAGATGAATATAATTAGTTAGGCATAGGTGTGAGATTTATTAAGTGGATGTCAAAAGTGCCTTCTAGAATACAATTTTTGCAGAGGAAATGTATATTCATTATAGCTCATATGGACTGAGGTAGTCTCATAGAGCCTTGTATGCAAGCATTGATGACCAGTCAAGGATAATTGTTTTGGAAACCTGTCAGATTGTCAAAAGCAAAGTGAAGGATGAAATATTGATTGCATCTTATATGTTGATGGCATCATTTCAGTGAATCCAACTTCCAAGAATTATGGAAGTGATAAAAGATGAGCTTCCTGCATGAAGCTTTTGAAATGATAGCTCCAATGTATTTAGATTTTCCAAGCTAAGTATGTAAGGAATATATTGAAATTTGAAACATATTTGACATTGCTGATGATAAATCTGCAACAACTCCTATTGAAATGGATATGAAGTTAACGATTCTTAAAGACTCAAAGCTAGTGGATGCAACACTACATAGTAAATTGGCAGAAGTATTATTTATCTTATCACTATTTGATCGGATTCAAACTGTATTGTTGGTGTCATGATATCATGATTTATGGCTTTCCTCAATAGTTATTCATTGGAAGTCAACAACATGGTTTTAAGTATGTGCACAAATATGACACTAAGCTGCTTGATCTCACACCCATTTATAAAGGATTTTGTGTTTCATGCCAAGAATAAGACGGTCATCATCCCTTATATCAGAGAGAAAGAAAAAACCATGAATATTGACTTGATCTATTTCAGGTATTAGATGCATAATATTAAAAAATGGAACTGGTGGCTAGACCGGTCCGTCTAATAAACCGAGTTTCAAACTGGAACCAATCAAATTGGGACTGGTTAGATCTCAATGAACCAGTTCTAAAAAATTAATTTTTAATGAATAAAAACTATTTTAGAGATTTAAAACAATAATTCCAAACCAATAGACACAAAATATGCAAAGTTTGTTCATATATATACCATGTAAAGGTGAACATATCAAAATGGCACCAAGTGCAATACATATAACTTTCCTATTGTCGATCAGGCCTAGAAATGGAAAATTCTATATAATATTCTGGTTTGAGTTCTCTCCTAGAGTCTGAACTAACATCTAGTCTAGTCAGAAAATAAAACTGCCCAATTGCTCAGCCAAAAACAAAAATATGATTAGAACCTAGATAATCAATTGCACACCGTCAGTTTTCTCAAGCAGCAATAGGGATGTCATTCAAATAACTTAGGGATGACTCAAACCAGAGGATAACATGTCTAAATATTCAATAACGGTGCTCTAATATTCCCTATATATAAAGAACATGGAATTGGCCTCTCAGCCTCTGCCTACAGAAGAGACAGGTTTGTGAATGTGGAAATTACCTAAAGAATTATTGGATTATAAAATCAGATGGATCCCTACTGATGCTAGACTAGATACCCCCAAAGTTCCACATAGGCAAGGGGAATTTATCAAGCAAGTTTGAGTTTATTGAACACTAACCACCCTCCTCCACAATTATCAAATTGGGACCTAACTTCTGTAGCCCACAATTACTGACTATATGTAGACAAACTTATGAAATAACTTAGGGATGACTCAAACCAGAGGAGAACATTTCTAAATAGTCAATAATGGAGCTCTAATATGCCTTATAGATCAAGAAAATGGAATTGGCCTCACGGCCTCTGCCTACAGTTGTGAGAGGTTTGTGAATGTGGAAATTACCTAAATAATTATTTGATTATAAAATCAGATGGAGCCCTACTAATTCTAGACTGGCTACCCCAAAAGTTCCATATAGGCAAGGGGAAGTTATCAAGCAAGTTTGAGTTTATTGAACACTAATCACCGTCCTCCACAATTATCAAATTGGGACCTAACTTCTACAGCCCACAATTAGTGGCTATATGTAGGCAAAATTATGAGACAACTGTCAATTGGGTGTATCTTAGGTGGTTGAGAGGAATGATTAACATGATAAAATTTTTTGTAATGACTTCAAGCCTTGTTGAGTTTGAGTTTTCCTCGATGACCAAAACATGTATAAATTTGAAAAAAATTCTAGAAATGTAAAGCTTCCTGTAGTAATTTTGGTTATTTTTCTTCCAATTCTGGGTTGGCAAAGCTCTGGATTTAAACGTAGTTTCATGCCTTTTCAACACCCATGTTCTCATAATGTATTAGGAGCTTTGCACTGACCACTTAAGAACTTTACAACATCTAGAATTTTACAACAGCTCATATTTCAGCATCTAAGAAACACAGACCAATATTTAAACAAAAGGGGGAACCAAGCTTGGGAGCTCTGCACTGGCCACTTTAATTTTACAACTCTTATCCCACCATCTAAGAAACATAAATCAATCCTCAAACAAAAGAGAGAATAGAGCTCAAACACAGAGGGGGAGACTATAGGCTACTGGTAACTGTGGCAAACCCTTTCCCCTCATTATTTTTTTAAATTATGTATTTATCATCCATTCATACTATATTGATATTCAAATTCTCATCAGATTTGAACTACCAGAATATCTTGTTGGAAATTGCCACCTAACAAGGACAACCATCGCTGGCAATTGCCACCTAACAAGGGCAATCCATCGCTCGACCCTTTATGCAAGAACAACCAAGAACTCAGACTCCAATTAACAAAACCCAAAGCTAATCATACAAAAACCCTCTTCTCTCAGACTCCCTCTATATAAAGTTGGTTCCAAGCATACTTGCGAAGTGCTAGGCCAAACCCACTACATCTTCTCCTCATGTCTCACCCAAAATGCATCCTTTCTCTCGAACACAAGAAGAAGACGACTCTGCATTATGTATCCATGGAAATGAAAAATTCATGAACATTGACTTCTTATGGACAAACTGTTAAACATTTTGAAACCTCAAACAAAGAAACAGAAGACAAAAGGAAAACTGAAGGCAAATCAAGCTAGAATACCTTAATCATACTGAAGAACTCCTTCTTTCCTTTAAGCTTAGATGATGCCATGGAGCTATTCTCCATGTTGGAGATCATAATAGATATGTGTGACACACTGCCAATCTCAATTGACACCGTCAAATTCTTTGTAGATACCCACTTTCAGAACTCGAAATATATCTCTGCTATTAAAATTGAAATGAATCCTAAGACGAACCAACAATTGCAAGGATATATAAGGAACATAAAAACGAAGGTGAGGAGGACACAGTATCATACAGGAACTTGTTACAACATGACCATGACAAACTGGGAAACTAAACTAGAAGGGGATTCTACATTTGCATTTGTTTGAAGAAGAGGAGTATTATATGAAGTATTTCACTTAGGTAATGAATGATTTTCTTATCTTATATGAAGTAAATTACATTTAAATTACATGCATAGCTTGAAACCTTCGACTCAACAGTGGATATCACTAGCAGCTACAGTAGAGACAAGAGATTTGGCTTGCGAATATCAAATTCACCCGCCACCTGTCTAAATCCTAGTCCGTCTGCCTCTACTATTTGCAATGGTGCCCGTCCACCTCTAATGTCTACAATGATCATCTGCCTCTACTGAATCGAATGGAAATGGTCGGCCTCTGCTGAATCTCTGCTAAATCGAATGGAAATGGTGCAGCCTGCTGAATCTCTGCTGAATCGAATTGCAATGAACCTCTATTGAATCAAACGTGCTCCAATGGAAAATCGCATGGTCGGCCTCTGCTAAATCTCTAATGAATCGAATGCCAATGGTGAACTCTGCTGAATCTAAATCGAATGCCAATGGCAATGGTCCTCTACAATGGAATGTGCTCAAATGGAAAAATTGTCGGATGCGCTCTTCTTATTTTTGACATCCCCACACAACAAGCCATTTGGCCAAATAAATCAATAATAAATACCCTAAAATATTTATATTCCCTATGTCATAAAAAAAAACCCTCTAACCCATAGTTATATGTCCAATATAACGTTTTGGGTTTTTCTAAAAAAAATTACCCCAATATGAATGCACGTGATATAATATTGCTTTATCAGTGACACCCCCGTGAGTGGCTCTACCTACGACAAATGAGCATATTTAAAAACTGATTTACAGAGAAGCCTTTTGTTTTTATATTTTTAAACCAATAAATGACTGATATAGATACAAAGACTAGCTTGAGGAAGTGAATAGTCAAAGTTGATCATAGAAGAAATGAAATATCATTTATAGATTAAAACATAATGTACTTTGTCTTTTTATAATAAAGTTTGATTTTCTGGAAAATTTTCTGTTTTGAAAAGTTTAGAAAATTAAAAAGAAAAGAAGAGATAACTGGTTCTTCCAAGTAAATCGCCAATTGTTGTGGCCAGCAACAACCCCCCCTTTTATTTAGTATTAGTAATAATACTAAATAAGTGGAGACCATTAGTTTAAAAATCCAAAAAAATTAATTAGTGCTTGTTTTCTTTTAAAAAAAAAACTTACTATCATTAACTTAAGAAAATTCCTTGGAAAATATTTAAATAAACTTAAGTTTATGATAGATTAAGATAACATCTTTCTTTGAAGAAATATCGCATCCATTGCAAGTGAGTAAAAGATATCTTTTGCAAGTAGAATTTTCTAAATTGTGATAGCACGATCCAAAACTATGCATTAAAATATTTATCGCATTTCATATATTACCCTTCAAATCATTGATGTGCGACAACAGTTATCGCAAATCGCATATCGCAGAGAATATATTAACGGATATTTTTCTTATGTTATATTTTTGCGATATTGCGATTTCGCGATATTGTGATGTTACGAGTTTGCGATTTGCAATAGTTGCGATTTGCGATAGTTGCGATTTTGTGATGATTTCGATTTGCGAAAGTTGTGATTTGCGATATTACGATTTTTCGATATTGCAAAGCAAATCGCAGATCGCATTATCACAGATTCTTAAAGCTCATTGTACGAAGAAAACCTTTCCATAAATCGATATCCGTTATGCGCTTTGATATCAAATTAATGAATGGATTGTCAATTATTAATGAAAAGGATTTTTTTTTTATTGAAAGGTTATTTCACGTTAAAATAATATATTTCATATGCCTTCAGCATTTAAAACTATCCCGTCACCTTTCTCATATCATTATTCTCACTTAATTCACAAAACTGCAGGCGCGAAGAACAGGAGACTATACAAAGCAATATACAGAGTATTATGGGAAAGAAAGAGAAAGCTCCGAGTTCTGAAAGTAAAGAGATGGCATCCTTGTACGCAGACACTGCCTGCAACAAAGACGATGGTATCACCACTTGGGAGAGTATGTTTAATTTGCTTGAAGAAGAAAAACCAAGAGTAATGGATGTTGCGGCTACTGCAGGTTCAAGTAATTCTTCTAAAGCATCTCTTACAGAGTTGGCTTGTTCATTTTTGCACCGGATAGCAGCAAGACCTAGAATTATTCCATAAACAGACATGGTAAAATGGGTGCTGGATAGCACTGATATTACGGATAGGAAGTTTAGAACTCAAGGTCAAGAGCTCATTGGGTCATTTAATCCAAAAGATTTGAGGCTTATGTATCATTTTCTGGAGCCTCAAGCAACTTAAAACATACAATTTATGGAGAAATTTTCCAAGGAAAATGAAAATTTGGCGGAATACACCAAGGAATGGTCCAGAAGAAATGAACCACTGAAGAAAGATAAATACGGTATGTACAGTACTGGTTCACTCACTTCTCCATATTGTTTTGCTGCTGCTATGCTATGTAGGCTTTTTGGAAAGCCTCACATTAATAAGTTTTTGCCTGAATGGCTTCCCTTATTGAATGTTGTTGTTAACGCTACCATTGTGAACTGGGCTAAAATATTGTCTGATAACTTAGCCACGGCTATTTTCAATTACCGGTCTAAATGGACTGTCTCTCAGAGGATTTATCCTCCTTTTTATCTATCTGTCTATGTTATGGATTCAATCTGCTTTGTTTCTAAGTTCCCTTTAATGGGTTGTAAATGGACAATTCAAAATCCCCTACCCATTCACGTTTATCACAAATAATTGTGGCAATCAAAGTTCATTCCTCATTTTTACAAAATTTTCCATGGCATAATGTTGCCTCTGTACAGAGTGTTGTATAATAAGGATGCTCCAAGGTTCTCCCCTAAAGCAAAAGTAGACATTCTCCCTATCGCAAGATGGTTTGGAGAAGAATTGTTTACCTATGTGAGGGTTATTGGAAGCTTTGCTTCTCCTCATATTTTACCCTTGTATGTTCCGGATAAACTCATAGCTCGGGAAATTGCATATCAAACCTGTGGAGAGGGAGGTTTGAAAAAAGAGTTAAAGGATAAAAATAAGGCTATCTGGCCACAGTTTCCTGTATCCTACGAAGCATTTTCATTATTTGATGTTGGTCATGCGTTTAAGGAAGTAAACAATATTACATGTTTAAAATTGTTTAAGTTTCCGAGAATACTATTTGATCCATATGATGTTGTCAAGGATTTCACCACTGTAGTCAAAGTAAGAGTATTTTATGGAGAATAAGATATTTTTTATGATATGTTTCAAGAAAAATGTTCATTTAAAGAAATTTTGCATTTAGCTCAAACACGGTTTTCCCTAGAAGAATTTCAAGAATTTAAAATTTACAGAGAAAAAAGATTAACCACTATCCCTTTGGATAATTTGCGATTGGAACCCGCAAGGGAACCAACTCCTAGTGTCAGCCTCAGTGGCAGCTCAGAAACAGAAAGGTCTATGTCAAAGTCTGGCAAAGAAACTTCTGAACGGTCTAAAAAGTCTGATAATGATCAGGATAAAAGTGAAGGCTCAGTGAAGGATACAGCTCAATCAAAAGAGCTTTCACAACAACAGACTTCAACCACTCCACTGTTGAACCTTCCACCTCTCAATGTACAGCAACCATCCATCAGCACTCAGTTAGATAAAGAATGAGAAACATTTAATGATTTGATTAATGTTGAAGGACAGAACATACAAACTCCTGTACAGACAACAAAGGTTTAATCACAGGAATAAGTGGCAATGTCAGAGAAACAAAACATATACCCATTACTCCCTCCTCTGAGCTTGTAATTAAAATAGAAGAAATTCCTCCTCTGGATATTTTCTATAGTCCACAACATAAAGCAGTAGTAAGAAAGCAATGAAAGAAAAGGAAATTATAAAGTGTGCTCTCTACTGATGTAGAACAATTGGATGTTTTATGGAAATATCCTACTACGGATCCAACTGAAAATCTTACTAAATTATCTCAGATTACAAGAGCTTACGCCTCCGCAACCATTGACAAAGCATCTGAGGTGCGGCTATTATTGAATGAAAAAGAAGATCAAATACAAGTTCTGCAACAATAATTAAAACAAGCCCATGTTAACAGTGAAGCACAGATACAATTTGAAAAGTTACAGCAAGAGTTTCAGAAAATGTAGATCAGATATCAAAAAATCTTGGCCGAAAAAGAGAAACAAATACAAATTATGCAAGAGATGCATAAAGATGACCCCAAGCTTACAGAGTTTATCTCAGAGTCTATTTCCTTGAATAATCAACTACTACTACAACAAGATATATTATGCCAAAAAATTCCACAATGGAACTCTTTTTGTGAAGAAAGTGATAAAATCACTAATCATGTCGTAGAATTACGACATGATTATGATTTAACTAATGAAAGAGTTGCTAACTATTTAAATTGGCAAAAGTCAGAGGAAGGAAAAAAAGCAGGAGCACCAATCATCAATGACGGTCATAAAGAAATGCTCTTCAATAATTGGGATGCACAGATCAGAGAGGCAGAAAAAAGCAACAAAGGAAGCAGCTACAGCAGCAAGCAACATTATTGATTGTGTAAATGAAAATTTGCACAAAGTTAATTTGATTTCAGAAACTATTCCAGGATAACTACCACAAGCACAACAATTGCAAACAGAGTGGAAACAGAAAACTGAAGAAAAGGAAAAATCAATTCAAGGATTGGCAAAGTTAAATTGGGATTCTTACTGGACATATATGGTAAAACCACTCAGTCAATGCAGTGCTCTTAATTGCATCATTAATTCTGCTGAGAATATCGTGCCAACACTTTCCAATTCCGTTTTTTTGGGACAATTAAAATCTGAAGTCGGCTAGCCTCCTCTTCTCAAATCAATGCTGGATGCTTGCAAATTCAAAGATCAGATTCATAAGTAGTTAGTTGATAGTTTTTAATTTTAGATTTAGTTTTAGTTTACTTTATTTTTTTCCTAGAAAAAGGACGGTCATTTAAACCGAATCCTAAATTTTTGTAATAAACTATTTTTAGATTTAGTTAGTAGTATTTAAACCCTTTCCGTCTATTTAGAGAAAGGTCCTGAAATTTGTCAAAAACTTGTCCTCAGAACATACACTTCTGCACCCTCAGAGGAGGTTTTGATGAATGAATGGAACGAGATTTATTGATATCTGTGTCTAATATCTGCTACTGATGTTGCATTTCTGTACTCTTAGTAGATGTCGGATTAAGAAGAGATAAATCATTATTACTTCTAGCTCATGAGTAGAACCAGTTATAAATGGTACTTTTATCTCTTAACTATTTCTGCTTCTGTGTTAAAGTAATATTTATGTTCATTTTTTTATATATTGATGTTTGAATGCTTAAGTTATCATTTGGCACTTTTGTACGGTGATAGCTATTTATTTATGCTTAATGTATGAATAACTTATTATGCGATATGTTTTTCACAACTGTTTCATCTAGATTTTTATATGAAATCGTTTATCTTTATTGAATTCTTTTCTTATAACAGTTGAATGATCTTTATTATCAGTTGTTATTCGAAATCATTTTAGATCGCATAAATAGAAAGATTACATCCCAGGTTAGTTTAGAATTAGATATTTTTGTTTAAATTAGAATACAATTTTCATATGATTAGATTAGAAATAGAATAAAAGCATTTCACTTAGGAACCTTTTTAGAAAGGAAATATCTATTCTCAACACACACACACACATATTGGGAAACTGGTCCCATTATCCTCAGTCGGACCCACTATACCAAACGGAAAAGGAGCTGCTAACCAAGGTCTGGACCAGGTGGGTATCCCCCTTGTTGTAAGACCCGATTTTCGGGGCTTCAACACCAGGTAAATCTATTTCACTTACATTTTTTTGGGGCTTAACCCTTTGTGGAATTTTTGAGCTAGTCTTTATGTTGAGTAGGTTCTTCGCTTATTTATTTTGCAGGGAGCTAGCAGTGGCTCTATGCCATTGGCTAAGCGCTCAGGTTTGCAAGAGAAATATAGTGTAATGTGTATCAAATTTTCCAGGTTTCAGGAACCATTCCAGATTCTCTTACTGTTTTCCCAGAATGGCCTCCTTTCACTATGGCAGGTAAGCCAATGAAATGCTTAAGTTTTACGCTTATTAACTCACTAAATTTATATCCTCTCATCTGTTTTTCCATAAAACTTACCCTTACCATTTCTCTTTGCAGCGTTACATTTATAGCCTGCAGAATAATTTCAAAACAGGTATTGTAATTTAGCTTTGTATTTTCCTTAGTTCTTCCCTTCGCTCAGCAAGTTGGAAAGTATAGTTTTTCTAATTCTTTTCATCTCGTTCTTGAACAGGTAAATACAGCGTGGTCGAATGGAAAGGGTTTACACTGTGCATTTATCATTTCTTGAGGTGCTTTGGTTTCATTCTTGACTCCGTCACTTGCTTAACAGGTACCAGATCCTTCGTAGGGTTTTAAAATTATCGGAGTAGTCTCAATGCTATCTTCAATGGTACTTGTGGCATCACACACACTATACTTAATTCTATGGCATCATTGTCATTTATTTTAGTTCCTTCTAAGCTTGAGGTCAACACCCTGCTTAGAAAATTTGCATGAAACTTGGAATTTTACTATAATTATGTGCTACTCTTGACTGTCGATTGAAGTCACGCCCCAGTTTTAAGAGGAAAACTCCTCTGGGAAATAGGTTTTTTTTTATGTTATTTGAATATTTTCTATGAAATATTATTTGACTCTTTGTATCTTCGAATGATAGCTTATTCAACTCTTCCATTAATATTTCTTTACTCTTATGAAAATAGAAGTGGCAGAATGCATCGTTTCCTCTTGTATGTATAAAAGTATTTTGCCTTAGCTTTTATTTTCTGGAGCATTCGCGTTAAGTCTCATTTAACTTTCGATTATGCTCGTTATATTTCTTATTCGAACACATTGTATTTTTCTTTTCTTCATTAGTCTAGCAGAAAGAATATTTTCAATGTTGTTTATATTTACAATGGCAGTTGCATTTCTAGGTTTTTACTGCACATGCTATTTTAATATTTTTATGTATATATTTCATCTTAGACAGTGGTTTCCATTCTTTCTTCGAAGAACAAAATCTTTATTTTTTATTTCAGTTAATAGAGGTGTTCGGACCATCTATATTTTGGATTTTTCATCCCACTACTCTGTTGTTCGAGTATATCATAGACCTACACATTAATGACCATTTCTCGGTTTTGACTATGGGTCCTGAA
The DNA here is from genome assembly GCA_034641835.2 of Pinus albicaulis. Taxonomy (NCBI): domain Eukaryota; kingdom Viridiplantae; phylum Streptophyta; class Pinopsida; order Pinales; family Pinaceae; genus Pinus; species Pinus albicaulis. Next base: position 33,290,258 of record MU968411.1, on the reverse strand, counting down.
CTAAAAATTTTTTGGTTTTACTTCCTGTAGATGTTCCTAGTTTGTGGTTTGTTTTACCTGATAATGTAAAAACTACTCTTTCTTGAATACAAAATTTAACTTCCAAAAATTTAGTTTTACACAGTCTATATAATTAATGGTATTACTGTGATTTATTTATTACCTAAATAAATACAAATAAATGTATATCTATAATGTTCACCATGTAAAAATCTTCATTTCATAATTTAAGAAACATTTTATGTATTAAAAATATTTTTTCTAAACAACAGTTCTAGTTCTTGATATTTTCTGCAGTATCTTACTTATCTCATTTCAAAACTTGCTAATGATGTCCTCCTTACCATGAGAGACACAATTATTTCCTCATCTCCCCTTGTGCTCCACACCTCAGATGAGTAGGTTGAAATATTTTCTCGAAGAACCTCGAGACCCCGAGTCCAGTACTCTTCTTTTCCAGTATTCAGGAATGAGGAGAATTTCCACTGGTCACCACTAGCTCAAGAATTTTCACTCTCTTCCTATCTCTCATTTCTATCTTCAATCATAGAACCCCTTTTCCTCACTGGGATGTTGTGACAGCTGCATTTAATGATAACTAGTTGTTAGCTAGTTAAAAGACATTTTAATTATTTGTTTTAAGAAAATACTGGAACTATTAATGTTTTGTTAAAAAAAAAAAATCATTAGTTATTAATTATGAATGATAAAATCAGTTATGGAAAGTGACTCCATAAAAAAAGTAAAAGCTGATGGTAAATGTTTTCCAAGAACTGGAAGGTGGTTTGGACAGTTGGAAACAGTTACCTTCTCCTATGGGGATAAGAGACTGATCACCGTGAGGAGTAGGGACTATGTTCATGGACTAAGGAGAGAGTGGAGAATTTTCCTGAGCTGGTAGAGACTAGTGGAAAATCACTCAGCAAATCCTGATTTAATTTCTGACACTGACTGGACCAGGAGTCCGGACGTCATAGCAGAAATTCCACTGTCAACCTGTACCTTTCAGGAGTGGAGCACGGGGGCAAGAGGAGGATGTGATCACCCCTCTTGATGTTTGGGAGGTCCAAAACTATAAACTGCATAATTCAGATAAGTAACTGTGTGTTTTAGTGAGTTAAGAACTGCATTACTTTTACACTATGTGTGAACAGGTATTTATTTACTAGTGACAGTAACAGTGGGTATATTTTAGGAAAGTGATGAGAAAGAATGGTACTGATCATTATTATTATTATCTCATTATGTATCACTTAGACAAGTATGGGAAATATGATTATGCGCAGAACTTTCATTTCATTTAAAAACTTGGTGTTTGTGATTATGTCAAGAAAGGAATGGAATATCTAAGTTCTAGTTTAAACACCAGTGGATGTCTGGTGTAGGAAATGGGAAAAGAAGATTTATGAGATACATGTATAATATAAATTTTTCAGTAAACTTCATACTCAGTATATTATTGATAAGTTAAAGGAATGAACTGAAAACTATGTAAAAGAAGGAGATTATATTTATATCTTGTAAAGATAAAATCACACATATACATGCTTAAAGAAGTTTCTTTTGATAAACCATTAGAGAGGACTCTCAATCAAGGGTACAGGGTAGAACCCTAACCTAGGACGCATTGTCCCTCAAGAATAGCTATACACGGACACTTTAGGTGGTCTGGTCACCCAAGTAATTACCTAAGGTAGAAAAAAATGTATTATAAACAGAGAAACTAAAACTTGAGTGTTATTTAAATTACTATAAGGACAGAAAAAAAATAAAAATAAAAATAAAAATAAAATTTAAAAAAAAATTAAAAAAAAAATTAAAAAAAAAAATATATATATATATATTTCTCAAGAAACCAAAGCTAAGACTGATTTCTGAGCTTAACTACATATTATCAATACAAATGAATAAATGAAAATAAACATAATGAAAACTGGAACTGGAATAAGTTCATACATTTGCGGAAATAAGCCTTTAATATCATTAAAATAGCGAAAGGTCATTGTGTGTCAAATATTACATATAGTCCAAACACATAATATCTATTCCAAAGCAACAAGTAAACCTTATGACATTCGCCCTTTCCATACTTCAACTGAGTAAGAGTCGAGATCTAGAATTGAACCCTCAACTATACTATTTTTCATGTTGAGTAAAAGGAAGGAAGATTATGGTGAACCCTTCTTTATAATATTCATGAAATTTAACACAGCAGAGGAAAAAATATCTAAGGCCTAAGGGTTCTAACTGGAAACTATCTATTAAAATTTCACAATATACATATAAACTGAACCATAGCATAAGTAATGCCGACAGTCTACTCAATAGACAGAGTCGAGAAAAGGGTTTCTAAACCCCCATAAAAATGCTAGAAGATTTGCTTGAGACAGCTAGACTTTTGAGTCTGAGTGTAGACATTATGAGTACCTGGAGGTGAGTGCAATGTATTAGTCATGCACCGAAGTTTATGGAAACTCAAAGTGATATTTTGAAGTATGAGAGCGACCATCGGAGAAAGAGCAGACCTGAAAACAATAGCCGTGAAAATTAAAACACAGTAAGGGGAGTGTTCTAGACGTTAAGCATAAAAAAGTATCCAAAATAGAGTTTTCTGTGTTAAAAAAAAATTGGGTTTGATAAGGTAATTATACATGTGAAGAAGATATTCGCCACGACCAATAGATCATTGAGCTAAAAATCCATTGACATTATGAAACAGAGTCGATAAGGAACTCGAATTAAGAGAGTAAGCCCTGAGAGTAAATATGCATAAAAACAAAAGTCTGTATAAGCTAGGAAAGCTAAAGTATTGTTACCTGAGCTACAATAAAGAGCATAGGAATAAAAATTGCAAGGATATCCATGACAACAGAGGTCTCAATACACCTGTAGCTCTTGGTGCTCTTGGCGTTCGGTAAATGGAAACTCAAAACCATCATGCTGCCAAGCCTATGGGCATTTCACCTTTGAGGTCCTCCCATACCGGTGTGAAAGTATTAGTAATGGGGGAGCTAAAGCTCAGAAGAAAAACCTCAGAAATAACAATTCTTAGAGCAGAAGAGTTAATTCACCAGCACAGAGACAAAGGCTAGATAAACCTAGGGTTAGCGGGGTTTACAATGTGAATTCCCACCCAAAACGACGTTTGTTGATCGCCCAGAAAACAACGGTGGAGATCTCAGGTAAGTTCATCGAAAATGTAAAGATCGCAATGAATCACACCTATGTCCGGTGGTATCAATATCTGGTACTTGCTACATTTAATTGCCATAACATGCCAATTTTACCTCGGTTATATCAAGGCGAATAATATCCTTCCTTGGGAGGGTTGAAAACCATACGCAACATTAAATCTTCATGCCATCAATTTAATACATTAAACCTTAATCAAAAAACATATGTGATGGCAAGGCTTCCCATAGTGTGCGAAGGTTAAATTTATATGTTGATTAATATTAGAGTTTTTCTCTTATAAAAATTGGCAAAGGTGGGTTTGTAGAATTATAATAGTGTAATTCAATGTAGAATAGTAAGTTTAGTTTTGGGTATAGTAAGAAGTAAATTTTTTTTTATTTTTTGGTGTGTGTATGTCACAAGTGGTATCAGAGCAGTGTTCATATGCTAGGACCCTAAGGGTCAACTAAAAATTTATGTTCTGTGTATACTGATGCACATAATAGAAGCATAACAGGAAACATCATGAGAAGGAGAACAACGCAACAACCACCCCAAGACATCGAGGAACCCCAAACACAACTGGTAGTGAGCTTGGAGATGTGGGTTTAGCTGAGTGGCGATCAGCACCAGCAAACAAGTAGACTACTGGAACAACAACAACATCAAACCAGTATATTGTTGAGTAAAATACATAAACTACAGGAACAGATGGTGTGAGTTCATAGCAATAATAAGTGCTTGATGCAAGAACAAGAAAAGATACTTAAGAGCCTGTCAGACAAGAAAAATCAAGAAATGGAACACCCCAGTGCTGATAGGGACATGAAAGAGGGTGATGAGCAACAAAAAAGGGAACACACCACTGACAGAGTGAAGAGAAGCCTTTCTCAGCAAAGCAATAAAAACAAAAACTATAATGAAGCATAGTCTGGCAATGTGTCATATCAGCAAGAATTTAAGAAGCATAAGGTGGTAATTCAGGGGGAGTTTCGGAAAATAAAACCACCAAAATTTGATGGTGAAGCTGAGGAAGTGGTAGAGGCATGGTTGATAAACATGAATAAATATTTTCAGGTATACGAATACAGTAGCAAACTGAAGGCTAGATTAACTATATATCAGTTAAGAGAGAAATCCACTTTGTGGTGGGAATAAGTAAAGAATGTTCGCACCATTGAGGACCAAGATGTTACTTGGGAATCATTCCATAAATACTTTAAAGACAAGTATTTTACAGAACGTTTCTACGATCAGAAAGCTAAATATTTTCATGACTTGAAGCTGAGAGATATGACTTTGTACGAGTATATCACCAAGTTCACCTCCATGTTATAATATGTTCCATATCTCCGAGAAGAAAAGGCTAAGGTGCAAAGATTTCTAAGCAGTTTTCCAACACATATGAAAGAGAAAATTGAATTTGTAAATCCCAGAACCATGGATGAAGCCATTTGTAAGGCATGGATGTGCTATTAGCAGTCCAAGGCTAAAGGGGAGGTTGGAAAAAGTTGGCAGCCAAGAAAAGGACAGAAAAGCAACTCCAACTTCAAAGGAGCCAAAAGAAATAACTTTAAGAATTTTGCGTGAAGTTCTGTCAGTAAACAATTTGGTAGAAATCATCAAAGAACCCGTTGGCCAGCAGAAGAGAAGCCTACAAAGGCATCTAGAAAACCTGAGCAAGGGCCGATGAGCAAGCCACCTCTACAGTGTTGGGGGTGTGGTGAGGCACACTATTATAAAAACTTCCCACAACGAACAAGAAATGATACAGTTGCAAATTTTTAGGAGGCTTCTATAGTAGGCGATGTGGCACGAAACATTCCTCATATCAAAGCGGCATTGGAGGATCGACAAACAGATTATCAACCAACAATGATTGAGTTGGAAGGTAAATTACTGTCTCAATCTGTTTCAATTTTGGTAGACCCAGGTGCAAGTCTAAGTTATGTTAGTCCCAAAATAGTGGAAATTTGTAAATTAAAACGGAATAAATTCAAAAACTCGTGGCTAGTACAGCTAGCCACAAGAGCAAAAAGGAAGGTAACTTCCAAGATTCCAAACTATACATTAGAAATTGCAGAACAACAATTGAATGTGGACCTGAACATACTACCATTAGGATCCTATGATGTTTTGCTAGGCATGGATTGGCTAGAAAAAAATTGGACCTTAGTGGACTGCAAGGAAAAGATCATTTATTACAGAATGCAAGATGGAACACGCAAGGATAATCGTGGAATCAGGAAGCTAGTACAGCTACGTCCAATTACAACATCCCAAATGAATAAATGTATGAGGAAGGGATGCCAAATATATTTTATTCAGGTGGGATATGATAATTCCGAGGAAAATTTTCCTATGACGAAAAACATACCAGTGGTACAAGATTTCATGGATGTTTTTCCAGAAAATATTCTTGGATTACCACCAAGACGATATATCGATTTTACTATAGAATTAATGCTAGAACCATCTCCTGTGTCAAGGGCTCCTTACAGAATGAGTGTTCCAGAACTAACTGGGTTTAAAATGCAGTTACAAGAACTGTTGGACAAAGATTATATTTTTCCAAGTGTGTCCCGATGGGGAGCACCAGTGATGTTCGTTAAGAAGAAAGACAGAACCATGCAAATGTGCATGGACTATAGACAACTCAATAAATTAACAGTTAAAAATAAATATCCTCTACCAAGGATTGATGATCTATTCGATCAGGTGAAGGGGGCCACTATATTTTCAAAGATAGATTTAAGATTTGGATATCACCAGATCCGAATCAAGGATGAAGAAATTTGCAAGACTGCATTCCGTACCAGGTACGAGCATTATGAATTTGTGGTGTTACCCTTCGGGTTAACAAATGCACCAGCAACCTTTATGAGGTTAATGCATCGTATATTTCATCCTTTTCTAGATAATTTTGTACTTATATTTATAGATGACATTTTAATCTATTCTAAAAACCAGGAAGAACATAAGGGGCATTTAAGGATTATGCTGCAAATGCTAAGAAAACACCATTTGTACGCTAAGTTCAGCAAATGTGATTTCTTTAAAACATAAATCCAGTACCTAGGCCATTTCATTTCAATAGAAGGGATTGATTTTGATCCAGAGAAAATCAAGACAATCATGGAATGGTGAGTACCTAGAATGTGGCACATATTCGATCCTTTATGGGTTTAGTTGGGTATTATCAGAGATTTATTGAGGGATTTTCCAGAATTTCTTTTCCCATTACCTCTTTGCAGAGAAAAGGAAAAGTATTTAAGTGGAATTTTGAGTGCCAAAACAGTTTCGAGAGGCTGAAGCAATTATTGACCACTGCACCAGTGTTGAGGGTAGCGGACCCCAACAAAGAATTTGAATTTTGTATAGATGAAAGTAAAGAGGGTGTTAGGGCAGTTTTATCTAAAGAAGGAAAAGTAGTGGCATATGAGTCAAGAAATTTGAAGGAACATGAACAAAGGTACTCAGCCTATGATCTAGAATTAACAACAGTAGTACATATGCTCCGGGTATGGAGACACTAATTGCTAGGTAAAATGTTTGTGCTAAAGAAAGATCATAGCAGTTGACTAGTTATTTCAAACAAGTTGATTTAAACTCCCGTCGGCCGGATAAATCGATCTTGCAAACAAGACCGATCTCCCTAGTATCAGAAGATAGTCTAGCAAGAAACAGACAATTAAATCTATCTTTTTCTAGATATATCATGACTTATGAGTAAATGCTACACAGGTGTTACGATCCTACCTTGATCAAACGCTTGTTTGTAGTAGTCGTCCTTTAGTTGCCCGAAAGAGTTATCTTCGAAGATCTGCAATCACAAACAAACAAACATAAAATAGCACCTGCATAGCATATATTCATAAATCATATCTATTATGGTGAACAAGGAATCCATAAAATAAACAATAAATTGAGAGCTTACTGAGAAAAACAAACTTATTTGTATTAACTTTGAAATAGTAGAAGAACCTTACAACCTTTCAGCCTTGATGTTGAACAAGTCTTCCCGGGGTCCGAAGCAGAAATTTCCTATACTCTGACAAGCCTTGCACTCTTCCAACCGAGATACATACAAGTATGTAATCTTTCCTCATTAAATCTCAGCTAAAGGAGTCTAAGTTCCAGCAGCACTTTACCTCAAATAACACTAAAGCTTGAACTCATCAATTGTCTAGTTCCTTAGTAACCCTTTGAGGCTGCCCTATGCCTCTTTTTATAGTGCAAAAGAGGAGGTTATAGTTACACCTATGAAGGGATAGAATTCTCCTTCAAAGGGATAAGCTCCTCACATCAAGGGGTTAGCTCCTTAAGGCATGAGATACATGAACCTAAAAAGAGCGGACTTGCCACCGCAAGATTCCTTCCAGAAGCTTCTAGAAATGACTGAAAGTGAGCTTTTTGAGTTTACTTGTGCCCTTTTAATCTTTTATAGGGTTCCACACCCTTAACATAGAGAAAGTGTGGTCAGGTACGCAGGAGACATGACCATTACGTGTGGGACCGCAGGTAAGAAAAAGAGAAAATGTGATACCAAAGTTTTAGAGACTTTTGAGAGCTTTTCTCTTATTTTTAAGGCTTGATATGAGGAACTGATGTTTTTAGACTTGCAAAGGAGGAAATTATGAGTGATAATGAGCTCATACTAACAAGGAAATGTCAAGGCGACAATTTTCAGTGCAACATATTGCCCCCTAAAGTGCGAAGTCTGTAATAGATGAAGATAGAGTTTGTCATGTATGAAGAGTGAAGTACTTTATCATTTCAAGGATCATCCTGTGGACACCCCAGTCAGATCCTGTAAAAACATTCAATGCAATATATATATATATATATATGTAGACATATCGTCGCTGAGGTAGGCATTCCCATACTCAGATCAAAACTAACTAGAAAATTGACTTAAATTGTTCTGATACAGGAATGATTTTACTATTACATCAATAGTGTAGACACAGCATGGACGCAGCCATCTGTAATGAATAGTCTACTGCATAATGAATAATAAAACTCCTCGCAGCCTGGATGGTAGAAACTAGATCCAGGGTCTTAATTTCCGCTTCCTAAACTAGTACGATTCTATCCATGTGAATGAATGTGTCGAAGTCGAACATGGTAGAAACCACTTGATTACCAGTCAATAATGTGAAATGTTAACAAGTGTGAGAGTAACCACCAGTAATGTAAATGGCCGTCAAAGTACTCAGTACAATCTATGAAATGTGAATGAATGAGCTAAAGTCGAACATGTCACGGAATCATTCGATCGAAGGTCAATGATGCAACCTATCATCGAAGGCGAGAAACCTGCCATTGAGGCATGCAAATTTCAAGTTTCTGGAGATTTCTAGATCAACTTCCTAGATAATGAGCTGTCGTCGATAGAAAGCGATCCGTCGTAGGCAAGCCCACAACATGAAATCATAGATCAAGTTTTGAAGAAATATCTTGGCAAGGACTGACTCAGGGATGGTCAAAATGGATGACAGATATTCTGCAGATGAATTGTTTGTTTGAACTGTCCTCTTGAACACATAACGACACTGCAAATGGCTTGGTGAAAATTGACCCAAAGCTAATACCCAGAAACTGGCTGAAGACTTTCAATATGGTTTGATTAATTGTTAGGCAAAGGATTTTCCCAACCCAAGTGAATAAAAGTGTCATGTTCAAGAGTGGTCAACGGTTTTCCGAAAATCAAAATGTAACAAACAGGTTTGTTTTTCTCTCTTTTCTCCCACCATTTCTGGCAAGTACCTCTTTATTTTTGACAAGCTTGAGGAGGATAACATTTGCTTGTTTATAAGCTCATCCTTCCAATGAGTCCAACTTAGTTTAAAATTCGAACTCTAAGAAGGAGTGGTTCGTTCCTATTTAAAATTGAACACGTCCTTTACTGTTAAATTTTAACGAGTCCAGTATAGGAGAAACCCGGTGTTTTTCAATTTTAGGGAGTCAGGAAAAAAAAAAAAAAACTTAAGAAAACTCCATGGGTGTACTTTTTCGTAAATTTAGTCTCTCGAGCCCAAAAAAGGATAAAATAATGCGAGAGAGAACTCTATTGACCGTAATTAGTCAACGTATACCCTTTTCGTAAATAGTCCATTTCAGTCTGTAAAAGGGGTAAACTTATACTGAAGGGACGATCATTCATTTATTTTAACGAGTTCGAATAATCAAGTGCTAGGAAATCTTTTCAATTTTCGAGAGTCTGAAAAGGGCTTAAAAGAGGACTCCAATGTTTCTCTTTTTTCGTAAGTTTTAACGAGTTCTAAAAAGGGATAAAAATGTACTCATAATTTTCACTTTTTCATAAGTTTTAACGAGTTCGAAAAAGTGATAAAAATTGTACTCATATGGCCGAATTTCAATTTAATTAACGAGCAGGAAAAGACGAAAAGAACTTGGCTTTTTCTTGTGTTTTGCAAGAATGAAAGATAGCAAAATAATCTCGGGATTTTCATGAGTTTAATGAGTCTTGAAAATAATAACCGAAATGGATTCAAGATAGGTTTCATTTTTACAAAAGCTTTAAACAGATAAAAACTATGCTTCAGATAGGTTTTAATGCCCCGTAAGCGTAATCTGTTAGAGCGTATGCCCCCCCAGCTTCATTTCATTCAACTAAATAGACTACTGGTAATTAATAGTTGGATGTAATGAAGGTTCATTTACGAGATCATATGAAAGACCAGACCTAAAACTGTAAGAAAAATATGCAAAGACTGAAATAACTAACCTAAATATATGACTTAACATTTACGAGATCTAGTCAAAGACTCGACTCAATTAAGGGAGGATTTGTTTCATTTTTTAACGAGCTTGACACAGGAAAAGAACTATGCTCATGGCAACATGTTTCATTTTTTAACGAGGTTGACACAGTAAAAGGAAATTTCCTCTTGATCCACTAATTCATTTTTAACGAGGTTGACACAGTAAAAGGAACTTTCCTCATATCTGATTCATTTTTTTACGAGGTTGACTCAGTAACAAGAACCATCCTCAGAAACTACTTATTTCTAATCTATCAATCTACTCTCTCAAATCTACCTATTGATTCATTTTTTAATGAGGTTGACACAAGAAAATAACTGTCCTCATACCTGATTCATGTTTTAACGAGGTTGACTCAGTAACAGGAACTATCCTCGGACCAAATGATTCATTTTTTAATGAGGTTGACACAGTAAAAGGAACTACCCTCACACTCACTGATTCATCTTTTAACGAGGTTTACATAGTAAAAGGAACTCTCCGCACGGTCCACTGATTCATTTTTTAACGAGGTTGACGCAGTAAAAGGAACTATTCTCGCGGTGACCTTTTCATGGTTTCCAACTGGAAGAAAGACATGTCAAGGGACACTCCTCAATCATGGATTCAAAAAGGTCTTCATCAAATGGAAGAAAAATTCTTTGGAAGGAACACATGTCAAGGGACTCAAAAGGGATAAGAACATCGCATTCAAGTAATCCCATAGAGTTTTCCATGTCAATTACCGGATCTAAGTCAAAGGAAGACGAGAAAATAGTGAGAGGCTCGCTTACATCGATAACTGAAAACATGGGACTAGTTGCCACATAATTAACCCGTGGCGGGATAGATACCACTTTTGTATGAGGAACATTCAGGGATGTCAGATTATTGGTAGTCGAATCAAGACTAGCGAACGAAAGCTGGTCTACAGTCACAATATTTCCATTGTGAGGGAAAGACATCATGCGAAAGAGTGTTGATACTACAGCTTTCATTGCATAGACATAGTCTCGCCCAAGGAGTAAATTGAAATCCAAGGGGCCTCGAACTACCATAAGATCAATACAGACAGTTTTTCCTTCCAGAGTAATAGAAAACTTAGGAAGGTTCCCTAATGGTTCTGTTAAAAGCTTTCAGATTCTATGTAACAGGCACAAGCTGAGGGGAACCCAAAGCTTTCCAAGCAGTTGAGGATAAAATACTAACAGAAGCACCTTCATCTACATGTGTGCGGCATATGCTCCTACCACCATCCTTCACAATGATTATGAAAGGGATGGAGGAAGGAAGACGAGGTTCTATCAGTATATTCCAATCAAAGGAAAACACCTTAGTACTTGGAGGGGGTTCTGTAGAAACAGGTGAAATGCCCTCTGGCGTAGAAGAATATGATGTAACAAGAAGAACCTGAGCCGTATAAAGTTCACTCTCTTCAGGGAGAGTGGGATCGACTGAATGTGAAATAGAGTCGACCACTTGATCAACTAATGGACCAACAACCTGAGTGATATGAGTTTCACTCTCCAATGGAAGAGTGGGATTGAATATACTTGGAATTGGATCAATCACTTCGTCAGTTGACGGTAGGTTGGGAGAAAGTTGACGGTAACCAGTTGGAAGTTCTTGCCGTGGAACAGTAAGGTTTTCCAACAATTTTGAGGCTTCATCCATGTGAGGGAAAATGTGAATTTGATGAATCCTTTTGCACAAATTACAAGGAAACCTAACTTTACCCTTTTTCCCAGGAACCTGACTATCACTGGTTGATGGATCAATGGAAAGTTGATGGGATTTTTCTGACCAAATTTCCAAGACCTTTGGAATACCAGGACAATTGATAAGGAAGTGGTCACCCTTACAAAGCCTACAAGGGTATTTTGGTTTACGATACATGTTGGAGGTTTCCTCAACACTACTAACATTTACAGCCATGGTTGGTTGGTTGACTTCTTCCTTATTTTGCTTCTTCTTCTTCTTCCCTTTCTTCTTCTTCTTAGTTACTTGGTTACTAGCATCAAGGCTTTTACCAGGCGAAGAGGAAGAAAGGGAGGAAGAAATATTGGGCGAAGAAGGTAAAGGGTCAACCGAAGGTTGTTGATGTTGAGATGGTGAACTCTATTGAGGTGAAGCATCTGGTTAAGGTGGAACAATTGGAGTATTCGGGGCCAACGAAGTTGAAAATAACCATATCGGTAAACCTATTGTAAATCTAGGTAATGACAATGTAGCCATATAAGGAGGACCAACATTTCCAGAGCAAGGAAAAGTACTAGGATTCTCACTAAGAGGGGTTCCTTGGTTGGTAAATTCTGGAACAGCTGCCATTATATTCAACTTCAGTAAAATTTATTAACAATTTAAAACTAAAATTAACAATTCACAATTCACACCTAACAATTAAAATTCACAATTCACACCTATGGTCTCTAAAAGTAAAAACAAACAAATGAACACGCGCTATCAAATCTAGGATTCAAACCACACACAAACAGTAGATTCCCGCACTAAAAACACTAGTTGGTGATGAAATCCAACATCGTAGAATTTTAATGCAGAAATGGTGGTTGGAACAGTTACCCCGAAAACCTGCTATGAAACAGACTGGTGCAAGTTTCTCCACTATAGCATCTCAAGTGAAGATAACCCTCTGGAGAGTCCAAGTGAGTCTAGCCGACGTCTACTCCAGGTACAGTGGGATCTTCCCTCCACCGTCACCTTGGGAAAGAATCCTATACTTTATGGCCAATAAGGTCACCAACAGGAACAAATATACCTGGGGGAACAGTCTACGATCCGACACACATGCAAGGGCAGAGTAACAAAGCTTAATCCACTTGAAGGCTCCTTGACATAATCCAAGGTTTACCGACAAGTGACCCTAGGCTCCTCGACAATGGTCAATCTGAGGTTTACCGTTGTTAATACGTGTATATCTTATATTGTTCCCAATGAGGAAGGATTGACTACCTCACTGGTTTGGATATGATCTCGTTCTTGACTCCTTTAGGAGGAGCTTCCCAGAGCATACATGCAATAATTGGATTTTTTCCTACCGCAAGATCGACTACTTGTTTGTTTTAGTTTCTTTGGAAGGTTAACTACAACCTATTCCAAAGCACTAATCCTGAGCTAGATTGGTGGAAAGAGCCCTAAAAATGTAAAAATTACTAGATGAATTTTATTAAGCGTTGTGTTATTTAGGCTATTATTACTCAAAGGGTAAATGGATATGAAACCAATGGTGTTATGACCCGACCCAAAACTGAATGCAATCAAATATGATAATGTGATCTTTTCAATTCGATGAATCCTAACTAAAGTAAGGAGAGAGTTTCCATTCACTTCCAACAATGCAAAAAATTGATCACTAAGAGAAAAATATAACAAATTCTCTAATGCACTAATTTCATCAAGAAAAACTAATGCTAATCAATTCAAAACAATTTATTTTTTATTTTTGTGCTTTTAAAACAAGCATAAAAACATGTAAACTCAAATCAAAGAAAATTGAACTAAATCTACGATTGATTTTTCAGAATGTAAACTATGAAATTGTAATCTATGCACAATTCACTTGAAAAGTATGCAAATGTAATCTATGCACATTTTTCATTCATATTCTGAAAATGAGAATTCTAATTATGCAAATGTAATCTATGCAAGAGAATTCTCAAACACAAGATGATTCTAATGTAATCTAAGAACCAATCAAGTGCAAGTAAAGAAAATTGAGTGAGAGTTCCAAAGATCAAAAATAAAAATACTCAAAGGTGATTAACACTCATACACAATTTATCCCCCCCCCCTCCCCCGACGAATGAGGGGGAATTTTTTTTCGCAAAAACAAAAGAAAAAAGATGAAAATTTGTGAAAATACTGAGAAAAACCTCCAAGTAATGATTAAAGGAAATAAAATTAATAATTTCTCAAAAAAGAGACTCAAAACACCCAATTAACTTAACGGAGATTGATGAGATAAAAAATTTGCTGAAAGAAACTCAGAAACAAGGATTTTTTGACAGAAAAATACAGATCTGGGTAGATGTTAATAATCCTAAATTAAATCTAGACTAAGCATGAAAAGGAGAAATCTTAAGTTTTTCAAAAATTTGACAGGGTCTACAAGCTCAAGAGCAAACAAGTGCGGTCCCCAGAAAACTTCAAGAAAAACAAAAAAAATTCTTAAAACTTCTGAAAATAAAGCAAAACTAAGCTACCCAAGCCAGTATACATCAATCAAAAACCAGAAAAAAAAGAAAAAAAGAAAAAATAAAAAAAAAAACATTTTCTCAAGTCAAATAAAAGAAAAACCAAAAATAAAATTCTTTCCCCAGTGGAGTTGCCAATTTGTCGGCCGGATAAATCGATCTTGCAGACAAGACCGATCTCTCTAGTATCAGAAGATATTCTAGGAACAAAAAGACAATTAAATCTATCTTTCTCTAGATATATCATGATTTATAAGTAAATGCTACAAAGGTGTTACGATCCTACCTTGATCCAACACTTGTTTGTAGTATTCGTCCTTCAGTCGCCCAAAAGAGTTATCTTTGAAGATCTGCAATCACAAACAAACAAACATCAAATAGCAACTGGATAGCATATATTCATAAATCATATCTATTACGGTGATCAAGGAATCCATAAAATAAACAATCAATTAACAACTTATTGAGAAAAACAAAATTATTTGTATTAACTTTGAAATAGTAGAAGAACCTTACAACCTTTTCAGCCTTGATGTTGAATAGGTCTTCTCGGGGTCCGAAGCAGGAATTTCCTTTACTTTGACAAGCCTTGCACTCTTCCAACCAAGATACATACAGCTATGTAATATTTCCTCATAAAATCTCAGCTAAAGGATTCTAAGTTCCAACAGCACTTTACCTCAAATAACACTAAATCTAGAACTCATCAATTGTCTAGTTCCTTAGTAACCATTTGAGGCTGCCCTATGCCTCTTTTTATAGTGAAAAAGAGGAGGTTACAGTTCCACCTATGAAGGGATAGAATCCTCCTTCAAAGGGATAAGCTCCTCACATCAAGGGGTTAGCTCCTTAAGGCATGGGATACATGAACCAAAAAAGAGTGGACTTGCCACCGCAAGATTCCTTCCAGAAGCTTCTAGAAATGACTGAAAGTGAGCTTTTTGAGTTTACTTGCGCCCTTTTAATATTATACAGGGGTCCACACCCTTAACACAGAGAAATTGCAGTCAGGTATGCAGGAGACATGACCATTAGGTGCGGGACCGCAGGTAAGACAAAGAGAAAATGTGATACTAGAGTTTTAGAGACTTTTTAGAGCTTTTATCTTATTTTCAAGGCTTGATATGAGGAACTGATGTTTTTAGACTTGCAAAGGAGGAAATTATGAGTGATAATGAGCTCATATGGACAACGAAATGTCAAGGTGACAATTTTCAGTGCAACAACTCCAGATAGGCAAGATGGAATGTCTTTCTAAGTGAGTTTGATATGGACATCCAGCATGTGAAAGGTAAGGAAAACTGGGTGGCTAATGCTTTAAGTAGAAAGCTGCATTATGTATATGAGATTTACTACAATCAGCTTGAAAAAAAATTCTTATATCAAGTAAAAGAAGTAGCACAGAAACACCCGAAATATCAATTCCTATGGAAGCAAATGGAAGAGACCAGAAAACAAGGAAGTACTTATGAATATGGAGTTAACCAAGAACAAATGCTAACCTTTAGAGGAAATTTGTATGTACCAAATTGTGTGGAACTTAAAGAGTTAATCATGGGTTAATACCATCGGAGTAACTATGCAGGACACCCAGGATATCAAAAAATGTTAACAGTTATTAGAAGAGTATATTTCTGGCCTGGTATGCGTAAAAATATTGTTGAATATCTAAATAAATGTTTGGAGTGTCAATAGGCTAAGGTGGAGAATCGACATCCTGCAGGATTGTTGCAACCCATACCAGTACCTAAATGGAAGTGGGAGGTCATATCCCTAGATTTCATTACAGGTTTATTGCGGTAAAAAAGGAACAATGACTCCATCATGGTGGTAGTTGACAAATTGATTAAATCTGCACATTTTATACCTGTGTAGTCTACTTACAATACTGTATAGATACCAGACATCTTCATGAGAGAAATTTTCACGCTGCATGGTATTCCAAAGACGGTAATCTCGGACAAGGATGTAAAATTTACATCACCATTTTGGAAGACTCTGTTTACAGGTCTGGTGTTAAGTCCCTATATTACTAGTATAGTCCCTTATTGTTGCTAGTGTAACCCCCTTATTGTTATTATTGTACCCCTATAACCCCCATATTGTTATTATTGTGCCCTTAAATTATTATTGTTAGGTTGGCAAGGATTACATTGTGGCCCCACTAGGATTACATTGTGGTCCCATGGACTCCTATATATAGAAATGATGTTTTGTAATTTGTATTATCCAAGAATTATTAATTCATGTAATGTATTGGAGGTTTCCCCCTCGAAGTGGCTTATTTATAAGGCGTTGATATCTCTTTTCTTCTATTTTTGGAGCTGGTTTCACAATATTTGGTATCAGAGCTTTGGATTCTAGGGTTTCGCTGCTCCAAACAAGTCATCATGGAATTTTCGCTATCGCATTTTATACGAAGGTTTAGAAGCTAAAATTTTTATAGTGCGAAGCCGAAATCCTAAGGAACATCATCACAAAATTTTAGAGCTTGGTTCGCAATATTTTTGGAGATATGATCTGTGGAAGTTAGGGCTTTTTGTAGGCTCCTGAATTTCACATGAAACGGTCATCGCGGAATGTTTGCTATAAAAAATTTTCTACAAAGGTTCAGAAGATAAAATTGTTAGAACACGACGCTGAGATCCTGAGGAATACGGTCGCAAAATTTTTGATATTTTTTCGCAATATTTTCGGAGATATGATCTGTGGAAGTTAGGTCTTTTCAAGGCTCCCCAATTTCATCTCAAAGAGGTGAGCGTGGGAAAATATTCATAACTCTCTGTCTGAGAATCGGATTGGAATTCGGTAAAAAGTGACTGGAAGTACACGGACCGTAGTTTCCTGGCTATAAATTTTAGAGCCAAAGGAGCAAACAGTGACACGTGTCAAGTCGTACAATTTCACTCTACTGAACTAGTCCATAATTAGGTCATTGTGGGAGATTGGACATAACTTTGCCTTGAAGAATCCAAATCAAGTCAAAACTATGGCATTTGAAAGAAGCTTCAGAGGACTAATACAAGGCTGAATTTCAGATATTTAGGATCTGCAAGTATAGATATAAGTCAATTTCAATAGCAAGCTCCTCAAAAGCAAGTAAAAGGTGTCTATTTTTTTTCCGAATTGCATAAGTCTTGTTTGAAGAATCAAGTTGAATTGATTGCAAGGGCATATTGTAGAATAGATATCAGTATTGGATTCTCAAATGGCCCCTAAAAATAATTCAACACCCACTAAGCCTTTATAAGGCTCTACTATGACTCATGAAGATGAAGAATGGCAACATGACATATCAAAATTACAAGAGCAACTGCAACAAATTTTGCTCTCATAAAGAGCAACAAAAAATGGCATGGAAGTTTTGAAGAAAGGCGTGGAAACTAAGATGGATGGTTTGAAGAAAGGCGTGGAATCTGATATGGATGGTTTGAAGAATGGCATGGAAGCTAATATGGATGGCATGGAAGCTGCCATGGAATCTAAGATGGATGACATGGAAGCTAATATGGAAAACATGAAGAATGATCTAAAAGAAGACATGGAAGATTTGACAAATTTGATACAAGATATGTTTCCTAATGGTGAAAAGATAGTAGAAGAAAGTGATGTGAGAACAAAATACATGTTAATCATGATTTCATAAACTCTAATGTTGGAAGGAAGAACCACCATATTCCAAAAATGGATATGAGGAAGTTTGATGGAAAGGATCCTGTAACATGGATACTACAGATGGAGCAATATTTTGATCTCAATAATGTGCAAAACACACAAAAGGTACGCATTGTAACTTTAAATTTAGAACAAAATACATTTGTATGGTATCGATTTCTTTTCTCCCGTAAAAAAATTGTCACTTGGTCAATTTTTACAGAGGAAATGATAGCACATTATGAGGATACAAAGAGCAATGCTTTCTTTATCCAATTGATAAATCTCAAACAAAATTGTTCAGTGGGGGAGCACAATGAGGAATTCCAAAAATTGAATATAAGGGTAACTGATATTCCAGAGGAACACAAGATTGATCTCTTCATAGGTACTTTAAAGGATAACATCCAACATGAAGTTCGTGTTTTGGAACCTAATTCATTGGAGAAGGAATTCAGGTTGGCAAGAAAAATTGAATGTAAAATTATGGTGACAAGGAAGCCTACCACTCACTTCTATAAAGATGGAAGTGTCGCTACTCCTATATTTCCACAACCTACAAGGTTGACACCACAACAATTGGAAGAAAAAAGAGAAAAAGGGCTTTGCTACAGTTGTGATAGCAAATACATTAAAGGTCATAAGTGTACTGAGAAGAAATTATTTTACAAAGATTGTGAAGAGGAAGAAGAAAATGAACAAGAAGAGGATATACACCAGGAACCAGCCCTAGAAGAGGAAGAAATGAGTCTGACCATATCGTGTAATGCATTGGCAGGAATTATCGCTCCTCAAACTCTCAAGATAGAAGGACATATCAAGAAGAAAAAGGTAATAGTGTTGATTGATTCAGGTAGCACCCATAATTCTATTCATTGTAAGGTAGCCAAGGAATTGAATTGTTTCTTATACCCAGCACCAGAATGTCAAGTGATGGTTGCAAATGGAGGAACTATAAATTGCTCTGGAAAATGCCATAATATCAAGCTAACCATGGGGGAATATGTATTGAATATTCCAATGCTTTCCATTCCTATGGGAGGTGCTGATGTTGTACTTGGAGTACAATTGTTACAATCTTTGGAGATGATAGCTTTGAATTTTCAAGAACTTTTCTTGAATTTTTTTTCGGAAGGAAAGGAAGTCAAATTACGGGGTATTGCAGGGAAGCCAAGAAATATAATAATCTTTAATGTCATGACAAATATTCTAAGGAAAGAACAACGAGGCGTAATTTCACAATTATGCTCACCAGAAGTTCCAATACCAAAATCATCTATTTCTGGAGATCTCCAAAAAGTCTTGGACAATCATTCCAAGGTGTTTGAAACTCCCAAAGGACTCCCACCTATTCGTGATCATGATCATGCTATTCATTTTATTCTATGAAGTGTTCCTACAAACATCAGGCCTTATAGATATCCTTATGTCCAAAAGAACGAAATTGAATGTATGATTGCAGGAATGTTAGAGGTGGGTATAATTCAACCTAGTAAAAGTTATTTCTCTACTCCTGTAGTATTGGTACACAAGAAGGATGGATCATGGCGCATGTGTCCGGATTATAAGGAGCTCAATAATATCACCATTAAAGATAAATTTCCCATTCCTGTGATTGATGAAGTATTGGATGAATTACATGGAGCAATTTATTTTACCAATTTGGATCTTCGTTTAGGATATCATCAAATTAGAATGAATACTGAAGATATTTCGAAAATAACATTTTGAACTCATGAGGACCATTATGAATTTTTGGTCATGCCTTTTGGCCTTACTAATTCACCTTCTACATTTCAAGGGTTGATGAATTCCATTTTCAAACCCTTCCTTAGAAAATTTGTGCTAGTATTTTTTGATGATATACTAATCTACAACAAGTCTTGGAAGGATCATGTTCAACATGTTGACAGGGTGCTCAAACTATTGCAGGAGAAACAATTATATGCAAAAACCTTCAAATGTTTCTTTGGAGTACAGGAGGTGTAATATTTGGGTCATATTGTATCACATTAGGGTGTTAAGGTAGACCCTAACAAAATTAAATCCATTAACGAATGGAAAGTCCCCACAACCATAAAGCAGTTGCGAGGATTTCTCGGGTTAACAGGGTATTATCACAAATTTGTTAATAATTATGGGAGAATAGCAGCACCTCTAACAACATTATTGAATACAGATGCATTTTCATGGACTCCTAAAGCAACTAAGGCCTTTTAACATCTTAAAGAGGAAATTTGCCTAGCACCGATCTTAGCTACGCTAGACTTCACAAAAACCTTTATTGTGGAATGTGATGCCTCAGTAAATGGAATTGGTGTTGTTTTAATGCAAGAAGGAAGACCCATTGCTTTTGAAAGTCGTCCAATCAAAGGAAAGTATTTACAAAAACCTATTTATGAGAAGGAAATGTTAGCAATACTGCATGCACTAAATAAATGGTGAACTTACCTAATGGGAAGACACTTCAAGGTAAAAACTGATCATGATAGTCTTAAACACTTTTTGGAACAAAGACTATCTTCAGAAGAGCAGCAAAAATGGATCACAAAGATGTTGGGTTATGACTTTGAAATAATCTACAAAAAAGGAAAGCTTAATGTTGTTGCAGATGCACTCTCAAGAAAGAATGAAGAGGTGGAAGCATTGCTTTGTGCCATTTCTATTATCCAACCAGATTGGATAACCGAAGCAAGAGATTAATGGAAGAAGGATGAAGAAGTGTGGACACTCATTCAAAAGTTGCAGCAAGATCCTAGTACATCTGATACATTTAGTTGGAAAAATGATTCCTTATGGTACAAAGATCGCTTATATATTTTTAAGAATTCCCAACTAAAACAAAAGATTCTTCTGGAATTGCACACTTCTCCTTTAGGAGGACACTCAGGATTTTTAAAAACTTACCACAGGGTGAAGAAAGAATTTTTTTGGGATGGCCTTAAATCTGATATTCAAAAGTTTGTGGTGGAATGTTTGGTTTGCCAGCAGAATAAAGTTGAGACAATTAAGACCTTGGGTCTTCTACAACCTTTATCCATTCCAAGTCAACGTTGGGAGGAGATTTCAATGGATTTTATCACAAGTTTACCTAAGTCCGAAGGAAAGAGTGTCATCATGGTGGTGGTTGATAGACTTACCAAGTATGCACACTTTTGTGCATTATCTCATCCATTTAAAGCAAGTACAGTTGCTACTACATTTATGGACACAATTCAAAAGCTACATGGAAACCCAAGGGTTATTGTGAGCGACATAGATCCCATTTTTATTGGAAATTTTTGGATGGAGTTATTTTATTTTTTGGGTACTCAATTAGCTCATAGCTCATCTTATCATCCTCAATACAATGGTCAAACTGAGATAGTAAATAAATTTTTGGAAGGATATCTTCATTGTTTTCTATCTGATAAACAAACACAATGGGTCAAGTGGTTACCTCTTGCTGAATGGTGGTATAACACTTCCTTCCATACTGCAGCAAAAATGACCCCATTTATGGCACTTTATGGATATCATCCATCACATCATCTTTAAGAGAAAATTCGAAGGTTCAAGCAGTGGAATATCACAACGAGCATCAACAAGAAGTTATCCAACTCTTAAAGGATGACCTAAATTTGGCACAAAATCGAATGAAACAACAGGAAGATCAACATTATAGCGACAGAATTTTTGATGTAGGAGACTGGGTATTTTTATGGCTACAACCATACAAAAAAATGTCCCTCAAGCAAGCTAAGAAGGATAATAAACTATCGCCAACGTACTATGGTCCTTACAAGGTGTTACAAAAGATTGGTACTATGGCATACAATTTGGAGCTTCCTGCTTCTTCACGAATGCATCCAGTTTTCCATGTTTCATGCTTAAAGAAGGTTATAGGTGAAAATATTCCAGTTCAAACAATATTTCCAGAACTTTATGGGGAAGGAAAAATTATATTGGAACCTAAAGCGGTCACAGAAACAAGAACTTGACAACTATGAAATCGATCAATTTCAGAGTATCTCATCAAGTGGAAGAACTTACCCACTGAAGATTCTACATGGGAGGATGAGAATTTTATACAGAAGCACCCAGAGCTACTCAGGCATTGAGGACAACACTTTTTTGAAGGAGAGGGGGATGTTAGGTCCCTATATTACTAGTATAGTCCCTTATTGTTTCTAGTGTAACCCCCTTATTGTTATTATTGTACCCCTATAACCCCCATATTGTTATTATGGTGCCGTTAAATTATTATTGTTAGGCCAACAAGGATTACATTGTGGCCCCATGGACTCCTATATATAGAAAGGAGCTTTCGTAATTTGTATCATCCAAGAATTATTCATTCATGTAATGTATGGGAGGTTGCACCCTCAAAGTGGCTTATTTCTAAGTTGTTGTTATCTCTTTTCTTCTATTTTTTGAGCTGGTTTCACAACATATGGAGACCCAAATAAATTTTAGTACAACTTATCACCCCCAGACAGATGGTAAAACAGAGTGGGTAAACCAAGATTTGGAAGATATGATGTGCATGTACATGATGCAACATCCAACCAAATGGGAGACTACTTGCATCTGGTTGAATTTTCTTACAACAATGGTTATCAGGAGTCTCTTAAGATGAGCCATTTCGAAGCCCTATATGGGAGGCAGTGTCACACACCCATAAATTGAAGCAGTCTCGAAACAAAATTAATGTTGGGACCAAAAATGTTTGCTTAAATGGAATCAGAGGTAAATAAAATAAGAAAAAATTTGAATGCTGCACAAGATCGGCAAAAGATCTATGTAGATAAGAAGAGGACTTATCGGGAATTCGAAGTAGGAGACCATGTGTATGTAAGGATCAAACCCAAGAGGAGTACCTTGTAGTGGACCTCTTGTGCCAAGTTGGCTCCCATTTTTTGTGGACCCTTCCAAATTTTGGAAAGGGTAGGACCTGTGCCCTATCAGCTGGCTTTACCCAGTCACATCCGAGTACACAGTGTGTTTCATGTGTTCCTGTTGAAACGTTATGTACATGATTCGAAGCACATAATTCATTGGCAGAATATACAGGTAGGATAGAATTAAAAACCCTAACTTGAAATATGATTTCTTTGTGAGAATTTGACAAGGAACTTTGTTGTTTGCAAGTAGAGTCGGATGACGAGTTTCTCGTCGAGCCACAACACATAACTGACCGGAGAGAAATTATGCTCCAAAAGCGAGTCATCACCCAGGTTAAAGTGTAGTGGAAGCACTTCGGCCTGGATGAGGTTACTTGGGAAGATGAAAGATTTGTGTGCGAGGCTTACCCAGAGTTATTTGCAGAGCTAGAATGAAACACTGAGGACGATGTTACTTCTAGGGGGGGGAGTTGTGATAGCTTCATTTAATGATAACTAGTTGTTAACTAGTTAAAAGACATTTTAATTATTTGTTTTAAAAAAAGACTGAAACTATTAATTTTTTGTTAAAAGAAAAAAATTATTTTCATTAGTGCTTAATTATGAATAATAAAACTAGTTATGGAAAGTGACTCCATAAAAAAATTAAAAGTTGATGGTAAATGTTTTCCAAGAACTAGAAGGTGGTTTGGACAGTTGGAAATAGTTATCTTCTCCTCTGGGGATAAGAGATTGATCCTAGTGAGGAGTAGGGGTTTTGTTCATGGGCTAAGGATAGAGTGGAGAATTTTCCTGAGCTGGTAGAGACCAATGGAAAATCACTCAGAAAATCCTGATTTAATTTCTGATACTAACTGGACCAGGAGTCCTGAGGTCACAACAAAAATTCCATTGTCAACCCGTACCTTTAAGGAGTGGAGCACGGGAGCAAGAGGAGGACGTGATCTCCCCTCTTGATGGTTGGGAGGACCACATCTATAAACTACACAATTCAAATAAGTAACTGTGTGTTTCAATGAGTTAAGCACTGCATTACTTTTACACTATGTGTGAACAGGTATTTATTTACTAGTGATAGTAACAGTGGGTATATTTTAGGAAAGTGTTGAGAAAAAATGGTACTAATATTTATAATTATTATCTCATTATGTATCACCTGGACAAGTATGGGTAATATGATTATGTGCAGAACTTTCATTTCATTTAAAAACTTAGTATTTATGATTATGTCAAGAAAGGAATTGAATATCTAAGTTCCAGTTTAAACAACAGTTGTTGTCTGGTGTAGGAAATGGGAAAAGAATATTTCCAAGATACATGTATAAATATAAAATTTTCAGTAAACTTCATACTCAGTAAACTATTGATAAGTTAAAGGAATGAACTGAAAACTGTGTAAAATAAGGAGATTATATTTATATCCTGTAAAGATAAAATCACACATATAAATGCTTAAAGAAGTTTCTTTTGATAAACATTAGAGGGGACTGTCGATCGAGGGTATAGGGTAGAACCCTAACCCAGGACGCATTGTCCCTCAAGCACTGCTATACACAGACATTGTAGTTAGTCCAATCACCCAAGTAATTACCTAAGGTAGAAAAAATATATTGTAAACAAAGAAACTAAAACTGGAGTATTCTTTAAATTACTGTAAAGATAGAAAAACAATTATTTCTTAAGAAACCAAAGTTAAGACTGACTGTCGAGCTTAACTACATATTATCAATACGAATGAATAAATGAAAATAAACATAATGAAAACTAGAACTGGAATAAGTTCATACATTTGCATAAATAAGCCTTTCATATCATTAAAATAGCGAAAGGTCATTGTGTGTCAAATATTACATGCAGTCCAAACAAATAAAATGTATTCCAAAACAACAAGTAAACCTTACGACATTCGCCCTTTCAATACTTCAACTGAGTAAGAGTCGAGATCTAGAATTGAACACTCAACTATACTATTTTGCATGTTGAGTAGAAGGAAGGAAGATTACGGTGAACCCTTATTAATAATATTTATGAAATTTAACACAGAAGAGGAAACAATATCCGAGGCCCAAGGGTTCTGGCTGGAAACTGTCTATTAAAATTTCACGATATACATATAAACTGAACCATAGCATAATTAATGTCGACAATCTACTCAATAGACAGAGTCGAGAAAAGGGTTTCTAAACCCCCAGAAAACTTCTAGAAGATTCGCTTGAGACAATTAGAATTATGAGTTTGAGTGCAGACATTATGAGTACCTAGAGGTGAGTGCAATGTATTAGCCATGCGCCAGAGATTATGGAAACTCAAAGTGATATTTCGAAGCATGAGAACAACCATCGGAGAAAGAGAAGACATGAAAACAATATTCGTGCAAATTAAAACACAGTAAGGGGAGTGTTCTAGAAGTTAAGCGTAAAAAAACTATCCAAAATAGAGATTTCTATGTTAAAAAAAATTGGGGTTTGATAGGGTAATTATACCTGTGAAGAAGATATTCACCCCGACCAATAGATCCTTGAGCCGAAAATCCTTTGACACCGTGAAACATAGTCGATAAGGAACTCGAAATAAGAGAGTAAGCCCTGAGAGTAAATATGCATAAAAAGAAAAGTTTGTATAAACCAGGGAAGCTGAATTATTGTTACCTGAGCTACAGTAAAGAGCATAGGAATGAAAATGGAAATGATAGCCACGACAACGAAGGTCTCAATACACCTGTAGCTCTCAGAGTTCTGCAAATGGAACCTCAACCATCATGCTGCCAAGCCTATGGGTGTTTCACCTTTGAGGTCCTCCCATACCGGTGTGAAAGTATCAGTAATGGCGGAGCTGAAGCTTAGAAGCACAACCTCAGTAATAACAATTGTTAGAACAGAAGAGTTAATTCACCAGCACAGAGACAAAGGCCAGATGAACCTAGGGTTGGCAGGGTTTACAATGTGAATTCCCGCCCAAAACGACGTCCGTTGATAGCCCAGAAAACAACGGTGGAGATCTCAGGTAAGTTCATCGAAAATGAAAAGATCGCGACGAATCACACCTCTTTCCAGTGGTATTAATATCTAGTACCTGCTGCATTTAATTGTCATAACGTCCCAGGTTTACCTCGATTAACTTAAGGCGAATAATATATTGCCTTAGGAGGGTTGGAAACCATACGCAACATTAAAGCTTGATGCCGTCAGTTTAATACATTTAACCTTAATCAAAAAAGATATATGATGGCAAGACTTCCCATGGTGTGTGAAGGTTAAAGTTATATGTTGATTAAGATTAAAATTTGGCAAAGGTGGGTTTGTAGAATTATAATAGTGTAATTCAATGTAGAATAGTAAGTTTAGTTTTGGGTATAGTAAGAAGTAAATTTTCTTTATTTTTTTGGTATGTGTGTATGTCAAGATGTACATTTTATCCTTAGAAGAAAGATAATTGTTTGTAACTTTTTTTTGTTCAATCACTCTAAATTCTTAGAATACTTTTATCATCAGTGTTCTTTTAATTTTATGAAACAACAATTCCATAATTAACTTTTTTTTTAAAATAAATATTTAATCTCTTTAAAATAAAAAACATATTAGTTTACATTTAGCCCAATTGTCACATTAAATTTATTAACTTGTGAAAGTGTATATTTTTATTAACTGAATTCACTGTTCTTAGCCCAGTTGGAGTTCGATCCCCATAATGAACTAGCATGTTAAATTTATTAACATAACTGAAAGTTTATATTTTTATTAACTGAATTCACTGTCGTTATCTATCGCTTTATTTAAAATTTACAAAATAACATTTTTTAATGATATAAATTTTTTTATAATAAGTGAATTAAAATAAATGAAAGTATTTATAAATAAGTTTGAAAGAAATAATCATAATATTTTTTATAAAAATATTATAATAATGTTGAATTAAAATAAAAAAAATAACGTGAATTAAAATAAAAGAAAGTATTTATAGATAAGTTTGAAAGAAATAATAAAATATTATGATAAATACCTTAAATTTTATAAAATAAAATACAAATTAATTTTAAAATTAAAATTGAAAATTAAAAAATTAAAATTCAATTGAAAATACAAATTTTAATTAAAACTGTAACAGATATTTTAATATTTATAAATACATTTTATAAATCATAATAAATATTTTAAAATTTATAAATAATGTATAGATACATTTAAAATTGTTTTCAATTTAAAATATTTTATATGATTATTTTATAAACAATTATTTATACATTCAAAATTGTTATCATTTTAAAATATTTTATATGATTATTTTATAAACAATAATCTATACATTCAAAATAGTTATCATTTTCAAATATTTTATATGATTATTTTATAAATAATAATTTATTTTGAGAATATTTTTTTTAATATATGATTGATTTTTGAATAAAATGAATTTCAAAATAAAAAATTATAAAAATTATATAATTGAATATTTATATATAACTAAGCAAAATAAAAATATTTGCTATATACTAGCATATATCTAGATCTATTTAAGTAGGTATTCAATATTTTATATGACTAGCAATTGCCCCAGATGTTGCAAAGGAAACACCATAAGGAAATAGTGTAGGAAATAGTAGCATTAAATTGTTACTCTTCCATGAGGACATTGAAAGTGTTAGCAAATGTTGTCAAATGGTGTAAGTATAATTTTGTGTCAATTTTTACTCTTGCATGATGACATTGAAAGTGTCAACAAATGTTGTCAAATGGTGTAAGTAGAATTTTGTGTCAATTTTTACTCTTGCATGATGACATTGAAAGTGTCAGCAAATGTTGTCAAAGAGTGTAAGTAGAATTTTGTGTCTTAGTTAAAGAGGGAGTTCTTAGGAATTGCATCATTGGCATGACAGCAATATCCATAGTATCAAGTTATATCTTTTTCGTTATTTGGTGTATTTTCCAAATAATGCACTGTAGATATAACAAATATCTCTATCCTTAGAAATTATTGAATAAAAACATTGATTTTGTCTTTTGGTTAAACATCAATATGTATTTGCACTAGAAACACTTTTGTTTGAAGTATTTTCTACTTGAATGGTTGAAATTTATCCACTATTCCATATCCTATTTGTATATGCCAACTTTATTCAAGATTCGAGATTTCTTACAATGTATCCGGGTAAGATTTTAGCTTTGGACAAAAAATATACATTTTTATCAACATCAAAATTCAATTATGTCAACCTACTCTTCTTCCATTTTGGAAGTGGTTCTAAGGATTTTTCTCATAGTTCGAGCTTGATCTCTACAACCTCAATGTAGTTTTGGACAAAAAAATATATATTTTTATCAACATCAAAATTCAATTATGTCAACTTATTATTCTTCCATTTTGGAAGTGGTTCTAAGGATTTTTTTTCCTTCTCATAGTTCGAGATTGATCTCTACAACCTCAATGCGCTTGAATCCAATAGTCCTTTGAGTGAGTATCCAACCATATTTATCATTGGCTACTTCGTACACATTCACAATTCAAAGGATTATACATTTTATTAGCATTGCAAGCCATTGAACATAATGAAATTTGAGCAAGTGTTGACACCAAAAGAAACTATGCTCTCAAACAGAGTGAACCTACATGATCAATAAAATGTTATGTGACTAAATATTGGTAACAAATATTATGAGGAATCGTTGAATTTATAATAATAGGTTCGTTATGTTAAGGAATATATTTAGTGAGGAGATGATTTCTAGGTGCTTAAAAATAAACAGATCTTCTACTCAAATATAATGTATTCTTTTTAGGTTCCATGCACTGAAGTCAAGTACAACATTTGACAGGAAGAGTATGAAGAAAGAGGTAGGTTAGGCAGTTTGAATTGGAGCTACAAGTTAGTGAGGTGATGATTTCTAGGTGCTTAAAAATAAACAGAGCTTCTACTCAAATATAATGTATTCTTTTCAGGTTCCATGCACTAAAGTCAAGTACAACATTTGACAGGAAGAGTATGAAGAAAGAGGTAGGTTAGGTAGTTTGAATTGGAGCTACAAGTTCCATTAGGCGCACATTAGGTAGTAACTACTTCAAAAAAAAAGTGTCCAATTTGCAAAAATTATGTTCATATTTAAAATCCATTGTGTCATCTCATTGCTTGAATTCACTAACATTAGTCTTGGCTATTTGGTAAAACATTGCCCAAAGGCCTCCTGCCCAATGTTGTGAAGAGCTTTATTATGGAGGAACAAGGGAACTTTGAAGTTCATTTGGATAATCCTTTTTATGCCAAGTCTGAAAATAAGGTCCACAATGACAAAATTGTAAAGGGTTGGCTACTTCTTATTCATTCACAATAAAAAGGGATATATATGTTATTAGCATTACAAGCCATTGAAAATAATGAAATTTCAGCAAGTGTTGACACCAGAAGAAACTATGTTCTCAAAAAGAGTGAACCGACATGATCAATATAATGTTATGTGACTAAATATTGGCAACATTTCATATGAGGAATCATTAAATATAGAATAATAGGCTCATTATGTTAAGGAAAATATTTAGGTGAGGAGATGATTTTTGGGTGCTTAAAAATAAACAGAGCTTCTACTAAAATACAAAGTATTCTTTTTAGGTTCCATGCATTGACTTCAGATACAACATTTGACAAGAAGAGTATGAAGAAATAGGTAGGCTATTCAAGATTTCTTATAATGTATCTAGGTCAGATTTTAGTTTTGGAAAAAATATATATATTTTTATCAACATCAAAATTCAATTATGTCAACCTACTCTTCTTCCATTTTGGAAGTGGTTCTAAATATTTTTTTCCTTCTCCTAGTCTGAGCTTGATCTCTACAACCTTAATGTGCTCGAATCCAATAATTCTTTGAGTGAGTATCCAACCATATTTATCGTTGGATACTTATTACACATTTATAATTCAAAGGATTATACATTTTATTAGCATTGCAAGCCATTGAACATAATGAAATTTGAGCAAGTGCTAACACCAAAAGAAACTATGCTCTCAAACAAAGTGAACCTACATGATCAATACAATGTTATGTGACTAAATATTGGTAAAATTTCTTGTGAATAATAATAAAATCTAGAATATTAGGCTCATTATGTTAAGGAAAAGATTCAGTGAGGAGATGATTTACAGGTGCTTAAAAATAAACAGAGCTTCTACTCAAATATAACGCATTTTTTTCAAGTTTCATGCATTGAAGTCAAGTACAACATTTTCATTGAGGTCAAGTACAACATTTGATAGGAAGAGTATGAAGAAAGAGGTAGGTTAGGCAGTTTGAATTGGGTGCTTAAAAGTAAAGAGAGTTTCTACTTATGCATTTACTTTAGATATAACATTTGACAGGAAGAGTATGAAGAAATAGGTAGGTTGGGTAGTTTGAAGTGGAGTTACAAGTGCCATGAGGCCTAAGAAAGAGGTAGGTTAGGCAGTTTGAATTGTGTGCTTAAAAATAAAGAGAGCTTTTACTTATGCATTGACTTCAAATACAACATTTGGCAGGAAGTTTGAAAATCATGTCCACCATGAGAAAATTGTAAAGGGTAGTCTCAGATATGGTCATATTGGTGGGCTTTCAAGCATTGTTGCATAGGAGATTTTTCTATGATTTCGAATTAACGGTATCCATGTCGGCATTCTCAATAGTAGATTCATCTATTGTGATGTTGGAAAGATATCACTTTCTCTGTTTGAGAACCCTCCCCACTGTAAACAAAAGTCACATACAAGTTGCGCCTGCACTGATGGTAGGGAATATCACCTCAAAGATGTTATCCAAGACAATATTAGGCCAATTCTAGCATGAGAGTGACAATCATGCAAGGAAAGCCATTTGGTAGTGTAAGAACTATGTTGGTTTTTTGGATAGCTCTTTGAAGAACAACAACAAAGTTTTGTTTAAAAAAAAATTGATCTCCTAATGATTATTTTTTAGCTCTACTCTGGAGATTTGCATAGAAATTAAATTGGACATCGATTTTGTATGTCATTCAAAGTTAAAGAAAAAAAAAACTCAAATGTTGAGTGTTTTGGAAGATCAAATTCTACTTCAATCTAAGCTTTTATTTTATATATATATATATATATTGAGTGGGCCTAATGGTTAAGAGCATGTGTTTCATCTCAAGAGGTGACCTAATGGGGTAGAGTATGTATGCGTTCGTAGAATTAGAAGTCAAATTGTTGTGCGAAGGTGGGTCCCTTGTCCCACAAATAAGGGGGTCTCATACACCCTTGTCCCACAAAAAAAGGGGTCTTCAAAGTAAAGAAATTAAATCACATCTAATATGGAAGAGTAGTAAGTGAAAAACATGTTGGATTAAATATAAGATTATTTTATGAAGTAAGTTTTATGTAGAAAATGATTGAATAATTATTGTATTATTTTATAAAATAATTTTTACTTAAATATATAGAAAATGATGGAAAATGGTAAAAGATAGAATATGATATAATAATACTCATTATATTTTATTAATTTTTCTAACATTTTATATTACATTTTATATAGTAATATAATGGCTATATTACTATTATTTTGTAGATTTAGTTTTTCCTCGAAACAAAAAACAAAAAAGAAACAATTTAATATGAATATTAAAATTTAGCATTTTAAAATTTCAATCAAAACTTTATACCTATTTCATAAATTAACTAAAATCAAAATTTAAAATAAAAGTAATTACAATATATAGCTAATAAAAATTAAAATATAATAAAATTTAGAAAGTTCAAAATGATTTATAAAATTCTGCTCAAGCTAAACAATATTTATACAAAGCATTTATATACGCTAAACAATATTTATACAAAGCACTTATATATGGTAATAATGCCTCTCTTACCTGTAAAACAACGTTTTTTTTGTTACACATATAAAAAATTTAAGAAAAACAATATTAGTTGAATTTTCAAAATGGGCAAAATTATTCCATACGCTATTGACTTCATAAGTTCTCAGTTATATTAACCAATGTCAATGCTCTCAATTATATAACCACACTGTCAATGCTCGATGGACTCTTCAATTTTTTGTTACACATATAAATCTTTTAATAACGGCAAAGTTTGTTGAATTGTCAAGATGGAAAAAAATTATTCCATAATAAAATCTAAAATGATTTATAAAGTGTTAATCAAGCTAAACAATATTTATACAAAGCACTTATATATGGTAATAATACCTCTCTTATCCATAAAAACAACATTTTTTTTTAAACATATAAAAACTTTAAGAAAAACAATATTAATTGAATTTTCAAAAAAACAAAAATTATTTCATACACTATTGACTTCGTAAATTCTCAGTTATATTAACCAGTATCAATGCTCTCAATTATATAATAACCACACTGTCAATGCTCAATGGACCATTCAATTTTTTGTTACACATATAAATCTTTTAATAAAGGCAAAGTTGGTTGAATTCTCAAGATGAACAAAAATTATTCCATACGCTATTGACCTCATAAACTCTAAAATTATATAACCGCACTGTCAATCCTCAATCATATAACCACACTGTCAATGCTCGATTGAACCTTCACTCGCTAATCCGAAACGAAGATGGCTTAAAAATTCTGAAATGTCACGCACTACTTTAAGAAATCAGTAAAGATTTTACAATGTTTAGTCTCGAATTTTGGGACTTTCAAAATGTAAGAAATTCCACCCAAAACAAATGAAACCATATAAAATATCTCTATGTAAAACAATACAAGTAAGAATTATATATTTCAGCAAAATCTTGATAAAGTAATGAAGAGGAACTGAAGATAAAGTCCGGTGAAATTTCAAAAGTAGTCTTCTCGCACTTCAAGAAAAATAGAGAAAAAAACATTCTGAAAAGAGGAACTGGAGATAAAATCCAGTGAAATTTTAAAAGTAACTTTTTTATCATTTTGTTTCACTTCAACAAATTAAAAAAAGCATTATGAAAAGAGTGACTGAAGATAAAATCCAGTCAAATTTCAGAGGCAATATTCTCATCATTTCATTGCACTTCAAGGAAAAAAAGGCATCCTGAAAATTGGGTTGAGTTCAAAAATGTATGATACCCAAAACAAAAGAGATCTTGGTAAGAGCAATCAAGAGAATTTGAAGATAAAATACGGTGAAAATTCAAAGGTAATCATCCCATCATTTCTTTTCATTTAAAAAAAGCATTCTAAAAATCTGGACGAGTTCAAAAATGTCTAAACCCCAAGGGAACCTGATAAAATCAAGTAAAATTTCTAAGGTAATCTTTTCATCATTTCTTTGCACTTCTTAAAAAAATATTCTGAAAATTTGGATGAGTTAAAAAATGTTTGAAACCCAAAACAAAGAAGATCTTGACGATGCCATGTCAAACGCAGCAGTCACAGTAACATATGAACCTTAATAACGCTGCATTCATAGTCACATATGAATGGTTTCGAGATTAATAGTCACAATCACATATGAACCATAATAACCCAACAGTCACAGTCACACCGTTTCCAGATTAGTAGTCACAGTCACATATGAATTGTAATAACGGAGCATGAACCGTAATATCGCACTAGTCACAGTCACATATGAACCGTTTCCAGATTAGTTAGTTAGTTATAATTATCTAGCGGCGGAAAACCTTCTAATCGTCTAACATAGAGATCAATGGCTTACAAATTGACACGGTGCAAATTTGGAGAGTTGTTTTCAAATAAACACGCCTTACGGCGTAATTATTTTATAAACAATAATCTATACATTCAAAATTGTTATCATTTTAAAATATTTTATATGATTATTTTATAAACAATAATTTATTTTGAAAATATTTTTTTTTAATATATAATATAGGATTGATATTTTAATAAAATGAATTTAAAAAAAAAAATTATAAAAATTATGTAATTAAATATTTATATATAATTAAACAAAATAAAATTATTTGCTATATACTAGCCTATATCTATTTAAGTAGGGATTCAATATGAGTTCATAAATCAAATTTCTTTACATGTAATTTTTTTAGAATGCAAAATACAACGTGTAATTTTTCATTGTTTAAATTGTAATTTTGAATTCTAAATAGAGTATATATATGACCAAACAAAAATTTTAACCATAAAAACTTAATTTTTTTTATACAGATATATATATGAAGTTGATACTTAATTTTTTTTCTATATATAGATATATATGAAGTTGATATCCATATAAATTAGTTAACATAGATCTTCAAATAGTTTATTTAAACCTCTTTTTGAAATATTTTTGAAAAGTAAGATTTAAATATATTCATTTTTACTTTTAATTACTTTACAATATATTCATTTTTTTTAAATTATAGCAGACATTACTTTTCTATTTAAAACATAGTTTTTAATTTTAATTTTAATTTTAAAGACATTATTTTTCTATTTAGAACATAATTTTTAATTTTAATTTTAATTTTAAAGAGGCATGGAACTGATGGGCAAACTTACACATCCCCTCATACTAGCTATAGAATGAGCCCCTCGCCTCAATTATTTTTAAAATAATATTCTATTTAAATAGAACAAATTATAAAAGTAGTAGACAAATATTTTAGAACTAGTCAACAATTTTTTTTTTATAAATAATTAACAAAATTTGTAAATGATATAAAGTTAATGTATATTTTTAAAAGTAGTAGACAAAGATTTTACAATTAATTAACATAAACATATTAAAAAAAAAGTATTTTATATTAGTTGAATATCTCACATAATAGAAAACTAAATTTACATACTCCAACCTACATAGTCTAAATAATAAGGATATGAGCATATCAATTAACATCTATCAATAATACTTTGTTAAAATTAAATTTCTATTACATAAGATATAAGAGAAAAAATTGCATACTCAAACCCTCCTAAAGGATCACAACATAATAATTAGCCTCCATTCACATGATAATGATATTAGTTATTTTGTATGATGTGGTAGTATTATTTATTTGTTTAATTTTAATTTTGTAATATAATGCTTTGTATGATGTGGTAGTATTATTTATTTGTTTAATTTTAATTTTATAATATAATGTTAAAAATCATTTATATTTAAGTAAAATATTGTCCTTGAATCTTTGTATATTAATAATTTGAAATTTTCATATTTAATTGTACATATTTGTTTCATTAAATCTAAAAATATATAAATATATAAGAATAAAATGTTAAAAATATTAATATTGTAATTAAATTATTATTCTTATTATTATCCAATTTTAAGGTCACGGTCAAGGTAGACACAAAATTGGTGTATGATACCCCCTTGTTTGTGGGACAATGGACCCACCTCCACAAAAGCAAAATTGGTCTATGAGACCCCCTTGTTTGTGAGACAATGGACCCACCTCCGTAGAAATAATTGACTGTTGAGCCTACGAAACCATGCATACTCCACCCCCTCTGGTTTTGAATATGTGACCTCTTAGGAGGAAACACGTGCTCTTAACCATTAGACGATATTTATTGTTAAGTAACCAAAATATCCCACTTCAAGTTGTTATTATAAAGATAAGGTACACAATAATAAAATAAGTGCAAATTTAGAGAGGTAGAAAAAAACCTTGAAGTTCTATCTCTCCTTATAAAAATAGTGACTTGAAAGTATAGTGGGAGGAAGAGGATCTAAGTGGAGATTCTATTTCTCAATAATAATGCACACAAAAAAAACAATGTAAACAATAATAAAACAATACCCTAAACATTGTTACCATTTGCTACTAGTTATTAATTTTGAAAAGTGTTAGATAAAAAACCAAATGAAAATATATTCCAATAAAAAACAAGTAATTTGTAGAGAAAGAGAAAGATATTTTTGTACTATTATTGATGTAAAAATATTAAAAAAATATTTCTCAACCATAGAAAAGAACTCTCTCTAATTATGAAGCAATTTCAATTATAGTTGTTGCCCTTATTAAATGGTCATATGAAGGGGGAAACTAGGCGGCATAACATGAAGAATAGTCAAGATAAAACATATTGGTGCAATTGGGCACCTCAATCCTTGAAGTGCTTGGTCAACATAATACTAATATATGGTTAACTTGTTGAAATCATTGATGATGGCCTATATTTATAAATTTTATTGGGTCAAAAATGTACCTCGAATGCTGAACCCTATCCATGTGAATGTAAGAACTCCAAGTATGGCTAAACACCCTTAAATTGAATGAGTTTGTTCCACTTATCATGGGTGTGAATCAACTAAGAATCACCCAAACATGACTATCCCATAAATGGGATGGGGAAATTGTCAAATTCATGTTGCAACAATGATTGAATGTTTTGTCCAAAGATAAGGGTGCAATTGCACGTTGAATAAAGAGATACTAGTGTATTTTTCTAGTTGTATAAATAACTAAATAGAACCATGTATATGGATGATGACTTCCATATACGTCCAACCTCTATATATGTGTACATGTAGGAAAGATGACTTATGTATATGCAACTATTACTATCCTATGTGTATATACAAATATGTGCATATGTGAAATTTTATGTATATGTCCACATATATGGAAGCTTCCATATATGTGCATATAAAACTATACACATACACGAAAGCTTCAATACATGTGTGCATATATGGAATCGTGCATATAGGGAAAATGGCTTCCATAGCTATGTGCATTTACGGAAGTCATCTTCTCGATATGCATGCTTCGATATATATGTGCATATATAGAGGTTATGCATATACATAGGCCATCTTCCATATATATAGACTTCCATAGATACATGCATATGCAAAAGTCCCCGCACAAAATTTCCTTGCAAAAAGCATCCTAGGAACAATATCATGCTTGGAAACTTAATGGTTATTAACGTTTTCACCTCCACATTAATGTGTTTTGTACTAAGAAGATTTAGAAAAAAAATCTACTTATCTCCTTCAAAAATAATTCAAATTGTTGCATAGTAAAAGATTTTTAACGTTATACTCCAATTTTCAAATTCCTAATAAAATTACTGGTTTATTAAAAAATTTAACCGCACCTCATTAGTAATTGCCTACATTTTCTTTTAAACTGATCTTTTGTTTTCAATTTTCATATTTTATTAATTCTCCTATGTTTTTTACATGAGAGAAATGGTAAGGCAAGGGAAAACACAAGCTACAAAACTTGCAGTAGAAAATATTAAAATGAAGATAAAAATGATAAAGGTTCAAATGCCAGAGGAGAAAATTCCAAATTCATCTTTCTTCTCGAACACAATGTTCAAAGAATAGAATGAAAGAATTGTGACTTGGTAAGGGATATACGACCTTAGCTCCAAGGGTTAGCTCAATTGGTTGAGTTTCCATCGTTAAATCACCTTTACTATTGAGAGGTTGCGAGTTTAATTCTCTTAACACTATTGGGGAAGGCTCTATGGTTGAGACTACAGGAAGCACTACAGGGAAAAGACCCTCTAACGGATGTTTTTGAGGAAACCATTATAAAAATACCTCATACATCTGTTTCTAGTGGAGGTTACTAGAGGAGGTTGGCGAGTGGAGGATTTTGCAGATGTTTTTTGTCAGGTGTGCTTATCATCCTAAACCACACCAGTGCGTTCAATAAGAGAAAGCATCGATGTGCACAAAACATTGGCACACCGCACATTGTGCACTCCATACAAACCTGCCCGGTACGTATTATTACTGCAGCGCACTGGTGCTTTACAGAGATTCCACACCGATGCGTCCTAAAACCCCACGCCAAAACAGAAACCACCCGGTGCGGTCTTAAGAAACCGCATCGGTGCACCTATAAAATGCCGCACACCAGAACAAGGTTAATAAAACAAAATTATGGCTAAAAAACTGCATTTTTCACTTTTCTCAGTGCTCTAGAACTCTCAAGCACCGGTGCAATTTATCCTTGTTTGAGCCGCCTTGACATCGGAGCTCCCATTGCACCCATTGCACGCACTACTGTTGTGCATTTCCCACCAATCTCCAACTTGAATTTTGAAAAACGATGGGAATGTAGAAATTTATATAACTAATGCATTATATATCCAAGATTCTCCTGATCACACACTATTTTAACTTCATGCACAATACAAAATATATTCCACCATTGATCATCACATGCAGAAATAAACAAGATCACAATGCACACATGAAACCATAAAAATTCACACACATTAACACAGTGATTTAACGGGAAATCCTGAAGCTAAAAACCCCAACTATATGTATATAATATATGTCATAGAGATCATGTAACAATCCTCATACAAATTTGAACATGTCAAGCTCTCAGTACAATACAATCGCTACACATTAATCAGGTCCGATATAGCAAATCCATGCACCGATCTCTGCCACCTGCTAGCCTGCCTCTATTGTGCAATCCCTGCTGAATAATGGCTCTGAATGAACTCGAATCCACCTAGTTTGCACTGCGCAATACTCATTGGCATCTCCACTAAGTGTTGGATGCAATCAATGCATCACTATAGTCACAACTGATAGTCACACTTGCTCTTTCACCTACCTCTCCATTGGTCTCCACTGAATTGTCCATGCACTGTAGTTAACTGATGTCTTCTTCAGTTGATTAATGAGTTATTATTTAGTGAATTAATTAACTAATTAATTCACACCACTCTCACTAGTGTATCAATCAATTAGACTAGATACAACTAGCTCAACTGAGTCTAACTAAATTAAACTGAATACAACTCCACCAACTACCTCTATGACTCCACCAAACTCTGTCACATGAGTTCTAACTGAAGTCCTCATGCATTAGCTCCAGTAAACCCTCAAGAATAGCGTAATTCCTTCTGTCATATGTTGTGCCACATCTGTGCACTTAACTGAAGTGCCCCAAGAGAATAAGATAATGTTTAGAGTCCAAATATTATTAAGAGCTAATAATATTCGACATATCTATTTTTAGACTGGCAATCTAAAAACAGATTCTGCCCAATATGTCTAAAAATAGAAGTCCATCTATTTTTCCAAATTAACCAACCACCCACAAATAACATCCTGCAACTCATAGAATATGATCGACATGTCTAAAAATAGACATAGTCTAAAGATAGACTTTGCGCCAAAAATAGCCTGTGGGCCCACTTAGTGAAGGCAACTCTTTGCACTAAGCTCATCATCTTGTTGAATCTCAACACTCCGTCTCAACAAGATAGGGATTAACTGCCACCCCGATCCTGTCTCTATGGTATTCGAATTTTCTCCTGGTGAGCACCTTCATTAGAATATCAGCATCCTAATCCTCTATAGGAATGTAAGATAGTAACATGATCTTCCGCTGCACACAATATCTGGTATGATGGTACTGGATGTCAATATGTTTAGATATATCATGAAATAATAGATTAACTGAGATTTTAACGCAACTCTGATTATCACAATATATCACAGTAGGATCTAAGTGTGAACCGAACAACCCGACCAGGATCTTCCTCATCCTTATAGCCTCGCATGTAGCCAAACTTGCTACCATGTAATCGGCCTCCGCTGAACTGAGTGCCACAGATCTCTGTTTCCTGCTGTACCAAGAAACTGTTGTAGACCCAATACTGAAAATCCCTCTAGATGTTCTTTTTCTGTCTGTTGGGCTCCCTACCCAATCTGCATCCGTGAAGCCATGCAGCTTCACTTCATCCGACTGTCTGTACCACAGTCCATATGCAGATGTGCCCCTGAGATACCTCAGGACATGCTTGCCTGCCTTCCAAAAGAGATTGGTAGGCTTAACCATAGCTTGTGAAAGCTGGTTAATAGCATAGCATATGTCTGGTTGTGTATTGACCAAATACATGAGCGAACCAACCAACTGTAGATAAACAGTGGCATCCACTACCTCTACCAATGTAGCATCCTCTTTCCTCCAACCACCAGGAAGAGGAGTGTCGATAGGCTAGCAGCCTTGCATGTTGAACTTCTCTAGTATATCTCGGGCATACTTTCCTTGAGACACAAACAGTCCACCCTTCCGCTGCCAAATTTCCAATCCCAGGAAATAATGAAGAAGGCCCATGTCCTTCATCTCAAACTCCTTTGCAAGATCAGCCTTGCATGAGTGTATCAACAGTTCATCACCTGCTAGTATCAAATCATCTACGTAAATTACAATGATCAGCAACTTACCCTCAACCACAATCTGTTACAGGTTAGGATCCGCCTCACTCTTGGTAAAACCAAGTCCTGTGAAATAATTGTCTATCCATGTGTACCAAGCATGAGGTGCTTGTTTCAGCCCATAAAGCACTCTCTTGAGCCTGCACACATGCGACTCGCTGCTGAGGATTTCGAATCCTTCAAGCTGCTCTATGTACACCTCCTCCTCAATGACTCTGTTGGTCTTCACATCCATTTGATGAATGTGCCAACCCATCTGTGCTGAGAGAGCAAGGATGCTCCGTATGGAAGGATACCTTGCGACAGGTGCAAAGGTTTCTTCATAGTCGATCCCCTCAATCTGTGAGAAGCCCCAGACAAAAAACCTTTCCTTGTACTTCTCGGTACTCCCATCAGTAGCTTGCTTCACTTTATAGATCCATCTCGAACCTACCACTAATTTCCCTTCCAGCCTTGGGACAATATCCCATGCACTCTTTCTGACAATCGAATCATACTCTTCCACCATGGCATCTACCCATGCAGGGTCCTCCACAGCTTCCTCGAAAGAGGATGGCTCTGTCACGATACACTTGCTCATCAGAGCCATGTATCCAGTAAATCGGTCAGGTGACTGTCTCTGTCTGCTCTGTGATGTAGGTGCTCCTACATTTTGCACTGCATCAAGATTCAGTCTCTCAGCTTCTATAGTGCGCTTCCGCCCTCTGATGTTTGGCACTGCATGAGTGGTTTCTTCCACTCCATGAACCTCCTCTTGTAGCTGATCCACATCCTGAGGCTCATCCTTAGGAACTAGTAGCTCCTAATCTGCATGCAAGTGTAGCTCCCTCTCAAGAGACAACTTCATGGCTTTCTCCTCATGAAATTTGATATCCCGTCGCACAACAGCCTTTCGACTGTCTGGAAAATACACACGATAGTTGTGGGGTGTTTTTGTGTACCCCACAAATATCTCAACCTCTGCGGTCGGCTCCAGCTTCTTCCTGGCATCCTTTGTCACATGAATGTAAATAGGTGAACCAAAAATCTTCAAATGAGAAATATCAGGCTTCTTACCAGAAAACGCCTCTCTGGGTGTACTCATGTCAAGTAATCTATGAGGACAATGATTTTTCACATAAACTGTAGTGTTGCAGTGTTCAGGCCATAAGTGTATGGGAAGGCCCTGATCATGCAACATCGCCTATGCAGAACCCATGATCATTCTATTCTTTCTCTTCGTGACCCCATTCTTCTATGGGTTATGAGGCTCTATGAGCTCTCTTCAAATTCCTTCTGTGCTGCAAAAGTCTTTGAATTCGCTAGAGATGAATTCACCACCATTATCGCTCCTTAGATTCTTCACCTACTTCCCCGAATCTTTCTCAACCAGTGCCTCGAACTCACAGAACTTTGAGTATGTCTTGCTCTTCTTCTGCGTGAAGAAGATCCAACACTTATGAGAAAATTCATCAACAAATATCACATAATACATGTGCTTTGCTGTCGAAGCTACTTAGAAAGGTCCACACACATCTGTGTGAATTCTCTCAAGGATCGTCATGGCATGACTATCATTCTCATGAAAGGTGGCTTTCACAAATTTTCCCAAAGTACATCCCTTGCACTGATCTGACTGCACAAGTGTACCCTTGGGAAGCCCTATAGAAATCTGCTACAAAATTTTCAAAGTGCCATGGTGAAGATGGCCTAATATCCTGTGCCACAATTCACCCTCATCTCGGCTCACCACTGCTTCTGCTTTGCCTACCATTTTTGCGCAACCATCTACCTACAATTGATAAAGGTTCTTAACTCGAACTCCTATCCTCTAGGTTTCACCCATTTCCTTACTGCGCAGGAAAGCCTTTCCCTCGCTAAAGACAACATCATATCCCTTGTCTTCCAACATTGCCACAGAGATAAGATTCTTCTTCAATCCTGGAACATGCATGACATCCTTCAATATGAAAGGTTTACCAGACTCCCTCTCAAAGGAAATGGTCCCGATACCAGTTGCACTGTATCTACCATCATCGCCCATCTCGATGTGCACTCCAAGATCCTTCTCATCTAGATTACTGAACAAATCTTTGTCTCCGATCATATGGAAAGACACACCACTGTCAAGAAACCACACTGATCCCATCACACTTGAGACCAAGCATGCAATCAGCGAAAAATCCAGCTCAAACTGCGAGGCTAAGGCCTCTCCAGCTGCAGATCTAGCGGCCTGCTTATTTTTCTTCTTCTATTGACAATTAGTGGTGTAATGTCCGTGTTGGTGACAGTGAAAGCATTTCACCTTGGACAAGTCCTGCTTCTTGCCTTTCACACCAGATTGAGAAGGATTTTTCTTTCCCTTCCCTTTCCTTGCTTTAGCAGCCAAAGCACAATTTTCTTCATCTTCATTCTTCGATGAAGATCCATCCCTGGTACCCCGCCTTATCTCCTCTTGCACAAGATCCGACCAAACTTGCTCCCATCCTGGCAGATTCTTCCGACCATTGACAGAGTCCTCGTAGGAATGCCAACTCTTCTAAATCCCATGGAGAGCCAAGCTCACCAAGTCCTCTTCATATACAGTAACCCCCACACTTCCCAGCTCATCCCTGCACTGGACAAACTTCGTGAGGTACTTGGGTATACTTTCGCCTTTCTCCATTTTTATTTTTCTGAGCTTGTCTTTAAGTGCCAACTTCTGTTGGTCACTTCTTCTTTGGAATAAGTCTATCAAATATTTCCACATCAAGAATGGAGAAGTTTTACCATGAAGGCTAGACACTATGTGATCCTTCACACCTTCCAACAGAATCCTTCGACATTTTTCTGTCTTCTTTTTCCATGCGTCAAGTGCGGCTGCATCGCTAGAAGCAGGTTTTGGAATTTCTGCATCTATGAACTCCTTCAACCCATTATCATCCAGCACCGCCTCCATCTTGTCCTTCCATGCAATATAATTCAAGCTACCCTCAAGGGCATACTCCAATCGCAATCTGTTGAAAAACATTTCAATGAATGCTCAACTTCGACACCAAGAAAACACTACAGCAAATTCGAATTCCACCAGCACAAAACTCAACTGCTTCAATAATTGCAATCTTCTCCAATGATCAACTACTCTGATACCATGTAGAAATTTATATAACTAATGCGTTATATATCCAATATTCTCCTGATCACACACTATTTTAACTTCATGCACAATACAGAATCTATTCCACCATTGATCATCACATGCGCAAATAAACAAGATCACAATGCACACATGAAACCATAAAAATTCACACACATTAACACAGTGATTTAATGGGAAAGCCTGAAGCTAAAAACCCCAACTATATGTATATAATATATTTCATAGATATCATGTAACAATCCTCATACAAAGCTGAACATGTCAAGCTCTCAGTACAATACAATCGCTACACACTAATCAGGTCCGATCTAGCAAATCCATGCACCGATCTCTGCCACCTGCTAGTCTGCCTCTACTGCGTAATCCCTACTAAAGAATGGCTCTGAATGAACTTGAATCCACCTGGATTGCACTGCGAAATCCTCATTGGCATCTCCACTAAGTGTTGGATGCAATCAATGCATCACTATAGTCACAACTGATAGTCACACTTGCTCTTTCACCTACCTCTCCACTAGTATCCACTGAACTGTCCATGCACTGTAGTTAACTGATGTATTCTTCATTTGATTAATGAGTTATTATTTAGTGAATTAATTAACTAATTAATTCACACCACTCTCACTAGTGTATCAATCAGTTAGACTAGATACAACTAGCTCAACTGAGTCTAACTGAGTTAAACTGAATACAACTCCACCAACTACCTCTATAACTCCACCAAACTCTGTCACATGAGTTCTAATTGAATTCCTCATGTATTAGCTCCAGCAAACCCTCAAGAATAGCGTAATTTCTTATGTCATCTATTGTGCCACATCTGTGCACTTAAATGAAGTGCCCCAAGAGAATAAGATAATGTTTAGAGTCCAAATATTATTAAGAGCTAATAATATTCGACATATCTATTTTTAGACTGGAAATCTAAAAATAGATTCTGTCCAATATGTCTAAAAATAGAATTCCATCTATTTTTCCAACTTGACCAACCATCCACAAATAGCATCCTGCAACTCATAGAATATGATCGACATGTCTAAAAATAGACATAGTCTAAAAATAGTCTTCGCA
Source organism: Pinus albicaulis (assembly GCA_034641835.2). NCBI lineage: Eukaryota > Viridiplantae > Streptophyta > Pinopsida > Pinales > Pinaceae > Pinus > Pinus albicaulis. The sequence goes on along the minus strand of MU968411.1, from coordinate 33,246,275 downwards.
CCAAAAATAGCCTGCAAGCCCACTTAGTGAAGGCGACTCTTTTCACTAAGCTCATCATCTTATTGAATCTCAACAGGGAAAATTTTCTTTTGTAAATTCTACAGCCAATATGCCTCCTCAACGGCCAAATTTACAAGTATTTTTCTTTTTTTTCCATAATTAAGCCTTTTAGCGCATTAGAATTTCAAATTATCTTAAAATTAACCATTTAGAAGAAAAGAAAAAAAAATCACGTGGTGCACTGGAGCCATTCAGCCCACCCCGGTTCATGGTGCTTCCTGTAAATTTACAAGTCGCACCGCAACAAGTGCTAATAGTATCTGCACTGGTTCCGGGGCAGTATCAAAAGGTGCACCGTGTTATTTTAAAATTTAAAAAAAAAAGTGCAGTGTGGTCGGTTACCCGACTGCACTGTTGACCATGTAGAATTGAAGAAATGTGGTGCGTTGACTTAAATATCCGCCCTGGGGTGGGTATTTTTGTTAGCGCACTGCATTCTGCATTTCGATAGGGTCAATGGTGCGACCTGATAAAAGACCAGACCGTTGACTATGTAATGATGTCAGGAGGTCAGTGCGTTGACTGAACTATACACCCCAAGGCGTAGAGTTTAGTCAGCACACCGCACTCCCGACACAATCCATAGTCAACGGTGCACTAAAGTTTTTCAGGTGCACCGCCACCGGTGCGCTGAATATTTTCAGGTGCACCACCGCCGGTGCACGACAAAAAAATATGCATCGATACTAGTGCATGCCTATATTCTGTGGCGCACCGACTGTTTTTTTTTGCAAAAAAAAATATATATGTATATTCCTAAACACATGTCTCATTTAATAAAAAAAATTGTATTTAACATGTCAATCATTCATAGACGTGAAATGAGAGAAGAGAGGGAACAACAACAACAATAGGCGGACCAGTATAACATGGTCCACCTATGGAAGGCACGAGAGAGGGAGAGAGATGCGTACCCTCGCCCTATTACAGCAGCTACCAAGGTGCTCATAAGGCAGGTAGGCCTCCTCAAGTTCTATGAGGAGGCTACTTCCCGAAAGGGCCATGGTGTGTTTTTGAGACATCTTATCTATAGGTGGAATGCCCACCGACAGGCTTTCCGGGTTTGTCCTACGCAGTGGTACGCACAAACTAAGGAGGACATATATTTTATTATAGGGCTATCGAGAAGAGGGGTGGATTTTCCCTCGTTCCCAAAGGTTCCAGTTGGCTATGCAGTAGGGAGTCAGTTGGTGTACTCCCAGAGATATATTAGCACAAATATACAGTCTCCTTTAGATTTTTAGGTCTTCTGAGGTCAGTTACGTATTGTTGCATTTGGTAGTGAGGAGGTGAGGTGCCTCTCACTTCTGATTTTGAACATTCCACACAACACCAGTGATGGGCAACACATTAGTTGCCCGCTTCTATATTATGTTGATTCTTTAGTACAGGAGCCATGACTTGTCATGTGGTTTGCCATTTTTTTTCAGCAGTTCTATACAGACTTAGATAGATGTCATGCTCATGCACAAGGGAGGGTCAACTTCCCTTTTGCTTCAGAGATTTTTTGTTTATTTTTTGAGAGGTTTCTAGAGACGAGGCCTACTTTTGTTCGGCAGCCTCGTAGGCCGATGTTGGAGGCACAGATGCACATGTGGGGACAGATGATGCCCAAGAGAGGCAAGACTGAGTTTTCCACGAGGATATCACTTGATGTGCTGGAGTTGCTAGCCAGTGTTGACGAGCATCCCTTCATTATGGTCCCCTGTCCTTATGCTAGTTTGGATTGGCGAGGGTGTGCCAACATCCTCTTCACAGAGGATGAGCTGCTGGATGATAGAGATAATATTAGTGTTTTATTTAAATTTATTCTAACATGTTCTTTAACTTTTTTTTATTAATTTGTATAATGAAATTGTCTAATTATTGTTCTGTACTTGTATATATTTTGTAGACATTGGGTCTTTTGATGGCGAGGACATGCCAGCACCACCACATGATCCATGTGTGGATCATGGTGACGATCAGGATATGCCAGATGCTCAGGATCATCAAGAGGCCAGTGTAGAGAGACCTGCTCCTGCTGGTATGCCAGTACCGCCTTTTTCTAGACGTGGTAGGCTTGATAGCAGATTGAGGATGGAGTTGGGCAACCAAATCTATGCATTAATTGTTGAGGCAGCAGTCAGGCCCGCTATTATGAGAGACATACAGGTCGATGGTAGGCCGGTACATATGTGGAGTGGCATGTCGCGTGACATGTATAGTTTGATGTGGCATGTCGTAGGAGCTACGACCTTAGTTACACAACTGAGGAGGACCCTTGCACGTTATAGGCATGGTCGAGACACAGCACGTGATCTATAATCCACGATCAACGCCGACGCATCATCTAATGATCACGATCAGGGGAGTGATCATCGTTCACCTAGCACCACGCTAGTTGAGTAGCCTCCACTAGCATCGAGCAACAGTCATCATGGAGAGCAGGCTAGACCATCAACCATGTCCAATCATCATGATGATCATGATAAAGCTGGACCATCGACCATTTCTAGTTATCACGATGAGCAGCTAACAGTTGATCCTGATCAACATGAGGCACTGGTACTAGATCAACAGGCACGTGATGATCAACATGTATCGACTGCACTTGTCGAGGCTGCACCATTGACTGAGCAGGCCTCGACAAGTACTGCTATTGATGATGTACCACCAGCTGATAGATGACATTCATATTACAGTTGTATATTTTTTACATTATTCATTTATATATATATATATATGGTCCATATATTTTATGTTCATATATGTGTATATTGTTAGGTCATGTTAGATATGTTCATTTAATGTGCATCTTGCAGATAGATGTGTATGTGATAGCAGTTATTTCACATGAGATGTATATTTGATGTTTGTGTTGTGATGATGTTATATAATGCTAATAGTGTTTTGTTTGATGATCATGATCACGATGATGTTAGCGAATTTGAATGTGTTTTTTAGTCAAATATGATTTTTTTACAATGGTTATCATGATCGTGATGTTTATTAATTAATTTAATATTAAATGATCATGGTATTGTAAAATTGTAATATTTGTAATTTTAATTGTATGTAAAATTCTAAAATTTTAATTGTATTTGTATTAATTGTAATTTTAATTGTAATTGTTATATGTAAAATACTTGTAAAATTTTAATTGTAATTGTAATATTTACTTTATTTTGAAATGATTGTAATTGTACTTTTAATTGTAATTGTATATATGTAAAATTGTAATTCTAATTGTATGTAAAATTATAAAATTGTAATTGTAATGGTATATATATAAATTTTTAAAATTGTAATTGTAATTGTAAATTTTAAATTTGTAAAATTGTAATTGTATATATGTAAAATTCTAAAATTGTAATTGTAATTGTAATTGTATGTTGAAATTGTAAAATTGTAATTCTAATTCTAATTCTAATTCTAATTCTATGTAAAATATTTGTAAAATTTTAATTGTATTACTGTGAAATGATTGTAATTGTAAAATTGTAATTGTAATTGTAATTCTATTTGTAATTGTATGTAAAATATTTGTAAACTTTTAATTGTATTAATGTGAAAATTTTAATTGTATTAATTTGAAATGATTTTATTAAAATTTTTAAATTTGTAAATTTGTAAAATTTTAAATAATTGTAAAATAATAAATTTAGAATAATATGAATTATTGTAACATAATAAAGTTTAGAAAATAATGCAAATAAATTCATGTTCTTTAGAATTATCATTATTTTGTTATGATCTTACATACAAAAAAAAGAACTTTATATAGTACGTCATTGTTTTTGAGATCAACATAATTGCAAATTATCAAGTGAAATATTGATTTTAACATTAACACAATGCAAGTTACCAATTAATTCAAAATGCGTATTATAACGTTTCGAAAAACCCATCTTAAAAAGTATAAATATTGATGATGAAATAACACATGTACCATATCACTCTCGGTTCTCATGATCACCCTCATTATCTTCCAGGTCGCATGGCATGATAACACTATTGTTCTCAAAAATATGTTTTGATCTAGGTTCATGTCTCAATACGAACCACCAATCCCTATCCAACACATCTAGATAAAAAAACACTTGGTTGCAATGTTTGGGGAAAACATAGGGCTCCTTAGCTTCATCCCACATCTTTATAGATTTGATACATATCAGCCTACTATCACGATCTTCATTTACATTATTTCAATCAAAGGTGTCCCACCACTTGCACCTAAAAATAACACATTGGAAAGAAGATAAATCCACTTCAATTATCTCTTGTATCTTTCCGACGTAGCCTAACGTCCCTCGTACTAGGTTTTCATCACGGTGGCTAGATCGACTAGATTGATCTAACTCGCCTTCCACTCCACAGTCTTGTGTGATGTTTCCAGCATCATCATTTTCTGTGCGAAAATGGTGTCCATATGCCCACATAGATGGGAACAAATGCACCTATTATAAAAAAAGTTAAAAAAATCATAGTGTCATGTGTCTTATAATAACCCAACAGTTAAAATATGAAATATAGATGTCTTATAAGTTTCAAATGTACATATAAATTAAATATATTATTACCAAGTTGTTGCACCCAATCCCTACGTTTAGCGCATCCTCTTTAGCACGTGGGTAACAACCGGTTGCACCGTATTTCTCTCTGACTTGGTCAGCAACCCAACTATTGGGGCATATTTTTGGCATATTTTCTTTTAAATGATCGGGATAAGGCACACTTCTACCATTAAATCGTCTGAATTCTTTCCTGTCACTATCCCATTTCATCCTCTTTTGTTCTTACAATGCGACCCATGGTTGTGTCGCATCAGAATTGTAAAGAAAAAATTTATTGATTGCTTCAATTTCTGCATTCACTGATGAAATCAAACCGACATTATATAGTACATAGAGATCAAAATATACATTATATCGAAGTTCAACATGAATATTTACTTTGTGTAAATTTGAAAAATTATAAGTCGCTTACTCTTTATCAAGCGCTTTTTTCCATTCATTTGGAGAAACTCCCCTTCTCTTTTTTCTTCATCCCTTTCATTGTCTCAAATCTCCGCTCGATGTACTCACTGGCATAATAGAAATATTTATACGATATGTACCCCTCTGCCATAGACCCCTTGGGTTTTTCCCTTTGTTGACTAAAACCTTTCAATTTCTTCATGTACCTCTCTAAGAAGAACATCCAACGACAAGAAAACACCCCAACTAAATCAACCTCATCTACTAGGTGGATTAGAAGATGAACCTGCAAATACATGAAAATCGTCGGCAGTTCCTTTTCAAACATACAAACAATCTCAACTATCTCTTGACGCCAACGTGGAATGTTAGCCACATGAATCTCCTTTGACGTGATCCAATGCACAAATGCAGATAATTTAGATATGGCAAATCCTAGGTCTTGTGGGAATTCATGTTTCACACACCCACATACGAAAAAAGGATAATGACACTGCAAATTTATAAACACGTGCAATAATATACAAAATTAGTTATGTTTTATGATCCTTGCATGGGATAAATTTTATTAATATTACGAATAATAAAATCATGTTTTTGACATTATACATACTCTTAGAAGATTCAAATGGTTATGCGATTTCAACCATGACAAATGGTCATACATGGTGAAGTAGTGTTGTAGTGAAGACCCGTATGAAGATGGCACCCTCACACCCATTACAACTTCCTTTGCCAAAGAAAGATCATATTTTTTTAAAATCCATGGGACATACCTTCTTTGAAATACCATGAATTAGAGGGACCAACGCCTGCCTTTGATCTTGTACTTTCTAATCTTCTTGGCCAATGTTTCTTTTTAGTTTTTGAAGTAATAAGACCTTTTCTAACATCCAATGTGTCACTTTGTTTCGATGATATGTTCCTCCATAAAGAAGATGAAACATTTTTAAATATATGCATGGGATCTAATAAGTGGGTAATCTTAATATGCTCCCAATATGGGAGGTTATAAAATATAGATTTCCTTTTCATCCCAATGGGAAATTTCTCAACATAGGTGTCGAAGAATTTTGGATCATCAAACATAGGCTCCCCATTTGGGATTATAGGCATATGCCTCAATATCTTAAAAGGAAGACCAGTACATGATTTACCCTTCTTTTTTTATTTATCATACCTGTCATGCCCACATTTTCTTTCACATTTTCTTTCATATCTCTTTGTCTACATATTCTCCTCTATATATAATACAATCATTTGGACATGCATGATATGATATGTACTCAACACCCAACATTTTCAACAATTTCTTTGCCTCCTCGCAATTACTGAGCAAGACATTATCACTCGGAAGAACCTTATCTTTGAATAACCTATAGTTGGTGATCATGGAAAATATATTAATAAATGTACAATAATGTCAATATAATTATTAACGTTCATAAAATTTACCATTTGTAATGTTCATTGTACTGTAGTGATTATATTTCTCAAATTTATATAAGGGAGGACTTTATGGTAACTTACCTCAAAATTTTTGAGAAACATGCATTCGACAAGCCAAACTTTTCTTTCAAGTTTTACAGTAACATCGTTTTCCCCAACTGGGTAGACTTTGACTGACCGCCAAGTCCAAAGAGAGGGGTGGTGGAAGAGAATTTAAGGCTTTCGAAAAAGGTGTCAGCGATATGAGCATTATCCCCTAGCTGATCATTGTTTTGGAATGCATCTACCAACATTGTCTCCATGGTAATCGTATCCCTTAAGTAATCATCCATATCAACCTCTATTTGATTGCCTCCATTTCCATCTTGTGAAGAACTACTATTGTTGTATTCATTCCTAATTGGTGAATCTGGATGTAGCGGGAATTGAATTGGTAGTTGATTCAACCATTCTTGGTATCGTTCCTCTCCGATTTTTTCTCTTAATTCAGTATTCTCTCGATTTGACATTGTCATTGGGTGCAATGGAAGATGGTAGGTAGGTCACTCAACATCACTAGAATCCTAATAATTTAAAAAAATATATTTGAACATGATTAGTACAAAATATATGATATCAATTAGTAACCACGTTGAAAATATTACATGATTAATTGGTTTGACGTTGAAATAATTACATTAATCAATATACCAAACAATTATAAATATTACCATCAGTGTCCCATGATTGTGGCTAGAAGATGCAATATTGTTACAATTGGCAGGGTGAAGTGGTTTTCCATTTTCATCTACCAAATGCGTCTTGCGGTATGCTGCTCTTGATAATAGCTTCCAACGTTTTGGATCTCTTTGAATATTTTGTGCATCTGAACTCGATTATGAATCTGCATGAACCTACAAATTTGTATACATTATAAATTTAATTAAGTTGTGCATGATTAACATGCATAAAAAACATAAATTCAATTAGATAATGAAAATATAAATAAAATATGAAGTAAATATTATGTCTCAAGATGGATAGGGGGAACTCCACAATGGACTCTGAGAAATATTATGGAACGAGCTGGATTTTGAATAATTTTCCATTCGATATAATTATGATATTTTCTCCCTGCATTTGAGAAAAATCAACAATAAATTTTGGTGCACACACCTAAAAGTAATTTTAGTGCCTTCAAAATGGACTTCGTGTTATCGGTGCTAATGTACAGATCACTGCACCGATGCATTTTCGTTACTGTGCACAAATGTCGTGCTATAAACGGACGCACCGGTGCGGTGATATTAAGTGACACATCGGCAACGAATAACGACAAATAAAAAAAGAAAAAATCTATTTTCTTTAAGTGAAAAAAAAAACGGTAAATTGAAAAATGGGCGGCAAAATATTTTCAAAAATCTAATTTCATAAAACAATTCTTTAAATACTAAAAACTTTTCATTATTTCACTATTTTTACAAAAAAAATTAGCCAGAGATTTGCAAGAGACATACCTGGAGCAACAGAGCACGAGAGCACTATGGAGCAGTGAATACATTCGAACAGAAGTATTTAGACAAACATATTTCCAAACCTCTGGTGATTCAAACCCTGTAGCATAGAATTTCAAACAATCTCGTGATTAAATTTTATTTTATTTTTACTTTTTCTGCAGTATTTTTTATGCAGTAAGAAAAAAATTCAATTTCTTTTTCATTTTCAGAAACAAAAATAAAAAAATAAAATATAAAAAATCCATTTCTGACCTAAACCTTACATTATTTTTGTTTCTACCCTTACTTCTCCCTGTTTCTGTGATTTTAGAATTAGGGCTTTTCATTTTAGATTTATAGGGTTTGTATTGCTATATATAGGCCTAAGACATCCAACCCACAAGACGAATTACATAGTCGGATCCCAATCCATGTCGGGCCTTGCGTGAATTTTAAAAAAAAAAATAGAATTTTTTTTATCGATGTGCCAGGCATAACCTAGCACACCGGTGTGTTGTATTATCCTAGCACATCGCGGAAGTACTATGTGATAAAAAAAAATTAAAAATTGATTTTTTTTAATCAGTGCGCCATATGTAAAATATGGCACCGATGCGCTATTTCATTATGGCACACCGTGCTCATGCTATTTCGAAATATATATATATATATATATTTTGTTAATCGGTGCACCATGTAACATATAAGGCACCGCACTGGGTCTCCTAGTTCACAAAGAGCACCGTATGGTGGTCCCTTGTTTGCGTGTGGCATTTATGCTACAAAAACTAACACTGGACGATTTTTAATATTTTGTTTATGTAAATCAGTGTGGTGGTTAACATGTAGTGCACCAGTACTCCTTGTTGACATAGAGCATCATACGTTGCGTCATACTATTTTGGCAGTGTGTTTCTAAGACCACTACGCACCGAAGTCGGTGCGTACACCATGAATGGCACACCGGTTTCTTGAGATTTTTTTTTTTACCTGAAAAGTTGACAATTTATTTATAAAATATATTAATGAATGATATGGTATAGGTTTCATATTGATAAACAAATGGCTGTCAAGAGATCAAGCAACAAAAATACTGATAACACATCAAGAAAAGAAAAAAAGACAAGTTCTTTGTAAATTATTTACAAAAAATATTATTTTTGAACTATATGTAAGTTTAACTAATATGTATTGTTTACTCTATATAATGCAGAGCCACAAAATGAAAAATCTCAATACTTTTATTTTTATCTAGGAATAGAAGAGCGTAAAAGCTTGATGGAAAAATTGCAAAAGGATGAATTAGGTGAATGAAAAAATACTATCAATCCAATATGAGTTTTTTTTTTAATTTTCATTAATAACATATTTAAAATTATTAGATAACATGTGTCAAAAAATATATTAATTCACATCTTTTTAATGTTCTACAGGGACCAACAACTCAGAAAAGGAATGTTGTTCTAAGAAAAGAAAAATAATAGAAAATGAAAATGAAAATGAATTGCTCCTTATTCATCTGGAGTGGTGTTGGAGTTTAACTAAGTGGGGGGGGGAACTTTTACAAAAGTTTGAGGGATCTAGTGAAACAAATGTATAGACGTTCTTTGCACTTACAATACAAAAATAAATCAAATGATTCCAAGAACCAAATTTTATCTAAACTACAGGAAGAGTTTCCAGAGAATTGGTCAATGAGACATGTCAGACTTTTAATAGAAAAAACATACAACAACAAAAAAGAAGGAATGAAAAAGTAATATTCCTTTAAATGTTTGTCTAGAATTATTTATAAATATCACTTTTGCTATATTTACTTTTCATATATCAATATAAAAATTAAATAGTTTATTGTCATGTTACATTTTCAGGAATTTTATGAAAATCTCAAAAGATGAACGAGTTGATATAAAAAATATGCCAGTAGGAATGCCCAAAAAGGTGTACAAGGAGATGGTCAAAGAAATGGACAAAATTGCATCGCAGGAGGAGCCATCTCAACAACAACGTGCTTCAAATGTAATATGTAATCATTGAATTTTTCGATCATTAGGTACAATACATAAACAATTTAGAATTAAATATTAATTTTCAAGTATTTTCTTGCAAGAAAGAAAATAAAATGGAACCCATTTAGCACATAAAACAGGACGACAAGGAAGAAAAAGGTTGATATCTAAGTTTGTGAGTAATTGTTACTTCCTTATAACAACTTAACTAGATTTCATTTTTGTATTTTTTAAGTTATTTTACAAAAATCATCATTGAATGTCTTCAAACAGGTGCTAACATACAAAGAAGAACCATCAAACGAATTGATTGACATTGGCCTCAATATGGGTTGTGAGTATATGTTGGTATATCAGAAATTAATTGTGGAATTTGTAAGCATCTATTGATCTTGTTTTACTTAGCTTCATCTATAATTAATAGAACAAAACAATATTTTATATTAAATATATGATTTGTTATGTGGTATAAAACTTGCAGGAAACAAAGTATGGAACTGTACCAACAGATGAAATCTTGAAAGATGGCATACTACATGGTTTTGAAAGAATGTGTATAGTTCATGACTCAATTGTTGTTATGGTACGCCATTTATTTTAGATTTACATTGATATATATTATTTAATGTTGCAATTTTAATTATTCTCACCAATGTATATACACTCATTACAGTTTATTTTTATGTTTGTAGATGGAAGGTGAAGAAGAAGAAAACAATCAACATCGTGAACAAAACATTCCTAAAAATAACCCAAGTCATGGAAGTAGCTCTAGCAGTGACAACATTTCAAGCGAAGAATGATGATCACTATGTTTGGATATCAAAGAAAGGCGTTGTATTTTTTGAAATATTTGTCTGTGAAATCAAACAATTTTTTAATGTAATGGAAATAGTGTCCCAATTGAAAGACAAAGGGATACCAATAATCGTCCCATTTTGTATGACAAAGACTATCTTATATATATATATATATATATATATATATATATATATATATATATATATATATATATATATGTTATAATTTATTCTATTGCATTCTCCATTGTTACTGTGAAATGTAACAACACTGATTAAATTTATGGATGAGTAAATATTATAATGAAAAGATGTGAAATTTGATGATGTGATATAACAAATTAATCCAAACATCACATTCAAATGCACTAATAAAAATTTTATTCATATGAATATTGTTATAAGATATGTGTCATCTTTTGATAAATAATGAATTTTTAAAAATCACAATAATTATGATATGATATAACAAATTAATCCAAAAATAAAATTCAAATGCATTAATAAAAATTTAATTAATATGAATATTGTTATAATATGTGTTGACTTTTGATGAATAATGAATTTTAAAAAATCACAATAATTGCACTATCATAGGTCGATGTTTCTAAAAAATAAAAAATGAACACCAGTGCGTGTCAGTTACCATAAATTGGTGCGTTTGTATGATACAGTGCACTGGAGCATTTCTATGACCTATAGGCACTGCACAAATACAAAAACCAATTATAAATCTCAGTTCGTTTGTGCGATACTGCGCACTAGCGCATTTATGTGAGTCTATGCATCGGGGCATTTGTAAGACCTATGGGCATCACACAAATACCAATATGAATTAGAACAAATGGTGAATTTGTCTGATACTATGCACTGGTTCGTTTCTATAACTCGACGTACCAGTGATTTTAGACAACCTATTGGCACCGCACAAATCCCAAGAACAATTAGAATGGCCCCATGCATTGTACCACCAACACTGCACCCCAGTGTGGTTTTGTACCTTGATGGCCTGGTGGATGCACCTTCAATCGCCCCAGGCCACCTTCTAGATGACACGCACCGGTGATTTGACACCTTAGTAGTGCAACGATGAAAAAAACATCTGTAATAACCTCCGGCCGCCCAGGTTTTTTAGTCGTGTTGAAATTTCGTTAAAAGCTACGCCAAAACCTCTATAACTATAAATGGATGTTGTAGCAAATGTTTTTTTGACAATTTTGACCAATTTTATAACAGTAAAAGCCTCCTTTATAACCTCTACTATAGGTTTTTTTCCTTGTAGTGAAGTGACCCCTTCTTGTGGATCTGCCTCGCATAAATATTCCATCAACATAGCAGTCCCCAATCTCTAGAGTTCGTGAACCACATAGAAAAAAATGTATATATGACTTCTTTGAAACTAATGAATGGAAGGATTCTTTTGCATCAACTATGATTAGAGAAATTTGTTTAATTAGGAGTAAGCATCACTTACATTGACATGTTTACAATGTCAAAAATTTGGTAAATGGACACATGACCACTTTGCTATATATGAACACATGACCACTATGCTATCATGCAATATTTTTTCTTGGTTTATTTTAAATTTACATTTTGGCACACCTTAAGCTATGTACTAACATTTGAAAACAACCCTAACTTGAACAAACTAAATTCCCCACAAGGGTCACGAAATAATTGATAGTTCAGTTTATGACCATGGGGTAGGCATCCTAAAATCCATAATATTTGTTTACATTGAAACATATAAGTTTTCCTTCTAATGAAATTAAAATCCTGCATAACCCAATGAAGAAATCCAGTGATGAGTAGAAACATGTGAAAGCATCAAGGGATAGACATCATATTATCACGAGCCCCCTTGTATCTCTCGATGCTTGGTAGGGGATATGGATCCAAAATTTGTTAACTAGAAGTCGATATTCACTCATCTCGACTAGTCATAGGTATCTTAGTGGCCCAATCTTAGTGAATCTTTTCCTATAGGTGGCAAGTGCGGGAACACTTGCACCTTGAGGAAATTTTGAATGACTATTGGAAGTGTCGCCAATTTCTTCAAGACATGTCCCTAGTACCCCTCGTTATAACCCTCTTACATACATTGGTTGGTTTTTTGGCTACATTAAATGTCACCAATACTTTCATAACATGGCCTGGGTAACCTTGTAACAACCTTCACAAGGCCCAATTACTAATTGAGTGGAGGGATATTAGGTCATTATGATTTTTGTTCACACGCAAAAGCTATTGTCAATTTTTTTTCTTTTTTATTGTTTCATACATTAATATTTTAAAGAAAAATCAACCATTTTATTTTTCTCTTTTTCTTATGTGTGTATAATTTTGTTTTGTTATCATCCTCCCTCACAACATTCTTCACACACTTACTAGGGCACAATAGGGTACACGATGATTTTTTGTCGCTCTAGGCACGTACAATACCTCCTACACTTACTGAGAGGAGTACCTGATTTATCGCAATCTCGTTGTAGACGAAACAATCTAGTTACTTTAACATGCACATCGATCCTTGGTGCTAATTTGTTATGAAGAAGTTCCTCTCAAGGTACCGCTGGCACCAACCCTCGGGGTAACACCAACACAACCCAACATGGTACTACTACCAATACCACACCACAAGGTCATAATACAGTGGCTACCCTTTCCTCATTCCAACTACAATGGCTACTACAATAGTTACTCATTGCTACTTTTGCATTTGCATTCTCACTCAAACACCAGAATCCCTTTGGAATCATAGGGGACCAAATGGTCACACATAAGCAGAAGTAATCTTTTGTATATTCATGATTTCATATCTATGTACATATACAAAATATTCTTATATAAAAAAGATGACTTATATAGATGCACATATATAGGGAAGCGTGCATATACAGAAGAGAAATTTTGTATATTCCAGACTTCCATATATGAATATAGATATGAGAGTTGCATACACATAAAATGGTTTATGTATATAGTAGCTTCAATATATGCACATAGATATGAAAGAATGCATATATGGAAATTACACATATGTGGAAATGTTAGGTCCCTATAATACTAGTGTAACCCTCTTATTTTTATTATTACTGTATCCCCCTTATTGTTATTGTTATTGTAGCCCTCTACTGTTATTGTGGTGCCCATGTGTCCCCCATATTATTATTGTTGTGACCCAGAAGTCCACTACTGTTATTTTTGTTCCCTTACATTATTATTGTTATCTAGGCTCTAATTATATTATGACCCCTTAAACTCCTATATATACCAAGGAGGTCTTGTCATTTGTATCATCCAAAAATTGTTCATTTATGTTTTGTAAAAGAGTTTTCCCCCTCAAAGAGGTTATTTATCAAGTCATTGATCTGTCTCTTATTTTATTTTTTGAGCTAGTTGCATAACAGGAAATGCGGGTTCATATAGAAAATTCAATTTCTAGATATGTGCTTGCATATCTGTGTACATATACAAAAAAATGCACATATATTGAAACCATATTCCATTTTTGGACCTCTATATATGCATATAGATATGAAAGTGAAAGCTTCCATACATACGTGCATATACAAAATTTGCACATATATAGAAGTCGATTTTTGTATATGCACATATTCTATATATGCGCATATATATGGAAGTGATAACTTTTGTATAACTACAGCTTCTAGATATGCACATATTGGAAGCATGCATATATAAAAGATGCCTTTTGTATATTTGCAACTTTTTTGTAAGCATAGTTTCTATACATGCATATAGATATGGAAGCATGAATATACGAAAGATCACTTCCATATATATGAGAATATACAAAAGTTGTGCATATACGGAATATAACTTGCACATATATATGGAATAATGCATATCTAGAAGATAGCTTCCATATATGTGAAACTTTAGTATATGGCCTCTGTATATGCACATTTTATACAACATGGATATGGAAGAGTGCATATACAAAATATGGCTTCCATATCTATGTGTATGTATAGAAGTTGTGCATATGTAGAGATCATCTTCAATATATGCATGCCTCCATATATATATATATATATATTAAAGTTGTATATATGCAAAAACCATCCTTTGTATAAGTCTACATTTTTTGTATGCACATATATATGGAAGCGTACATATACATAAGATATCTTTAATATATGCTTAACTTTTGTATATGTAAAAATTATATATACACATAAATAGATATTTAAAACTATTGGAGGGATATTTTTCAATCCATAATTTTTCTAACAGGGAAAAGATTACTTTTTCACTTTTGAAAGTTCCCCACCATGTCAAACCTAGTGCCTCTGTTGCCACTACTGGTCAAGAAGATATATAGAAGATTATTAATCTAGATCCTAGTTCCACCATTGTCACCACTAAGGTCAAGAATATTGAGCTCAAAGATCTAGAGGAGCGTGAGTATCTCTTCCACTCATATATGTGGGTGAAGGGTTCACCGCCACAACTCATTGTCGATAGCGAAAATCAAAATAAAGTCATCTTAGATGAGGTCATAAAATGGTTGGGCCTACTGATAACAACACACATTTAGTCGTCCACCATCATATGGTTCCACCAAAGGTGAGATCTCCACGTCAGCTAGTAGTGTCTCCTTCCCTACAACATCAAGTCATTCACAAATGAGGTGTTGTGTGATGTTTCTCCCCTTGAAATTTATAATGTGTTATTAGGCCAACCATACTTTTGGAAGTGTCATGTTGTGCATGATTCCATACCTCATATTGTTATTATTACTTTGGGTATTAAACTATATAGGATATTAAGGTAGCCCCCCCTACCACCATTTCTTTAATCTATACTAAGAAATGCAGTAAGATCATCTCCTAGGACAAGAACATAATGGACACATCCATGGCCCCTGGAAAGTGTTACTCCACGCAATAGAAGTAGGTGGATAAGGTTGTGGAATGATACACAGACATATTCTCTTCACCCACAGAGTTACCTTTGCAATTTCAGTTCAAGAATTCATGTTGGGTTTTTGTCATATTACTTGGCCTTTGAGTCAAGTTACTAAAGATGGAGCTAAAGCAATGTCTTTCTTATTTGAGTCCCAACAGAAGACGTTTATTGATTTGAGGCATTGCCTTTTCTTTCCACCATTACTCACATTGTCAAACCTGCAACAACCATTTAAAAATGAGACATATACCTCCGACTATGTCGTAGTGCATTTCTCACCTAGCAAGGCCATTTGGTGGCTTATCATAGTGAGAAACTCTCTGATACAATCTGGAAATACCCCAGCTACAATAAAGAGATATATTTTATTATGTAGGCTTGCTGGTAATGGAACATTTAGTACATGGGCATAGGTATGGAAGTATGGATATATGGAAACCATCTTCTATATGCATGCTTCCATATCTATGTGCATATATATAGGTTGTGTGTATATAGAGGTCATCTTCCATATATGCGCACTTCCATAAATATGTGCGTATACACAAACCACATATATAAATAATTTGTCTTCCATATATATATATAAGCATGCATATACATAATATGGCTTCCGTATATGTGAAGTTTCAATATATTGATTTTGTTTATGCACATATTCTATAACATAGATATGGAACTGTGCATATACCAAATATTGCTTTTGTATATGTGAAAATTTTGTATATGCACATATATATATATATATATATGGAAGTCAACTTCAGTATATGCACGCTTCCATATCTATGTGCATGTATAGAAGTTGTCCATATACAAAAGTTGTGAATATACGAAAGCCATATTTCGTAATTGTACACTTATGTGTGTGTGTGTGTGTGTGTGTGTGCATGTGTGTGTAGAGAAACTGTACATATACATAAGCTTCCATACATATGAGCAGATATAGAAGCCACACATATAAAGAAACCATATTCCAAATATGTGTAGATTTTGTATATGCACACACACACAAAAACATATATAAGCGTGCATATATGAAATACAGATTTCGTATATGCGTAGCTTCTATATATATACACATATATGGAATTCATCTTCCATATATGCACACTTCCATATCTATGAGCGTGTAGAGAAATTGTGAATATATAGAGGTTGTGAATATACATAAGTCATTTTATGTAAATGCACACTTCCATATATGTGTGTGTGTGTGTGTGTGTGTAAAAAAGATGTGCATTGACAGAAACTTGCTTCTGTAGATGCAAAACTTTTGAATATAAGCTCATATATATGGAAGCATGCATATACAAAATATGGTTCTATATATATACAAATATAAAAAAGTTTCACATATACAAAAGCAATATTCTATCTATGCACAGTTTCATATCTATGTTATAGAAGATGCACACATACATAACCCATATACTAAAGTTGCACATATACAGAAACAATCTTCCATATATGCATGTGTCCATATATATATATATATATATATGGAAGAAATCGTTCTCTTCAGCAAGGTTGAGGCCTTGGATGAGTCCTTCCAGTTCAGCAAAGTTGTTGCTATCCCAACCAATGGATCCATAGAAGATAATAAAGGGGGTGCTTTCAGAGTCACAAAATATTCCTCCAAAGCCAGCTTCGCTTTGATTTCCTTTTGAGGCTCTCTCAAAGTTGATGGATACCTCTTAAGGGGGTCACCCTGGCGGATACCTCTTAAGGGGATCACCCTTGACAGATACCTCTTGAGGGAGAGAAGGTGTGAGAGGGTAAACCGTTGACTAGAATGGAGAAAAAGGAGGAGGAGAGCATACTCATGATCCATCTGATCTAGGTGGTACTAAAGCCGAAGGCCAGGAGCACTTGACAGATATAAGTCCAACTGAGTTTATAAAATGATTTGGAGAGATCGATTTTGAGAAGCATACCTAGATTTTTCTGCATTTTCATAGAGTGTATGAATTCATGTGCTAGGATGATGCCATCCAGTATCTGTCTTCCTTCCACATATCCTGTTTTCTCGGGTGATATAAGCAGTGGGAGGAGAGGTTTGAGCCTATTGGCTATCACTTTTGATATGAGCTTGTAAATGACGTTGCAAAGGATGAGTGAGCCAAAATTGTCCAAAGCGGAAGGGCTTTTTTCTTGCTGCGCCAAGGTGGGACCATTGCAGTTGAATAGGCCAATTATCAGACCTCGAAGCAGGCAGAATGGTGGTGGCCAATGATCATGTATATGAGCATATCTTTCGTATGTGCGCATATCTTCCGTATATGCACATATCTTCCGTACTTGCACATCTTTCGTACATGTACATATCCTGTATATGAGCATATCTTCCATATGTGCACATATCTTTCGTAAATGCGCATATCATCCGTAAATGTGCATATCTTTTGTATATGTGCAACTTTTATATATGCACATACCCATGAAAAACTCTAACCTCCGTATATACATACTTTCCACATATGTGTGCAACTTCTGTGTATATGCATATAAAGAAGTTGTGCATATACAGAATATATGTGCATTTACAGAAGTTGTACATATACAGAATATATGTGCATTTATAGAAGTTGTACATATATAGAAGATATGCGCTTATACTGACATTACGCAAAACTCCAGCCTCTATATATGCACATGTCTTCCACATTTGCATAACTTTCATATATGTGCATGTCTTCCATCTATGTGCTTCTTCTGTATATGCAATTCTTTATTATAGGCACAAAAGATATGTGAATATACGAAAGTTGTGCATATATGGAAGACTTGCACATATACGAAAGTTGCGCTTATACGGAAGATATGCGCATGTATGGAAGTTATGCATAAGTTTCGTAATATGCATACACAAGTCTCTATATATGGGCAACTTCCATATATGCACAACTTCCGTATATGTGCAACTTATGTATATGTGTATCTTCTGTATATGCACATATCTTCTGTATATGCGTATATACTGAATATATGCACATATATGGAAGAAGCACATATACAAAATATATGCACATATATAAAACTTGTGCATATACAAAAGATATACGCATATACGGAAGTTGCGCACATATGAAAGATATGCACATTTACAAAAATTGCGCATATACATAAGATATACATATATATATATGGAAGTTGCGCATATATGAAAGATATGCGCATATAAGAAAGTTGTGCATATACAAAATATATGCACATATACATAAGCTATACATATATGGAAGATATGTGATACAAAAGATGCAAATATATTAAATTTGTGCAACTTCCCTACTTGCATATCTTTCGTACATGTACAACTTCTACATCTCTGCATATCTTTCTTATGTGCACATATCTTCCATAAATGTGTATATCTTTTGTATGTGTGCAAATTTTATATATATGCAAATATCTTTTGTATATGCACATACTCATATGTGCATATACAAATGTTGTGCATATATGGAAGATATGCGCATATACGAAACATTTTCACATATACGAAAGATTTGCACATATACAAAAGTTTCACATATACGAAAGATATGCGCATATACAGAAGTTGTGCATAACTTCCGTAATATGCATACACAAGTCTCTATATATGCACAACTTCCATATATGTACAACTTATGTATATGTGTATTTTCTGTATATGCACCTATACTGAATATATGCACATATATGGAAGAAACACATATACGAAATATATTCACATTTACAAAACTTGCGCATATATAAAAGATATACGCATATACGAAAGTTGCGCATATACGAAAGATAAGCACATTTACAAAACTTGCGCATATACAGAAGATATATGTATATACAGAAGTTGAGCATATACGAAAGATTTCTTTTGCAATATGTGTGACCATTTGGTCCCCTATGATTCCAAAGGGATTCTAGTGTTTGAGTGAGAATGAAAATGCAAAAGTAGCAATGAGTAATTATTTTAGTAGCCATTGTAGTTGGAATGAGAAAAGGGTAGCCACTGTATTATGACCTTGTGGTGTGGTATTGGTAGTAGTACCATGTGGGGTTTTGTTGGTGTTACCCTTAGGGTTGGTGCCAGTGGTACCTTGAGAGGAATTAATTCATAACAAAATTAGCATCAAGGATCGATGTGCATGTTAAAGTAGCTATATTTTGTCGTCTACAATGAGATTGCGAGAAATCATGTACTCCTCTCAGTAAGGGTAGGAGGTATTGTAGGCACCTAGAGCGGCAAGAAATAATTGGGTCCCCTATTTTTTCCTAGTAAGTGTCTAGAGAATGTTGTGAGGGAGGATGATAAAAAAACCAAATTATACACACATAAGAAAAAGAGAAAATAAAATGGTTAATTTTCATTTAAAATATTAATGTGTGAAACAT
The DNA here is from genome assembly GCA_034641835.2 of Pinus albicaulis. Taxonomy (NCBI): domain Eukaryota; kingdom Viridiplantae; phylum Streptophyta; class Pinopsida; order Pinales; family Pinaceae; genus Pinus; species Pinus albicaulis. The sequence goes on along the minus strand of MU968411.1, from coordinate 33,226,209 downwards.
TAAAAAAGAAAAAAAATTGACAACAGTTTTTGCGTGTGAACAAAAATCCTAATGACCTAACATCCCTCCACTCAATCAGTAACTGGGCCTTGTGAAGGTTGTTACAAGGGTACCTAGGCCATGTTCTCAAAGTATTGCTAACATTTCCTATAGCCAAAAAACCAACCAATGTATGTAAGAGGGTTATAACAAGGGGTAATAGGGACATGTCTTGAAGAAATTGGCAACACTTCCATTAGTAATTCAAAATCGCCTCAAGGTGCAAGTGTTCCCGCACTTGCCACCTATAGGAAAATATTCCCTAATATTGGGCCTCTAAGCTACCTATGCCTAGTGGAGATGAGTGAATATCGACTTCTGGTTAGCAAATTTTGGATCCAAATCCCCTACAATGCATCGAGAGATATAAGGGGGCTCGTGATAATATGACGTCTATCCCTTGCTTCCTTCACATTTTTATACTCATCACTAGCCTTTTTCATTGGGTTATGCAGGATTTTAATTTCCCTAGAAGGAATGTAAACAACTATTATGGATTTTGGGATGCCTACCCCTATGGTCATAAATTGAAGTATCAATTATTTCGTGACCCTTGTGGGGAATTTAGTTTGTTCAATTTAGGGTTTTTTTTAAAGGTTAGTACATAGCTTAAGGTGTGCCAAAATGTAAATTTAAAATAAACCAAGCACAAACATTGCATGATAGCATAGTGGTCATGTGTGCATATATAGGAAAGTGGTCATGTGTCCATATACCAAATGTTTGACATTGTAAACATGTGCATGTAAGTGATTCTTACTCCTAATTAAACAAATTTCTCTAATCATAGTTGATGCAAAAGCATCCTTCCATTCATTATTTTCAAAGAAGTCATATATACCTTTTATTCTTTGTGGTTCACGGACTCTAGAGATCGAGGACTGTTATGTCGATGGAATATTTATGCGAGGAAGATCCACACGAAGGGATCACTTCCTGTCGGCTCAACCAGAGAGCCTTCCCCAATAGTGTTAAGAGAATTGAACTCACGACCTTTCAATAGTAAAGGCGATCTAACGATGGGCACTCAACCAATTCAGCTAACCCTTGGAGCTAAAGTCGTATATCCCTTACCAAGCCACAATGCTTTCATTCTATTCTTTGAACATTGTGTTCGAGAAGAACTATGAATTTGGAGTTTTCTCCTCTGGCATATGAACCTCTATCATTTTCATCTTCATTTTAATTTTCTACTGCAAGTTTTGTAGCTTGTCTTTTCCCTTGCCTTACCATTTCTCTCATGTAAACAGCATATGAGAATTAATAAAATATACAAATTGAAAACAAAATATGATTTTAAAAGAAAATGTAGGCAATTACTGATGAGGTGAAGTTAATTTTTTTAATAAACCAGTAATTTTATTAGGAATTTGAAAATTGGAGTACAAAGTTAAAACTCTTTTACTATGCAACAATTTGGATTTTTTTAAGGAGATAAGTAGATTTCTTTTCTAAAAATCTTATTAGTACAAAACACATTAATGTGGAGGTGAAAACATTAATAACCATTAAGTTTCCAAGCATGATATTGTTCCTAGGATGCTTTGTGCAAGGACCTTTTGTGCAGGGACTTTTGCATATGCACATATCTATGGAAGTCTGTATATATGGAAGATGGCCTCCGTATATGCATAGCCTCTATATATGCACATATATATCTAAGCATGCATATCGAGAAGATGACTTCCGTATATTCACGTAGATATGGAAGCCATTTTCCCTATATGCATGATTCCATATATGCACACATGTATTGAAGCTTTCGTGTATGTGTATAGTTTTATATGCACATGTATGGAAGCTTCCATATATGTGCACATATACAGAAAATTTCGTATATGCACATATTTGTATATACACATAGGATAGTAATAGTGGCATATACATAATTCATCTTCCATACATGCACACATATACAGAGGTTGGACGTATATGGAATTCATCATCCGTATACATGGTTCTATTTAGTTATTTATACAACTAGAACACTACACTATTATCCCTTTATTCAACATGCAATTGCACTTTTATCTTTGGACAAAACATTCATTCATTGTTGCAACATGAATTTGACAATTTCCCCATCCCATTTGTGGGATAGTCATGTGCGAGCGATTCTTATTTGATTCACACCCATGATAAGTGGAACAAGCTCATTTAATTTAAGGGTGTTTAGCCATACTTGGATTTCTTACATTCACATGGATAGGGTTCAACATTCAAGGTATTTTTGACCCAATAAAATTTATAAATAGAGATCATCATCAATTATTTCAACAAGTTAACCATATATTAGCATTATGTTGACCAAACCCTTCAAGGATTGAAGTGCCCAATTGCACCAATATGTTTTATCTTGACTCTTCTTCATGTTATGCTACCTAGTTCCCCCTTTCATATGACCATTTAATAACGAAAGCAACTATAATTGAAATTGCTTCATAATTAAAGAGAGTTCTTTTCTGACAGTTGAGAAATATTTTTACATCAGTAATAGTACAAAAATCTCTTTATTTTTCTCTTCAAATTATCTCTTTTTTGTCGGAATATATTTTCATTTTGTTTTTTATTTAACACTTTTCAAAATTAATAACTAGTAACAAATGATAACATTGTTTAGGGTGTTGTTTTATTATTTTTTACATTTTTGTTTTGTGTGCATTATTATTGAGAAATAGAATCCCCACTTAGATCCTCTTCCTCCCATTATACTTTTAAGTCACTATTTTTATAAGGAGAGCTATAACTTCAAGGTTTTTCTCTACCTCTCTAAATTTGCACTTATTTTATTATTGTGTACCTTAACTTTATTATAACAACTTGAAGTGGGATATTTTGGTTACTTAACAATGAATATCGCATAATGGTTTGGATCATGTGTTTCCTCCTAAGAGGTCACATGTTCAAAACCAGAGGGGGTGGAGCAGTCAAATGTTTCTACGGAGGTGGGTCCATTGTCCCACAAACAAGGGGGTCTCATACACCAATATTGTGTCTACCTTGGGGGTGACCTTAAAATTGGATAATAATAAGAATAATAATTTAATTACAATATTAATATTTTTAACATTTTATTCTTATATATTTATATATTTTTAGATTTAATGAAACAAATATGTACCATAATTTATGAAATTTTTATATTATTAATATACAAAGATTCAAGGACAATATTTTACTTTTAACATGATATTATAAAATTAAAATTAAACAAATAAACAATAATACCACATCATACAAAATAACTAATATTTATTATGTGAATGGAGGCTAACTATTATGTTGTGATCCTTTATGAGGGTTTGAGTATGCAATTTTTTCTCTTATATCTTATGTAATAGAAATTTAATTTCAACAAAGTATTATTGATAGATGTTAATTGATATGCTCATATCCTTATTTTGTAGACTATGTAGGTTGGAGTAGGTAATTTTTGTCTTCTATTATGTGAGATATTCAACTAATATAAAATACTTTTTTCTTAATATGTTGATGTTAATTAATTGTAAAATCTTTGTCTACTACTTTTAGAAATATACATCAACTTTATATCATTTACAAATTTTGCTAATTATTTATTAAAAAAAAAATTGTTGACTAGTTCTAAAATATTTGTCTACTACTTTTATAATTTGTCCTATTTAAATAAAATATAATTTTAAAAATAAATGATGTCAGAGGCTCATTCTATATCTATTATGAGGGGATGTGTAAGTTTTCCCATCAGTTCCATGTCCCTTTAAAATTAAAATTAAAATTAAAAATTATGTTCTAAATAGAAAAATAATGTCTCCTATAATTTAAAAAAAAATGAATATGTTGTAAAATAATTAAAAGTAAAAATGAATATATTTAAATCTTATATTTTTCAAAAATATTTCAAAAGGAGATTTAAATAAACTATTTGAAGATCTATATTAACTAATTTATATGGATATCAACTTCATATATATCTATATATAGAAAAAAAAAATTAAGTATCAACTTCATGTATATCTCTATATAGAAAAGAAATTAAGTTTGTATGGTTAAAATTTTTATTTCGTCGTATATATACTCTATTTAGAATTTAAAATTACAATTTAAACAATAAAAAATAAGATGATGTATTTTGCATTCTAAAAATATTTGCATGTGAAAAAATTTGATCTCTAGACTCATATTGAATCCCTACTTAAATAGATATAAATATATACTAGTATATAGCAAATAATTTTATTTTGTTTAATTATATATAAATATTTAATTATATAATTTTTATATTTTTTATTTTGAAATTCATTTTATTCAAAAATCAATCATATATTATATATTAAAAAAAAATTATTCTCAGAATAAATTATTGTTTATAAAATAATCATATAAAATATTTTAAAATGATAACAATTTTGAATGTATAGATTATTGCTTATAAAATAATCATATAAAATATTGAATCTCTACTTAAATAAATATAGCAAATATTTTTATTTTGTTTAATTATATAATTTTTATAATTTTTATTTTGAAATTCATTTTATTCAAAAATCAATCATATATTATATATTAAAAAAACATTATTCTCAAAATAAATTATTGTCTATAAAATAATTATATAAAATATTTTAAAATGATAACAATTTTGAATGTATTGATTATTGTTTATAAAATAATCATATAAAATATTAAATCTCTATTTAAATAGATATAGCAAATATTTTTATTTTGTTTAATTATATATAAATATTTAATTATATAATTTTTATAATTTTTTATTTTGAAATTTATTTTATTCGAAAATTATTCATATATTATATATTAAAAAAAATTATTCTCAAAATCAATTATTGTTTATAAAATAATTATATAAAATATTTTAAAATGATAACAATTTTGAATTTATAAATTATTGTTTATAAAATAATCATATAAAATATTTTAAAATGATAACAATTTTGAATGTATATATTATTGGTTATAAAATAATCATATAAAATATTAGGAATATCTTAAAATGAGAAAATTTTGAATGTATCTATACATGATTTATAAATTTTAAAATATTTGTTATGGTTTTAATTAAAATTAGTGTTTTCATTATTTACCTGTTTTTAATTGAATTTTAATTTTTTAATTTTGAAATTAATTTATATTTTATTTTATAAAATTTTATAATTAAAACTTATTTTATATTTATCATAATATTTTATTATTTCTTTCGAATTTATATATAAATATTTTCTTTTATTTATTTTAATTCACGTTATTCTTTTATTTTAATTCACGTTATTATAATATTTTTATGGAAAATATTATGATTATGTCTTTCAAACTCATTTATAAATACTTTCTTTTATTTTAATTCGCGTTATTATAAAATTTGTATATCATTAAAAAAAAATGTTATTTCGTAAATTTAAACTAAAACTATACACTTTCAATAACAACAGTGAATTCAGTTAATAAAAATATACACTTTCACTTTATTATAAAAATGTTAATAAATTCCTGCAGAATAAAGTCCCCAGCCTCATAATGGATTCGGCCACTAATACATCTAAATCGGATTCGCTACAGAATGCATCGTTGACTATTGCTTTGACAGTCGGTGGAATCCATTTGTAAAGGTGGGATCTTGTCACCCACCTTATCCTCCTCCAATGCCGTGTCTGATCAAGCCATTACTGTCAAACAGTGTTGATACAATACCTTTGGCGATTATCATGATACAATACCACGTGATAATGTTTTGTAATTCTGAGGGTGAAATAATTTAGAAAGGAGTCCTTCTAAAGAGAGGATTTTGTGGGCATTATTTTATGAGTTAGGGTAGATTTTTTAAAGGATTCTTGCCCTTAAACTTCAGGACCTCTCTCACACATCACTCTTAAGTAATGAACATGATGAATGGTATTCAATTGTTTGTTTTTCCTGGTCAGTAAGGTTTTGAATCAGTGTTAAAAAATTAATATTTTTAAGATTAGTAAAATGTATATTCTCTAATTATTTTTGTGTTGATTTTGTATTGATTTTTTGACAGATTTTTTTCTTTTTCTTTTGTTTCATTGTGTTGAGAGTCTCATCAGTCCTGTATGAGAGGATATGTAAGTTGGGATGTGTAAGTTTATCGGCCACGCTCCTTGCAAATGGGGTAGCAAGCTAAGTCTGTTTGATTTTGGGGAAAACTCCACAATTAAGCGCGTTTGAGCCAGAGGAGTGGATGGTCATCAATGAATGACTTACTTAAAAAGTGTGAATCAGATTTTAAATCTTATACTTTAAAAAAATATTTCAACCAAAGATTTAAATCAATTATTTGAAGATCTATTTTAACTAATTTATGTTGATATCTCTGTAGTCAAATCGCGTGAAGGTGGGTTCTTTGTCCCACAAACAAGGGGGTCTCATATACCAATTTGGTCTATGTCAAGGTGGGTCCCTTGTCCCACAAACAAGAGGGTCTCATATACCAATTTGGTTTATGTCTTGGCTGTGACCTTAAAATTAGATAATAATAATAATAATAATATCAACTTCATAAATTATTTGTCCTATATATACTCTATTTAGCATTTAAAAATAAAATTTAAATAATGAAAAATAATACATTGTATTTTGCACTCTAAAAAAAATTTGTGCGTGAAGAAATTTGGTCTCTCAATTAGTCATGTTAGATCCATACTTAAGATGAATCTATGCTGGTAATCAAATCCAAATTATATTTCAAACTTAGTAACTATAGTTATTTAAAATTCAAATTCAGAAACTATGGTTCATAGTCTGAATGTTTGTAAAGTACAACTGACCACAAAAATGTATCGATAGATAGATAACTAATCTGTAAACTGATTCTCGCAAAGACAACATGTTCGATACTATTTTTCGCTAAAAGGAATCCATTCTTGCATTCCTCACTCGACAGTAAAGGAATGAGCACAATTTTAGCAAATATTTTGTTGCAAAAGATGACGTTATATAGACGTGTCTTTCAACTTTTTCAGAGAGGAAAACACATTGTTTTGTATTATAGACAAACGGTTCATTACAGCTGATATTTTGCTTCATTGATGCCTGATGTCTCAAAAATTAAAATTGATATTGTGTTTCATGATGCCCAATGTCTCGATACAAGAAAATGGACAAACAGCCGAGATAGTCACATAGATGTCAAACAACCAACTTCAGTAAAATTTGAGCATGGAGGATACAAAATAAAAACTAAAAAAAATAGGAGCATGGAGGATTAAGAGAAAATTTGAGCTCCAAACCATAGGAGGAGATCACCAAAACAATCTCGTAGGAGAAACAAGAGAGCCATCCCCAACAAAGAAATCGATTAGGGAATCGGGAGAGAGAAGGAATCAAACATCACATTTTTATGAAAGAAACAGATCTGAACATGGCCGAAAGGTTCAAGCGGGCCCTTCTTGGAGAGCCCATATTCCGGCGTGTTGGCCTCCCTGTAAATGTTCTCAAGAGTAGGGACTCTAAGTTGCTGAAGAATATAGGAGACTCGATTGATCCAATTGAGAAGTCCAGGCAGCTAAAAGTCACAAATTCCATTTATCCCATCGATTACGAATTACCATTTTGGCATCATTGTAGATATGAATAAGAGGAAGTTGCAAGTTATAGGATACCCATAGCATGCTCCAAAGAGCTATAATTTCAGCTTTGGTGTTAGATCCAAGACCTCCATTCCATAATATGGAACATCGATCCCCAACTTACAATTTGATCCAAGCCCCGCAGCCACAAATGCCCTGCTGCTCGGCTCCATCAAGGAATACAACCGGGAGGAGCACCAGATGAGGCTGAAGTCGATAAGAGAGATCTATGGGAATCGAATCTAAAGCATCTGGGAGATTCAACCAAGCCATGATTTCATAGTAAACCTTATGTGGAGCAAAATCGGCATCTTCGAGGATGAGCTTATTCCTAGCCAGCCACACCTCCCAAAAAAAGAAGAAAGGAAGGGAATTATATTTCTGATCCAGGTGTGTCCAAGTGTGGATACAATGGAGAATCCCAAGAGGGCGCCAACTACTATCCCACAATAATTTAGAAAACCAAGACCAAATCTCAAGAATAACAGAGCATTGCATAAAAATATGAAAAACAGATTCAACCTCCATCCTACAGAAGGGGCAGATCCCCGGCCCCTGAAAGCCTCTGTCATTCAAATTATCCCAGGTAAGAATCCGATGTCTCCACGATAACCAAACAAAAAAATAATATTTAATGGAACACTGCGCTTCCAAAAGGATAGAAAGAAAGGTTGATCCTTCACCTTCGCCTAGGGGGAGGAGGAGATGATGGTGTTATATAAGTCCACCACATCGATTGCACCCATTTTCAGACGAACATACCATATAATGTGATCCCCGTCTTGATTGAGACACAAATCTGCATGTTTTATATCAAAAGAGACATCCCTCCACATTTCCTCATGTCGTCCCTGCAAGCCCAGCTGAAAAAATTATTTCCAGATCGGGAAACCTTGTTGCCAATGTGAGATGAGTTGGAAAAGGTGGAAAACCCCCTTCATCGCAAATATATGTTTGAGCTGGTAAGGCACATCTTGAATTTGGCTTCCTCTTGAATTTTTCGATCAACCAAAGCCAATCTTTGTTGTGATAGTCAATGCATGGCTTGAGATAGAAACCAAGATAAGAGACCTCAGATACTGAAACCTGAGTCATCTGAAAAACGCTTGCAATGATTATAAAATCCACAAAATTCTTCGAGGCCAAGATGATGAGGGACTTATGTCCATTGATTATCAGGCCGAAGGCCGCCCGATATCTGAGGAGACTGTAGTGCATGGCAATCCAGTGGGAGTGCGAGATGATACCAAACAACAAAATATCACTGACAAAAAATGAGTGTGTGATAGAGAAGGCCCTGGTTAAGTTGATGTCGGAGAAGATTTCCCTGGATTGTAACTCCTTGATATGATAACTGAGGACGTACATGATAAGTATGAAGGTGAGGGGCAAGAATGAGCACCCTTGACGAAGACCCCTCCCCGCCTTAAAGAATTTTGTTGGAATACCGTTGCTAATGATAGAAAACCACACTGGAGAGATGCATGACAGGATAAATTTAACATTCTGAGGGTCCAAACCGATCTTATGGAGAACGAGACGAATGAAGGTCCAGTCCACATTGTTGTAGGCCTTGTGGAGATCTATTTTCATTATGATTGCGTCCAACTTTCGAGTGTGCACCGAGTGTAGACATTACTAAGCCACAACAATGGCGTCGTGTATATGCCTGTAAAGGAGAAAACCATATTGTTCATGCAGGATATAAGTTGAAATTGTTTCAATAATGTGATGGTAAATCACTTTGGAGATGATTTTATAGGCCACATTACACAAAGAGATTGGTCTGAATTCCAGGAATGATTTTGACCTTGAGGACTTCAGGATTAAAACAATAAAAGTTGAGTTTAAATCCCCCGGGATGAAACCCGATAATTTGGATCCCTCGACAACATTCAAAAGATCGTCCTCCATAAGATTAAAAAAGTGCAAGAACATCTCCGTAGGCCAACCATCAGGCTGAGACTTTTGTCCCGCGCAAAATATTTTAAAACCTCTAGTATCTCGGCCTTAGACATTGGTTTTCCCAGAGCCTCGTTTGCCACTCCATAAAACATATGGGGATATTTTTCCAGTGCCCAGTATTGGTCAAGTGGACTTACCCCCTCCCTACAGCTGAATTGTTGAGAGAAAAATTTGAATGCCTCCCTTCTGATCTTGGCCGCACCATGCACAAGGGTGCCATCTTCCGTCTCTATCTTCCATAAGGCGCCATGGTTTTTTCTGTTTGTTGAATAGTGGTGAAAAAACTTGGTATTATGATCCCCTTCCTTAATCCAAACAACACGGCTCTTAAGTTTCCAGGTTAGTTCTCGAGCACGCAGAATTTCTCTCTTCCTTTATTCTAAGTTCACCAACCGCTCCATAAGAAAACCCTCCAGAGAATTTTTTTTCATGGAGGAAAAAATTTCTTCGATCTCCCCATCAATGGAATGCAGATCGAAAATGATTTTGTGCTTCTTGTGGCATTCCCAAATTTTAGTTCTGGCCTTTAGGACCCGAATTCTATGGGTGAACGATGATGTAGCCATCTTGCTTCGAACCAGTTTGACAAAGGTCCATACCTCCCTTACCAAGGAAGCAAAAATCGGATCTTTGAGCCACAGTCTATTGAATTTAAAAGGGAGGCCAGTGCGCTTCCGTTCAAGGCTCCAAAAGAGGCATATCAGATGATAATCCGATAGACAAGACATTAAAACAGATGAGCGCAAACCTCAAATAATATCCAAACATGAACCAAACACCTATCCAGTATTTTTCCAATGAAGGCCTCGCCAGGACGATGATTCGTCTAGGTTTGAGACATGGGTGAGGGTCACATATCAACCAAATGATGATCGACAAAGATTTGGGAAATATGGTCAGCAAGAGGATCAAGACGGCTGCCTGCACCCCAAACTTCCGACACTTTAAGAGTGGAATTAAGGTCACCAATCAAAATTAGATTAGGAATTCTCATAATATTTCTGAGTAGACGCGGGCCCAAAAAGGAACACGACTGTGGCATGGGGCATGCATATTAATCAGGCAGAAGCACGCAGAATAGCCCCGTATTTTTCCAGACAGAAGAATACCCGCAAAGAAACTATAAGCATGAAAATTTTCAAACTTCGAATCCCACATGATGACAAGACCCCCAAATAAGTCAACCAAGTCAACCTCAGCAAGCCACCAACCTGGCCAAATAGCAAGAAAGTAGGGGACTTCCTTTGAAACGACACACATTGTTTCTCGGAATACATTGATGAATGGAGAAATTTTTTAGACCAAATCCTTAAGACACAAGAACTTGGTGTGGTCACCAAGCCCACAAAGGTTTAAATACAAGATTTGGTTCATGGCAAAAGAGAGCTGAGCATGCACGCTTTAAGTGCCCGAGAATCAAAGGATTGGATGATGGGTATGTTACAAAGACCTTCACAGTTGATGGAGAATAGAGACCGGGTTTTCCTACGACCCCTAAAATGGTGACTTTCATTCTTGCCCCATTTCCGAACCGTGATATTTCGGTCCAACTTAGGCGAAATTTTGATTGGGATGCCCTTGTCTCGACCATCGTGTACAGTTAGGGCCACCATGTCCAGCTTCAGGTTCATGAGAAAAAATTCATAGTCACTTCTGATTGAATTATGAGGGGAATCTAGGTGGAACGTCGAAGATTCGAAACCTCCCCTTCTAGAGACAATCTGGCTATGTTTGGACATCAAGCGACCATTCGGACATCCCCGCATCAAATGGCTGGTCTAATGGCACAAGAGGCACCTAAAGGGAAGACCCTAATAGTCTTTGTTGGTGTACATGCACTTAGACTAGCTGTGTTGGTCTTAAACTAGTTGTGTTGGTGTACATGCACCTAGATTAGCTTTAGTTAACTTACTACTTGCATGTGATGTGCACTTGCTTAGTTAAGTTAACTTACTGCTTGCATGTGGCACATATACACATTAACATAAGATAAAGCACACTTAGCTTCAGTTAGCTTTAGTTATTGCATGTACAACTAAGCTTAACTTAGTTGCTTTTATGTATTTATTCCAAAAACTAATATTGGAGAATCAATTTCATTCTATTCTCAATTCTTGCTCGCTTCCTTCCTTCTCTTGCAAGCTTGTTCATTATTTTGCAGATCTAGATCCTTGTATCTCAAAAATATTACATGGTATCAGAGCACAAGGATTTGTAATCAGTGCACAAGCAATTTTATTTGCAGGTTCAGAGGATTGAAGTAACAACAAAGAATGGAGTCTAAATTGGAGTTTCCACAATCGGAAATTCTTACTCCATATAATTATTTCGAATGGAAGCCAAAGATTCAACTTCATCTCAAAAGTAGAGGCTTATTTCGAATAACCATGGAAACGGAAGTTGAACCAACATCGGCAATGGAGAAAACAAGATATTTCAATCGCATGGACGAGGCCTTCGGCATCCTATGTTTATCTATCTCTCCGGAATTGCTATTTCATGTTGAATCATGTTCAACTCCAAATGAAGTATGGAAAATTTTGGAAGGATTGTTTGGAAAACAGGATGAAATGCAAGGTCACATTCTCGAAAATGAGTTAAACTCATTAGATCCGAGAAATTTTTAGAACATTCAATATTTTTTCACAAGGTATAAAGCCTTGTTGGTTCAGCTGAAAGGATGCGGGATCGACAAATCCAAGCAAGAAAATCAGTTGATTCTTTCCATTTTATCAAAACTTGGTCCAGAGTATGCAGTATTCATCTGTACATTCCACACAGTCAGATTTGCAACTGGTGCAGCTTGGAAGACGCCCTCACTAGATTCTTTTATTCAGTCTTTGATGCATGAGAAAGATAAGCTCATCAAAATGGGCACACTTAAAAATTCCAAAGCGCATGCACTTACTGTGCATGCAAAAGGAAAGACAAATTCCAAAGACCATCAAAAAGGAAAAGGGAAGAAGGATTATGATCCAAGAAAGGGAGGAAATCTCAAACCCCCTGATGGATCATCTGGCTCAAAGGAAAGGAAAGGAATGAAAGGGCAATCAATGTGCAATTATTGCCACCGTGGTTTTCATCCTGAATCTGCATGCATGAAGAAGACTATAGATCTTATGGCGCAAACACTCTAGCAACACAATCTTGGAGACCACATTCCTGAGAATGCCAAGAAGAAGTCTGGAGAAAAAGCACCAGATCCAAGAGGTAATGGGCATGCTTTCATTGCTCTTCATTCTGCACCGCAAGAATGGATCATCGATTCAAGAGCTTCACATCATATGGCTTCTTCAAAGGAATCCTTTTCTTCTCTACATGCATACTCAGGTCCTCCCATTCTCATGGGGGATAATTCTGCAGTTGTAGCAACTGGACAAGGAAGAGTGCAATTCGAAGATGGAAGTTTTGAAAATGTCTTGCATATTCCAAGGCTTTCTGTGAATCTTCTCTCAGTGTATCAGATGACACACACAGGTACCAGAAGGAAAGTGGAATCTACCCCAGATTCCGTGAGCATTTATGACATGCAAACCAACTTGAAGATTGCATCTGGCAAGGTAAATGATCAATCTCGTCTGTATACATTTTCTGATTTTGTTCCTCAATCAGATTCTATTTTTCTACTTACGCATGCAAATGAAGAAAGTAGGATTTGGCACGCGAGATTTGGGCACTTGAATTTCAGATATATGCAACATCTTAGTAAGCAAGGGATGGTCAAAGGATTTCCGACCATTGAATTTTCAGATGGTGTTTGTAATGGATGTGCTCTTGGAAAGCATCCACAAGACAAATTCGAGAAGGGGCATGCATGGAGAGCCTCTTCACCTTTGGAACTTGTACACAATGATCTCATGGGTCCATTTTTGGTGATTTAAATGAGCAAAGCAAGATATGTGTTTTCATTTATAGATGATTACACGAGATTCACTTGGGTTTACTTCTTGAAACTCAAGTCTGAAGTTTTTCAACATCTAAAGATTTTCAAAGTGCATGCGGAAAATCAATCTAGAAAACGCATCAAGATACTCCGCATAGATAATGGGACGGAATATGTCAACAAAGATATCAAGAATCTTTGTAATGAAGCAGGCATACAGTTGCAGCATACAGTTCCTTACACTCCACAGCAAAATGGTGTGGCTGAAAGGAAAAATTGATCTTTGAAAGAGATGGCTAATTGCATGTTGCATGCAAGATCTCTTCCGTCGAAATTGTGGGCTGAAGCTATCAATTGTGCCCCATACATCCAGAACAGATCTCCTCATAAATATGTTACTGGAAAAACACCTTTTGAGGCTTAGACTGGCATGCAACCTAAAGTTATTCATTTCTGCATTTTTGGATCTCAAGCATGGGCCCGCATTCCTACAGAGAAGAGAAAGGCTTTGGAGCCTCAAAGAAAAGCATGCATGTTTGTTGGATATTCTGATGAAGTCAAAGGGTACAGATTGCTTTATATCCACACTGAAGAGCTCTTTATTGAAAGGAGTGTAAAGATTGATGAAGATATTTTGCATGCACCAGCAGATGAACTTGTTACCAAGTTTCCATCACCACTAATTGATGAGTATGCAGATGAAACTTCAGACCAGCATTCTAATGAAGATGAGTCTTTTCCTGTGACCCCTGTTAGACCACCAGTTGTTGAACATCGAGATCATACTTCTGCATGTAGTTCAGAAGATTCTCGACCACCTTCAACACAAAAATGGCACAGCATGAGTGATATCCTTGATGATCCTGCCTCTATCCCTCTGTTTGAGGAAGATCCGCAAGCACTCTTAGCTATGGAGCCATCCATGCCCATGCATGCTTATATGATGCATGGATCTGATCCACAAACTTATGCAGAAGCAAATGGGCATCCTGAATGGGAAGCCGCCATGGATGAGGAATATAACTCTCTCATTGAGAACCAGACTTGGGATTTGGTTCCGCTACCTTCCAATCACAAACTTGTGAGATGCAAGTGGGTTTACCAGACCAAGAAAGCATCAAATGGCCAAGTTAGTCGATATAAGGCACGATTGGTAGCAAAAGGTTTTCAGCAAGTACATGGTGTTCACTATGATGAGACTTTTGCTCCAGTGGCCAAAATGGATTCCATTCAGCTAGCTCTCTCCATTGCAGCAACAAGAGGATGGGAGGTGCATCATATGGATGTGAAGAATTCCTTTCTTCATGGTGATCTCAAGGAGGAAATCTACATGGAGCAGCCACCGGGATACATGCACAATTCATCTCTGGTATGCAAACTAAAGAAGTCTCTCTATGGCCTCAAGCAGGCACCTAGAGCATGGTATGCAAAGATGGATTCTTATTTGTTATCTCAAAATTTTGTATGCTACAAATCTGATTCCAATGTTTATTTTTTGAAGAAAATTGACTCCTTGTTGATCATAGTACTCTACGTAGATTATCTTTCGATAACAGGTAGTTCAACTTCTGTCATTACTAACATTAAAACTGCATTGCATAAGCGGTTTTCTATGATAGACATGGGCTTGCTAAATTTCTTCCTTGGACTAGAGATCTATCAGAGTGATTCTGGGATTACCATTTCTCAACCAAAGTATGCTAGAGATCTTTTGGCACGATTTCACATGAGTGACTGCAAGCCAGCAGCCACACCTTTATTATCAAGGATAAAGCTTGAGAATGGCAAAGACACACCATTGGTTGATTGCACATTCTACAGCCAGCTTGTGGGAAGTCTTCTTTATCTCACTCACTCCCATCCTGATCTCTCCTACGCTGTCGGAGCCGTTTCCAGATACATGCAGGAGCCACATGAGTTACACTGGAACGCTGCAAAGCGCATCCTTTGATATGTCTAGGGGACAATCACCTATGGGATTCATTATGCAGCCAATTGTTCTTTGAATCTCATTGGGATCACAGATTCAGACTGGGCTGGCGACACCATTGATCGCAAGTCTACTTCCGGTTATGTACTTAGTTTGGGATCCGGCCCAATTTGTTGGTCAAGCAAGAAGCAGGCTGCCATTGTTTTATCATCAGCAGAGGCCGAGTATAGAGGAGCAGTCAATGCCACTATTCAGGGAATTTTTCTACAACATTTCCTATCTGAGCTTGGGATCAGTGTCCATCATCCAACTGTCATTTGGTGCAATAATCAAAGTACGCTAAAGTTTTGCAGAGATCCAGTGCAGCGACAGCGGACCAAACACATCGAGATCCACATGCACTTCATTAGAGAACTCATTCATGATGGGATCATTGATCTTCAGTACTGTCCTAGTTCCGAGTAGATCGCTGATATCTTCACCAAGACTTTCACTGAGTAGAAGTTTCGATTCCTGTGAGATCGTCTTGGGGTGAAGGACACGACTGCCTAGCAGTTGTCTTTTCTCTATTTTTGCATTATATTTTGAGGGGGGGTTTTCTTCTCACTGGGTTTTCCCTCTTTCCTCTTTTTTATTTTTATTTTATGCATTGTATATGGGTACCTAAAATGGCCGTGTTGCCGGGACTCATTCATTTTGCATCACACTCACCTAAGTTATGCTTAAGGGGGGGTGTTGGTGTACATGCACTTAGACTAGCTGTGTTGGTCTTAAACTAGCTGTGTTGGTGTACATGCACCTAGATTAGCTTTAGTTAACTTACTGCCTGCATGTGATGTGCACTTGCTTAGTTAAGTTAACTTACTGCTTGCATGTAGCACATGTACACATTAACATAAGATAAAGCACACTTAGCTTCAGTTAGCTTTAGTTATTGCATGTACAACTAAGCTTAACTTAGTTGCTTTTATGTATTTATTCCAAAAACTAATATAATTGGAGAATCAATTTCATTCTATTCTCAATTCTTTCTTGATTCCTTCCTTCTCTTGCAAGCTTGTTCATTGTTTTGTAGATCTAGATCCTTGTATCTCAAAAATATTACAGTCTTGCCTCTAGCGATGGAGGGAGTTGGCCCACTCCAAATCAATATTGCCAGGCAAGCCCCTGAAGAAATTTACTTCTACCAATATCCATGCTATTCTCTTATCCCAAGGCCCCATGCAACCAGGGTCGATAAATCGACGCATTTTGATTGAATTTCTAAAAGTCGAAAGCACGTGCTTAGTCCAGTACTCCAGAGGCAAGCCGCGGAACTTGACTTAAACTAGATTGTTTGACAGTGTCTTCGAGAGAGAATTGAACCTAATGTACCAGGTGTGGAGCTACAGAAAATCACGTTCACAGACCCAAGCTCGATTGAGCACTTTCTCTGCATCCTTTAAGTGCAGAAAATGGACAAAGAACCATTAATTCATCAAGCGGCTAACCTTGGGAGGGTAACCGACCATCGGTCCCCAGACCTTTTTTACCCATGCTTGCATCACAACCTCCTCCATGTCAGTAAATACCCACCTCCCATCCAGTTCTCTTTTTTGTAGGCTGGTTACACGCCCCCATAACTCCTCATAACCAAAACTCAAAAGCTTTATATCAAGACCAGGGTTGATAATTGTATTAACTAAATGTGGAGCTCAGTCCTTCAATCTATAGTTGCCCGACCTTCGCTTAGAACTAGGGTGACAAAATGGGAGTGAATTTGAGCAAAACGTCTCATGAGAAGAGTTATGGTTGGGCTGTGGGCAGCTTGCATGATTTGCATGTCCCAGGCCCAATGTTTGTTTGGCATCTATCATCGCTCAGATGAAAGCTTCATGGGATGACATGTCATACCCAAAAGGGTCCATTGGACCTTCCATGCTCCAACACCAGCCAAATATCCTCTAGAACCCCAACGCATGGAATCTAGTCTCATGGACATGAAAACCCAAGGTGGAGAGACAAACGGACCGAAAAGGGATGATTTCGGCTAAAAACGAGCAAAGGAATGCCAATACGAAGACAAAAGTCAATCAAAATAAAGAGGCAGAAAATGTATTGCAATGGTAAAGGACAACCTCGGGTAGAAAAGAATCAGGGGATTCAACCACTTTGATTTAGTGAGTACAAGTGAAGATTTTCCATAAGGGAAGCATTTAGATTAAAAAACAACCACAGTCTTAGAGCCAAAAAGGAATTGCAGCTATTGAAAATCAGAATCATTAAAATTAGGATAAAATCATTAATATGATGCCTTGAGAGGGTGACTCTCGATCCAAAGAATGTCAGAAAGTTCCCTCAGAAGGAATGTTGATGTTTGATCATGATTTAAATCTTGCCAGATGTCAAAAGGTAGGTAAATTTGAAATGTGGCCAGAAAATGGGTTGCCGGAGAAAAGGTGTTACCTGAGAATTGTTCCAGAAAAAACCATGGTGGATTACAGGGTATGGAGAGGCATGATACGGGGTATTGAGAAAGCACCCTAGAACGAGCCTAGAGATGACAACAACAACAACAACAACATCCCATGGTTGTCCACCAGCGGTTACAACAATTAAAACCAAAATCCTTGCATGATCTGGATATAATAAATGAATCCAACCACTTCTGCCATAGGTGATGCCATTTTGATTGGTTCCAAGATTGAGAGGATTTGGAGTCCTTATGCGAGCCGGAGGAGAACAGGGAGAAACAAAGATTAGACATGTGGACACCTGCCTAGAGCCCAGTAATGCGTTAACACTCACTGGACCAGAAGATGCAAAGAGATGAAATCCAGGATTAAAATATGGAGGATCTCTCCAGTTTCCTCCGAGAACATGTTGGGAGTGGGTGTTGGGCAGCTAGACCAGAGATTAGGCGCATTCTAGGCCCACCGCTCCATGTCCAAATGTATAATCTTCCCACCCATAATGACAATGCACAGAAACACACTTAATCATAAGAAGCGACCCTGAGAACCAAGATGTCAGTGTTATATGCAACTTGTGGCGTTATATTCAACTTATTTTTCAATTGGTTTGCTAGCATATATTAGCCATCATAAAGACTGGAATTGGTCTAGCTAATTATCAAATGAGGGTTTGTTTTTTCTTCCTCCTCAATTTTATATGTTGAATAGTTATCTTTACGCCGTAAGGCGTTATTATTTGAAAACAACTTTGCTGATGTGCATCGTGTCATAACTTGAAACCGTTACATTAGATGTTAGAAGATTAAAACATATTCAACCGTTGGATGAAAAATCAAAAGTAGTTGTAACTATTTAATTTGATATACGCGTTTTCTGCTTAGTCGTAGATTTGGATATGAAATCGGACGATCATGATGTGTTTGGACTCTATTAGGGTAACGATACCCTATTTGCTGGCACAATTGTGTTAGTCATTTTCTTCATGCTCGATTCTAAACAAGCTCTACAAACCAGAGAGAACATCCGCGGCTCGAGTTCAAACCTTCGAGTAAAGGTTTTGTTTGCATTTTATTCCCTGTTAAGTGTTATAAACCTTTTGTTCTCTCTGGTTTTAGTTCTTGGGTTTTTTCTCATACAAGGGACTCAACTTTCCCGCAAGGTTCCCACATATGCCGCCATTCAAAAGGTGGTACTCAGAGACAGTGAAGCTTCTTCAGATTTTGGCTCGGGGAATGAAGCTTCTTCAGATTTTGGCTCTCTAGGAGTACTGTGGTGTTTGTTTCTTACCCTGACTGCTATTACTTATTGTGGAAATTGATAATTTTATATTTTTTACTCCACGACTAAAGGTTTTCTTGCTTCGGTTTGGCATACTACCTGTTGGTACTAATATATATTTTCTTATGGGGTTTCCCTTCTTTTAATATTAGTCTCTGCAAGTAGATCTGATGGTTTTCCAGTGTTTTCGCTCTGAATTTTCTTAATGTCATAGACTAGTATCTGATTATATATAGTTCTTACATTATTTTCACAAGTTTAATGTTTTTCTCTTTGCCATTGTTCCACAGATGCACAGAATAATGGCATCAGTGTTGCTTTTGGGTAGCATGGCTACAATCTACCCTCTGTAAAATAATCAATTCAGTTGATCTAAAAATTGAAGGCTGGCAATGTTAAAATCTATGGTGCTAATCTTGAAATCCTTAGGTCACTGGCCAACACCGGTCTTAATGTGCTCGGGAGTGTTATGAATGACGAACTTTCTAGTGTCTCGGCCAGCCAATCAGCCACAGACCAATCGGTCAGCAAAAATATTGTGCCCTTTCTTGCAACCAAGATCAACATAGTCCTGGTGGGAAATGAGGTTTTCACAGACTATTCCAACAAAGAGGCCTTGTACCAACTAGTGCCTGATATGCAGAATATCTGGCAAGCTCTGTTGAAATATAAGCTGGGTCATTATATCAATGTGGGAACCCCATTGGCTATGGATATGCTAGCCCCTTCATTTCATATAAAAGCATTTCCTCCATCATCTGCTTCTTTTAGGGATGATATTGCACAAACTGTCATGAAACCAATGCTTCAGTTTCTGAGCAGAACAGAGTCCTACTTTTTTTTATGGATGTGTATCCTTAATTTCCTTATTTATTTGATCCTGAACAAGTACCTTCTGAATATACAAATTTTGGGCAACATAACCTAAAGTTCACAGACCCCAACGGCCTTCTGTATACCAATTTGTTGGACCAGCAGCTTGATGCAGCTGTAGCTACAATGAGAAAACTGGGTTCCTCCTCCACCCTACAAGAGAAAATTGTCATGCATCCTATGCATTCAACAGTAATTGGCAGCAATTCAAGAACGTTTATTCCTATTGTGACTTCAATAAAACTGCAAAACTTGTCACAAGGGACCCCAGTAAGTAAAATTATTCTACTCTGCGTCTTTATCCATGTCTTGACTGCTGCTTGTTGGGTTAGGACCCCAGTAAGTAAAATTATTCTACCATGTATCTTTATTCATGTCTTGTTCTATTCTACTATGTCTTTATCCATGTCTTGTTTGCTGCTGCTTGCTGGGTTAAGTTATTTAGGGTATTTTTGAATATTAACCTTTTTTTTACATAATATTTTTTTGGATTTCTTTGTTTACAAATTAAACAGCACTCTTTGTTTACATAATATAGCAAAAATTCCAATTAAACTGCACCCTTCTAACAGATATAGATTTATTATCAACTGAGAGTATTTTTTTTTTAAATTTTCGTTGTAAGTTGCAGGTTGTGGAAGTTGCACATACGGATTCATAGACTGTGTGCAGAAGAATGTGCTTTGCTGAATATTTGCCTCAGATTTTTAGAGGAGCTATGAACCCCAATTCCACATACTGGGTAGAGCCATGAACTCCAACTCTGCATTGTTGCTGTAAAGCCCGCTTTAACATGGGGCCTGTCAAAATTTCCCAATTCTCACACATAATCCGGGCTCTATTCTCATAAAGGGTTGAACCTCAGTCATTTTGGTGGTGACACCGATCTCAACCATTATACCACACAGTCAACATGATCATCTAAACCTCTGATTGACTGAACCAAATTATTGGAATATTTACATGTTTTAAGATCTTTGATCTCTGATCCAGTGCTCTGTTATATATGCATTGAGATTCTCATTTGTTAGAGTTGTTGGATCGTTTGAAATTTGGTGCATTTATGTGACTACTCTGTTCTATAAGAACTTAAACGCTCTTCATCTTGGTGTATATGGATTTCTTTGAGTGCTCTTAAAGTTTCTGGGGTCTTTTTCTTCATTTATTGGATATAAATCTTATGCCCATTTCTATCTTTGTCTAAAGGCAGTTCAAGACACGGATCTACTGTGAATTGGAAAAAGGATGACCTTCTTCATTCCCTGAAATAATTTGTGCCTATTTATCAAACAAGACCTATAAAAAATAATATGTTCGATATGGGTTTTGATCACAGCTTTTGCCTCTGGTTCATTGGAAGGTGGTTAAAACCAGATTTGATAATAGAGAGTGGTGCTTTCAAAGGTCATTCCACGCGGGTTTTAAAGCAGTCCATGCCTGAGAAGCCTATAATATCAATTACCCCTCGTCATCCTGAAAATTATTTGAAGAAAGGGTCAGCCTATGTAGATCCCAATTGCAGATATTATTCTGGAAACCAGTTTATTGATTTTGGAAGAATTCAATGGAAGTCTGTAATGAAAGAGTATGATATTTTAGACCAGAGAAAGGTGCTTGTTTTCTTTGATGATCATCAGAATGAACTAAAAAGGTGAGGCCTTGGCTAACTGTGTGCAGATACAATAGATGCACTTGTTTGAGTACAATTTTTTTGGTTTAATGTTTTTCTCTTTGCCATTGTTCCACAGATGCACAAAATAATGGCATCGGTGTTGCTTTTGGGCAGCATGGCTACAATCTGCCCTGTGTAAAATAATCAATTTAGTTGATCTAAAAATTGAAGGCTGGCAATGTTAAAATCTATGGTGCTAATCTTGAAATCCTTAGGTCACTGGCCAACACTAGTCTTAATGTGCTCGTGAGTGTTATGAATGACGAACTTTCCAGTGTCTCGGCCAGCCAGTCAGCCACAGACCAATCGGTCAGCAAAAATATTGTGCCCTTTCTTGCAACCAAGATCAACATAGTCTTGGTGGGAAATGAGGTTTTGACAGACTATTCCAACAAAGAGGCCTTGTACCAACTAGTGCCTGATATGCAGAAGATCTGGCAAGCTTTGTTGAAATATAAGCTGGGTCATTATATCAATGTGGGAACCCCATTGGCTATGGATATGCTAGCCCCTTCATTTCATATAAAAGCATTTCCTCCATCATCTGCTGCTTTTAGGGATGATATTGCACAAACTGTCATGAAACCAATGCTTCAGTTTCTGAGCAGAACAGAGTCCTACTTTTTTTATGGATGTGTATCCTTAATTTCCTTATTTATTTGATCCTGAACAAGTACCTTTGGAATATACAAATTTTGGGCAACATAACCTAAAGTTCACCGACCCCAACGGCCTTGTGTATACCAATTTACTGGACCAGCAGCTTGATGCAGCTGTAGCTACAATGAGCAAACTGGGTTCCTCCTCCACCCTACAAGGGAAAATTGTCATGCATCCTATGCATTCAACATTAATTGGCAGCAATTCAAGAACGTTGATTCCTGTTGTGACTTCAATAAAACTGCAAAACTTGTCACAAGGGACCCCAGTAAGTAAAATTATTCTACTCTGCGTCTTTATCCATGTCTTGACTGCTGCTTGTTGGGTTAGGACCCCAGTAAGTACAATTATTCTACCATGTATCTTTATCCATGTCTTGTTCTATTCTACTCTGTCTTTATCCATGTCTTGTTTGCTGCTGCTTGCTGGGTTAAGTTATTTAGGGTATTTTTGAATCTTAACTTTTTTTTTACATAATATTTTTTTGGATTTCTTTGTTTACAAATTAAACTGCACTCTTTGTTTACATAATATAGTAAAAATACCAATTAAACTGCACCCTTCTAACAGATATAAATTTATGATCAACTCAGAGTTTTTTTTTTTTTAAATTTTCGTTGTAAGTTGCCGGTCATGGAAGTTGCACATACGGATTCGTAGACTGTGTGAAGAAGAATGTGCTTTGCTGAATATTTGCCTCAACTTTTTAGAGGAGCTATGAACCCCAATTCCACATACTAGGTAGAGCCATTAACTCCAACTCTGCATTGTTGCTGTAAAGCCCGCTTTAACATGGGGCCTGTCAAAATTTCCCAATTCTCACACATGATCCGGGCTCTATTCTCATAAAGGGTTGAACCTCAGTCATTTTGGCGGTGACACCGATCTCAACCACTATACCACACAGTCAACATGATCATCTGAACCTCTGATTGACTGAACCAAATTATTGGAATATTTACATGTTTTAAGATCTTTGATCTCTGATCCAGTGCTCTGTTATATATGCAGTGAGATTCTCATTTGTTAGAGTTGTTGGATCGTTTGACATTTGGTGCATTTGTGTGACTACTTTGTTCTATAAGAACTTAAACGCTCTTCATCTTGGTGTATATGGCTTTCTTTGAGTGCTCTTAAAGTTTCTGGGGTCTTTTTCTTCATTTATTGAATATAAATCTTATGCCCATTTCTATCTTTGTCTAAAGGTAGGTCAAGACACGGATCTACTGTGAATTGGACAAAGGATGACCTTCTTCATTCCTTGAAAGAATTTGTGCCTATTTATCAAACAAGACCTATAAAAAATAATATGTTCGGTATGGGTTTTGATCACAACTTTTGCCTCTGGTTCATTGGAAGGTGGTTAAAACTAGATTTGATCCAGGTGGATATTGGTGGCCACCCACTCTTGCCTCAGTTTTTCAGTTTCGGCATAACTTACTATTTTTAGCAGTTTTTCGGGTCCTAAACTTCCGGAGCCGTTTTGAGGCCCTAAACGACGTTTTTTGGGTATCAAAGCGCCAACGAATTTGATCATCAAATTCGTCTCGAAAGCTGTAGTCCTCTGATAGAGCTTTCTAATGATGTATCATATGCGTCAAACGGAGATAGTATGCCAAAGTTACGTCCCTGGGAAGTTGAAACACCAATTTACCCAAACGGGGCCCATAGTTTTGGCGCTTCATCTCCTAGGGTTAGGTTTTTGGGATGTTTAGGGTTCTCCATCGTTTCTCGATAATAAATAGGCCCTCGAGCCTCATTGTAACGCAGTTCAGAGGCCTATAGCCGCCACATCTCTTCTCAGAGATAGCTACCAGCGCCCTAGCTAGTTTTATTTCCATTGTGTCTGTAAGCAAATTTCAGTTCTTTGATATTAATGAAATGAAGTGTTATTTCCGCTGCATCTCTGTATTTATGGTTATGTGTTTATTCTGTTGCGTTCCTGCATAAATCCGGATCAGTGGTATCAGAGGGGTCTGCTTTTTCTCGTTCCTTCTTTGCATGTCCCCAACGAGGTCGGGGTATAAGGAGCTAGGGCTTGATCTGGTGGAACCTTTGCAAGATCAGCCTCGCAAACCTCGACGGACGCCCATGGGGGACGAAAAGAAAGATGAGGGAGCAGGAGATCTTATCAAAATATTGCTCGAGGAGGCCCTCGAAAAACAAAGGAACGCGATGATGGATAGCTTTGCTCAGATCCTTCAACGGCTGCCCACCGGCGGCACATCTGCATCCAGTAGCCACTCTGGAGTTGCGGCTCCCTTTAAGGTACAAGTAAATTTTGAAATTCCCATATTTGAGGGTCAAATAAACGCAGATGCCGTAGATAGATGGTTGAATCTATTAGAAGGATATTTCTCTGTTCATGACTTTTCAGACCGGGAGAAGATTATTTTTGCACTCCTCAAAGCTACCCCCATGTTAAGGACTGGTGGGAAACCTACTGTGAGAACAAGGACCAGACAGAACCCTCTCTGTTCTCGGCTGTACCAACTTGGAATTCTTTCCGAGACGCCGTCAAGGAACAGTACTATCCCGTAGGGAGCTATGAGGACAAGTACATACAATGGACCACGCTGCGACAACAAAGGGATCAAGATGTGCACGAGCTGACGAATCTGTTCCATACCCTGCGCACAAAGTTGGGTATCAAAGATTCAGAGAAACATTTGGTGCTAAAGTATCGCAGCTGTCTGCACAGATAAATTCAGGAGGAAATGGAGTTCCTCGACATCTCCCCGCTTGGTACGGCATACCGGTATGCTGCCAAGATTGAGCAGAAATTCAAACAGAAGAAGCAAGACTTTGGATCTGCGAATCAAAAGTAAGGAAAAGGTGCTTCCAAACCGCAGAACAAAGGACAGAGCCAAGGCATGGCGGCTAAAGACAACCTGTCAAAGCCACAAGAAAAGAACAACACCATAAAGCCAAAGAAGGATACGGGAAAGTGGTGTGAGTTCCATAAGAGCTCCACTCACAACACAAGTGAGTGTCGGGCCAAGCAGTTGCTAGTGGCCGAGATGAGGGCTTCTGAGTCAGATGCATGCTCCGACTCCGAATCAGAACCTGAAAAGGGGAATGAAAAAGGGAAACAGATTATTGATGCGAAGCCCAACGCCACTGTTGCCACTACAAAGGTCCAGAAGGAGGAACCGGAAGATCCAGAGGAGGAGGAACGTCTCTTCCACTCCCAGATGTGGGTAAAGGGCTCCCCTGTACAGTTCATTGTCGACAATGGGAGCCAAAAGAACCTCATTTCAGCAGACGCCGTGAAGCGTTTGGGCTTGCCGACCACATCTCACCCACATCCATACACCATCGGGTGGCTTCACCAAGGACGAGATCTCCGCGTCAGCCAGCAGTGCCGCCTTCCCTATAGCATCAAGCCCTTCACGGATGAGGTATTATGTGACGTTGCTCATATTGATGTTTCTGATGTATTATTAGGACAACCATACTTGTGGAAGCGTCATGCTGTGTATGAGTCTCGACCTCGTGCTGTTATTATTACTTTGGGAAATAAGTTGTACGGGATACCAGAGGTACCACCTCCTACGACTATCTCTTTGGTTACTGCAAAACAATGTAGTAAGCTCATTTCCCAAACCAGGAAATTCGTTTTTCTGATGATCCGCCCCCAGGGAAAGAAGAAGACTGTGGCCACGACCTCCAGACAGGGCCCCTCTGCACGACAACAGCAAATGGATAAGGTCGTGGAGGAGTACGGGGACATCTTCACCTCACCCACAGGGGTTCCTCTGCACTGCCAGGTCAAGCACCCGATTGATCTGACCCCAGGTGCCCCACTACCCAATGGACCGATCTATCAACGCTCTATTCTGGAAAATGACGAAATCAAGAGGCAGATTCAGGAGCTGTTGCAGAAAGGTCACATCAGACCAAGTTCATCACCCTGTGGGAGCCCGATCGTGTTGGTACGGAAGAAGGATGGGACGTGGAGACTCTGTATTGACTATCGGGCGCTGAACAAGATCACTGTCCGGAATAGGTACCCAATCCCACGGATTGATGACCTTTTGGACCAACTCCAAGGTGAAAAATATTTCAGTAAGATCGACTTGAAGTCTGGGTATCACCAGGTACCAATTGAACCCTCTGATGTGTGGAAGACTGCCTTCAAAGCCAAGGAAGGCCTTGTTGAATGGCTGGTCATGCCTTTCGGGTTGACGAATGCTCTTGCAACCTTCATGAGGATGATGGATGACATCTTGCAGCCATTCACCAACTCATTTGTAGTGGTGTACTTGGATGACATTCTGATCTTCAACAAGACTTGGGAAGAGCACCTTCACCACATCCGACAAGTCCTCCAAACACTGCGGCAACACAAGTTGTGTGCCAATTTGGAGAAGTGCACGTTTGGCATGACCCAGGTTCAATATCTGGGATACATTATTGATGAAAGGGGGGTGCATGTGGATCCGGCCAAGATCCAAGTCATTCGGGATTGGCCAGCCCCGACTACTATAACAGAGCTTCGTAGCTTTCTGGGTCTTGCTAATTTCTACCGTAGATTCGTGTTGGGATTCTCTCATATCACTTGGCCCTTGAGTCAAGTCACCAAAGGAGGAGCGAGAGAAAAATTCTTTTGGTCGGAACCCCAACAGAAGGCGTTCAAATAATTGAAAAATCTCCTCTGTTCTGCCCCAGTGCTCACCTTACCAGACTTGCAGCAGCCATTTGAGATCGAGACAGATGCCTCTGACTATGCTATTGGGGCAGTTCTTACTCAACAGGGACATCCAGTGGCATATCACAGTGAGACATTGTCTGAGACGGTTCGCAAGTATCCCACCTATGACAAAGAAATGTATTCCATTGTGCAAGCCTGTCGACAATGGAAGCATTACATTTTGGGGAAGGAAACAATCATCCACACAGACCACCGGCCCCTGCAGTTCATACAGACACAAGGGAAGTTGCAGAATGATCGCCATCAGAAGTGGTCCACATATCTGCAGCAGTTTCATTTGAACATCAAGTACAAGAAGGGTAGCACCAATCATGTTGCAGACTGCCTCAGCCGACCACCGATCGTGGCGCTCACCACTGTGCTCAACTCTTGTGGGCACGAGACTTCTGATTGGCCGCTTCTCTATGAGAGTGACCCAGAATTCGACCAAACTTACAAGGCACTCTTGGGGGGTACGCAAGTTCCAAATTTTCACCTCCAAGATGCACTTTTATGTCACATGGGACACCTTTGTGTTCCTTCAAGCGAGCGTGCCAAGATGATATGGGAAGCACACTACAGTCGAGTCGCTGGGCATTTCGGGGTCGAGAAAACGGTAGCAATACTACAGAAGTATTTCTATTGGCCGAACCTTCGAAAGGATGTCGAGAAGCACATCAGATCCTGCACTGCTTGTGCCATTGCCAAACCGACCATCAAGAAGCAAGGCCTATATACTCCACTACCTACCCCTAGTCGATTGTGGGAATCCATCTCCATGGATTACATGTCGGGCCTACCCTCTACTAAGAATGGCAATGACTGTGTTTTTGTGGTCATTGACATATTCTCAAAGATGGCCATTATGGCGGCCTGTAAGAAGAATATCACAGCAGAAGCTACTGCTAAACTCTTCTTTGAACGAGTATGGGTGCACTTTGGGATCCCACAGTCTATCATATCAGATCGAGATAGCAGGTTCCTCAGCACATTTTGGTCCAGCCTCTGGTCAATGATGGACATAAAGCTCACCAAGTCCACAACTTTCCATCCCCAAACAGATGGCCAGACAGAGGTCGTCAACAGAATGATTGTACACATTCTGCGCATGTACAATTCAAAGCATCCACGCACTTGGGACGAGAGCCTCCCCTATGTACAACATAGTTATAACAGGGCTCTCCACAGTTCAATTGGCCATAGCCCCTTTCAGGTGGGCTTGGGATTCCAGCCACTATGTCCCATTGACGTAGCCATGCCATTTGCAGCTGCTCAGGACGATTCAGCGCACGTCCAGTCTGAAGTTGACAAAGCAAGTAGCTTCATCGAGCGCATTCAACACATCCGCCAACGGGTTCATGATATATTGGACAGAGCCAATGCGAAGTACAAGCAGCGCCATGATCAACACCGGGTGCCACACAACTTCCAGGTGGGCGACAAAGTATGGCTGCATTTGCAGAAGGAGCGCCTCACTGGACCTCACCGCAAGCTTCGCCCGCTCCGATACGGGCCGTACACCATCACCAAGGTTGTAGGGAACAATGCTTTTGAGCTTAGTATTCCACCATTCCTTGGTCTGCACCCAGTCTTCAATGTGGATCGCCTTCGTCCTTACTTCCCACCTCTACTGGACACGTCGGACATTGCAGAACAACTCACACCAACAGAGTTAAACCCAGACTGCATGGAACAGGCCACCACAGATTGTATCATGGACATGCAAATCAAGAACACTCGCCAACGGAAGATCCAACTGTATCGGGTTGTCAAAGCTGGCCAACTCCTGCACCAAGGCAAGTGGTTCACCAGGGACCAAGTTCAACAGAAGTTTCCTCATCTCATGGAGGAACTCAACGCAATGGGGACCATTGCTTCCCAAGGGGGGGACGATCAGGTGGATATTGGTGGCCACCCACCCTTCCTTGGCCCCACCGTGCTCTTTCGGTTTTTCGGTTTTCGGCATAACTTTACTGTTTATGGTTTTCGGGTCATTCGGAGCTCTTTTGAGGCCCTAAACGACATTTTTTGGAGTGTCAAGGTGTAACGAATTTACGATCATCAAATTCGTCCCGAAAGTCGTGGTCCTCGGATAG
This sequence comes from Pinus albicaulis, assembly GCA_034641835.2. Lineage (NCBI taxonomy): Eukaryota > Viridiplantae > Streptophyta > Pinopsida > Pinales > Pinaceae > Pinus > Pinus albicaulis. The sequence continues at coordinate 33,197,081 of MU968411.1, read as the reverse complement.
AGCTTTCTAATGATGTATTATGTGCGTCAAACGGAGATCGTATGCCAAAGTTACGCCCCTGGGAAGTTGAAACACCAATTTACCCAAACGAGGCCCATAGTTTTGGCGCTTCATCTCCTAGGGTTAGGATTTTGGCTGTTTAGGATTTCCCATTGTTTCTAAATAATAAATAGGCCCTCAAGCCTCATTGTAACTCATTTCAGAGGCCTGTAGCCACCACATCTCTTCTCAGAGATAGCTACCAGCGCCCTAGCTAGTTTTATTTCCATTGTGTCTGTAAGCAAATTTCAGTTCTTTGATATTAATGAAATGAAGTGTTATTTCCGCTGCATCTTTGTATTTATGGTTATGTGCTTATTCTGTTGCGTTCCTGCATAAATCCGGATCAAGATTTGATGATAGAGAGTGGTGCTTTCAAAGGTCATTCCACGTGGGTTTTAAGGCAGGCCATGCCTGAGAAGCCTATAATATCAATTACCCCTCGTCATCCTGAAAATTATTTGAAGAAAGGGTCAGCCTATGTAAATCCCAATTGCAGATATTATTCTGGAAAACAGTTTATTGATTTTGGAAGCATTCAATGGAAGTCTGTAATGAAAGAGTATGATATTTTAGACCAGAGAAAGGTGCTTGTTTTCTTTGATGATCATCAGAATGAACTAAAAAGGTGAGGCCTTGGCTAACTATGTGCAGATACAATAGATGCACTTGTTTGAGTACAATTTTTTTGGTTTTTTGGCACCGCTGGTTTTTCATAGTGAGAACCACTAATTAGGTATAGTTAGTGCCAACAAAATGGCTAACAACCATGCTGCACTCTTTCAAATGTTCAATTTGGCCTGTGACAGACAAATGGCCTCTCCTCTTTTATTCTGATTAAGTGCCATTTCATTAACTTCAGATTGAAGCAAGCTCTGAAGGCAGGATTTTGGCATCTGGTATTTGAGGATAATTATAACACTCGAACGGGAGACCATTACTCTCTTTGTCAAATATATGATTAGTTTCATATAAAAAGTAAAAATGTTTTTTTCCCTTGAAATGGTAATCTCACTTTCCATTTATAGACATTAATATTGATGAAATTCTTCTTCCAGATCCATCACATTAGTAGTAATAGTTTTTGGCACTAAAACTACTTCTGTGATGGATCCAGAAGAAGAAGCTCGTCATAATTCAATTCACAGAAGCCTCTATTCTAAAATATTAATATATTAGGAAAACTTTGATGTTACTCTTCTCATCCATTTAATTCTCTATGTAGTTTGGAATACATGTATTTTGATTTGCTATTACATTAGACTGCCCTGCTTGGGATGATTTTATTGTAGATAAATTGTAGGAGTTGATATTCACTGAAGAACTCAAAATAGATGGCATTGGCAAAAATTCATCATATAGAAACCAGACAGAATTCACTGTATCTTCTCAAAGGGCTAAACTTTCAATAATGATTCTAGCCTTTAAGGGATGCAGATCATTTTGTTACTCAATTACCTGTGTGTTCATTGAAAGTGTTAGGATAAAGTAAGTGAATAAAAATGACGTAATCATCTTTTAATATCATGAACATATTAACCTGGCCACATTGAAAGCTTCAAAGGCTTACTGTTTTGTTGTTTTTGTAGGTGGTGGACATATCTGCTACAAAGGCAGTGATGAAGCCAAGGTTAGAGCCAAAAGGAAGCAGTTTTGTGAATGTTATTCGGTATAACTAATGAACTCAAGATTAAGGGTTTGTTCTACAATAAAACAAGGAATTTAAAATGTAGATTTAGCTTCCCTGGCAACATCCTTTTGGCTTTATCATTTCTTGCGAAGTCCTCTCATGGGGTCTATGCATTAATGTTTGGCTGGCAATGCATTAATGCTTTTCTGGTAATAAGTGGCTGCGCACTTCAATCTTGGAACAGCCAGGTGACCTTTTATGAGCCCAGGTTTGATACTTCCATTTGTTAGATATAATATCTTGCTATTCTGGAGCAGTTATATGTGAGGTTATGGAAAACTCTGTCAACGGTGACCCATATTTCTGTATATTTGATGATGGTTTAATTTAATTAAATTTTATCCTTTTTATGGAGGCAACCGTGACCCATATTTCTATATATTTGATGATGGTTTTAGTTAATTAAATTTTGTTCTTTTTATGGAGGCCGTTGATATCTGCAGTGAAGTAACTTGTTTGGAAATCAATAAAGTATTCCATTTCTTTGGACTTGGAAGGACTATTACATTAACAATTTGGTATAAATTTGGGAGGAATCCATGTGAAAAGTAATATAGTAAGCTTGAGGAAACTGAAAACTCAAAATGAGAATGTGGCCTACCAATAGACAGCGAGATGATTGGGCTTTTTTTAGTGCAGAGACATGGGTCCAAAACCTCTCGAGCGGTGAAAATGAGGCTAGGTGGGTGATTATGAGGCTAGGTGGGTGATTTTGATGGCATAGATATGCAGTTCACAACGTGAAATATTTTTCCCAATTGTTGTAAGCTTTTAAAGCATTATTTCTCAAAGAAAAAGGGTTCCTTGCACATTATCGAAGGTCAAGGAGAACTTGTAATATGGAGTTTAAAACAGAGCATCTATTAGTGTCATTGTTTCCTGCCTTTACTAAAATTGACCAAAATCACTATAGATATCTTGCTTAGCAACTATTGGATCTCTTTAAGAATCTTACGGCGTTTCCTTTGCAACCTCTGGTGATGATGCAATTGCTAGTAAATAGTTATCTTAGTTCCTGTGATTTGGTAAAGTCTCCAGATATATTGGTATGTAATTGGTTAATTTGTGACAGTGGGTATAAAATAATGGTATGCAGCATATAATTTCAAAAAATATTAAAAGATTAACTTATAGTAACAAAACTGTTTATGTGTTCTAAATTTGAAAACTCATTTTTTCTCTTTCCCATAATATTGATGGCTGCAAGAAATTACGAGAGACAATTATATCTAACAAAAAAAACAGGTTTCCCTTGTTTTATCACATTGTTATATCTAACAAAAAATCTCCTATGATTTGGGAAAATCTCCAGATAAATTGGTATGTAATTGGTTAATTTGTGACAGTGCGTATAAAATAATTGTATGTAGCATATAACTTCAAAAAATATTAAAAAATTAACTTACAGTAACAAAAACTGTTTTTGTGTTTTAAATTTGAAAACTCATTTTTTCTCTTTCCCATAGTATTGATGGCCGCAAGAAATTACGAGAGACAATTATATCTAACAAAAAAACAAAACAGGATTCCCTTGTTTTATCACATTGTTATATCTAACAAAAAAACAGGTTTCCCTTGTTTTATCACATTGTAGTCCACGCAAGGAATAAGCAGCCTTGCCGCTGGTTCCATTTTTTTTATTGCTTTACCATCTTTAAGGTTGCCTCTTATGCTTAATTAGTCACACCATATTCACTGCAAAAGGAGTACGAACATTATGCTTTCCATCACTCCACACGAGTGTACCGAAAACATATCCTTTGGTGGCAACCTTGGTTGCTGTAAAAACTACACGGAAAGATAGCTTCTTGGCAGTTTTAGAGAATTGAAGAATTTCTGGAGAGACCTTCACACTCAAACTCGGAGGTGCACCAATGGTAACCTTGTAAGTAGGGGCGAGATCAGGACTGATGTTTTTGACGCTTCTGCGTACAGTTGTGCTCCCATTCACAATATTTAACTTGGAAATGGCTATACTTGGATAGTTCATGTTACTGATCAGATCCACCTTTGCACCGGATGGACACCTATAGCTCTGATTCGCCGCAATGAGTTTGATATTCTCAGAGTCCATACTGTAATTACACAGAAAGTGGAAGTAATCATCAACTGATGTTTCATATACAAGTCCTGGTTGCAGAGCTCCGATTGGATTCACTACTCCCGCTCCAAAATCAAATGGCGTCCCAGCGATATCTGATGCATTAGTCAATAATTCTCCCCTATTATTTCTTACAATGGCTGCCATATACATTAGAGTGCAGATGTTAGAAAAAGAGACAGTTGTGAAACAAGAATTTTTGTGAAAGAGACAAATATGCTGACATTGATATAATTAAATACCCATTAACATTGACTACAATCACTAGCTGAACTAATTCTCAATGTAGATGATTGTGAATCAATACTTGACTTAAAAATATGGCCCTGAACTACCCTAGAGAAAAACGTGCTTTAAGGGATTATGCATTTCAAAGTACTAAATTCAATTTAGGCATTACTGAAATTATAAATATCCAGTCTTTCGGAATATGGGGAAAAATGATCTCCAGGCTTTGGTCAATGTGATATTTGCATTATTACATGAAGCATTTCAAAAATAAAACCTGATTATAAGTACTTGTTGTCATCAGGGCTGATCTGATAGCGGAGGAGCTCCAAGTAGGATTCATAGATTTTACAAATGCAACAGCTCCGCTAACATGAGGAACTGCTACGGATGTTCCAGACATCATGTAAAATGCCGCAGACGCATTGTAAAATACCGTAGACATCGTCTCTGAAAGATCTGTATCTGCTTCAGGAGGATCCGATGCAGCAATGATGTTCAGACCTGGTGCACTGATGTCTGGCTGCGAATATCAATTGAAGGATTCAGGTTGTGATAGTGTCTCATAACTAGCTTGTGAATGTTAATTAAGCTATATGAACTCTGAATCAGTGAGTATTTACCTTAAGAATGTTCTGGGTCAGCGCTCCAGGAACAATTGATGGAGCCGGAACAATGAAAAAGATGCAACGACAGGGGCCGGCTTTTCACTTGCAACCACCGTTGATGGAGTAATTGTTGCAACAGGTTTTCTATAATGACAAGGCTTAGAAGATTATAAACAACCACACTGTAATTGTAATTGGATCAGCCAAATGAATCGACATAAACATGTGAAATGAACAGGAATTGTAGGAAAACGCACCTGGTTGACTTTATGTAAGAAAATATTTCTGTTGCAGAGGATTTACTTATTGCAGTCCCTGCAAAGGCATCGTAGTCATATGCTTCAAATAACTGTAAGTCGTCCACAACAATCATGCCTACGGCTCAAGTGTACGCCTCGATTTCTGCTTCCATGTATCCCCTTGATGTAGCTGTGTCATTTGCAATACAGAGTACAATCTTTCATTTCGTTTTGTTTGTATCTAAGCAATCTAGAACACAATTGCTGCAGAATACCTTCCTTAGAATTTCCCCTCTTCATGAAAAATATAATTATAAAATTCCAACAATGTATAGTTTATTTTCCCCAAGTTAAATCTGTGTTGGAAATTTGCCCATGTAATTTACCTTGCGCCCACTGGGTCACAGGGCTTGGCACAGGGCTTGGCAGGAATGCTTCCTCCGTACACAAGCGGGTGCACGGCCGATTGGCTGAGATTTGAAAATGAGATGCCCTTACCCTAAATGCACGCTACAAATCTTTAAAGCCAAATCCCAAAATAGTGGATCTAGAAATCATGAAAAATGTTAACAATGTTAACACTATGAAATAGTCTTTAACACTATTAGCAAAAAGCATGAAATTATCACTATAAAAACAGAGCATGCTCTGGCAAAATCTATTAGTGAAGTGTTGAACTAATGAAAAGTACCAACTGTTAAACATAATACTATGATTAATTTGAAAGTTTTTTTATCTAAATCACAAAAATCTTAGATCTAAAGGAGAAATACTATGTTAAACATAATACTATGATTAATTTGAAAGTTTTTTTTATCTATATTATGAATCACAAAAATCTTAGATGTAAAGTTTTCTCGGGTTCTCATCTCAATAATCTTTCCTATTGAATTTGTTTTTCCCTGTTCTTACCTGAATAATCTTTCCGTTGCCTAACACAACGTTTGATTGGAATTCCCGGTCGATTGAGCTGGCTCCCACCGTAAAAATCCATGGCGTAGTATTAACCACTGTTTGGGAATCAGGTCCCTCGTTTCCCGCAGAGGATACAACCAGAATTCCTTTCTAAGTAGCGTGAAATGCTCCTATGGCAATTGCATCCTTCATAAAATCGGCCTGATACTTGAACCCAATACCAATTGAGATGGATACAATATCCACTCCATCTTTCACTGCATCGTCAAAGGCAGCTAAAATCTGTACACCTGGACACCCATAATCCCACCCACAAAATTCTCGTAGAGGAACTGGCCGGTCCACCTCTGGCTGTCCCCTTAGCGAGACCATTATAGTTTGCATTCTCCACAAAGCTGCCAGCTGCAGTGGAAGCTGTAAACGTTCCATGGCCGTCATAGTCCCTTGCAGACCCTCCTTCTTGTTGCCATATTAATTTATATTTAATATTTGTCACCCAATCACCGTCATCTCCACCTGAGTAATATCTTCCGCCAATTATTTTCCTGTTAAAACAATTATATTTATTTAGCTGTGAATCACACCAGAGTAGAAACAACGAACGAATTTATTTCAGTTGCAGTTATAGGTCACCTGTTGCAGTTGGAGGCATTGAAACGGTCTCCCTCAATGCACTCTCCCTTCCAGCGCGAAGGAACAGGGCCCATACCCTTATCACTGAAGCTGGCTGCTTCCGGCCAAATGCGTTCAAGATAAAACATTATTTTCTCACCAGTTATATGAATTTGTTTAAAAGATAAATAAAAATCATTTGATGTATTTATTTTCAAATCTAATCACTAATCAATTATTTATTGGTCTAAAAAGACCCTGCACGAGATTTGATATCAATACTCAGTATATTGATGATAAATTAATATTTATTTAATTATAATTATTAATTTTTTTTAAATGTGATTAGATAAAATTAAAATATTTTATTAATAATTTTAATTATTATTTTTTAATTTTAGCTTATTTGATAGAATAAAAACTTTAAACATGATATTATATTACAATATTTTTATCATACTAAACTATAAAACATTTATGAAGATAAACATATTACTTTTAGCATATTTCAAAATTTCATTTCTTTCAATTAGATTTTAAAAAAAATTAAATATGTTTTCAAATTTCTTTTTTAGGAAGACAAATAAAAGAGTGAAAAAAAATATTGATCTTACTAGTACTTTAACTAGCCTGTTATTTTGCTCTGAAAATCATGGAAATTCCTGCAATATTTTAATAAAATCAGATAGAGATTTTTGTAAATCTAGATTATGGATATCTAACTTCAAGATTTTAGGTGATCTAATAATTTTTGATAGTATTGAATCTATTTCCACAGTAAAAAACATGATTCAAATACTACTACTTCAAAATTTCTTAAAAAAAAATTGCCTTGATTCCTGCAATGAATCCTTTGCCTCCATAAACAACTGGTTCCAAAACCACTATTTCATAATAAATTATATCTTTGTATATCTTTATAAATGATTAATTACTATATAAATTGAAAATAAATAAACATTTTCATTAATTTACTAATTCTAATAATTAATTTCTCTACCTAATAAAGACTAGTTTTAACAGCTAATTTTCAAACGATAATTTTTAATGGCTATTTAATCATTAAAATCTATCATCTTTTCATCTTTTCTGGAAATTAACCATATTAAATGATTCTAAAGATCAACCAAATTTTTTTATCTAAATTATAAATCACAAAATTCTTAGATTTAAAATTCTAAAATAGTCAAATTTCTAATATTTCCATCTACCTACACAATTAAAACTGAACTAAACCAAATGGAGTGTAAAAAGCTGCATATTGCATCTAGAAACCCTATTATGACATCAGCGCCAGAAGACTTCGGCTTTATGTAAGAAGACCGTGGCATGGCAAAGTTCTTTTCTAAGTAGTCCCATGAGTGTGTTGTATGAAGGTTTAGCACTGGATCAGGGAACACTGATAATACTCCTGCTTTCCCCGCTAAGTCGACATGGGAATATATATATCAAAATAGGAACGTGGGGGCTTACTCGTTAAGAAACTGTTGAGAATAATGTTTAATTGCTGAAATTTTTCAGCAAATTTTCTGATTCTATGTTATTAAGAATTAGTGCAGTGAATTATTAGGATGGCCAGTGCTCAAAATCATTGGCAGTAGTCAGAATAAATAATTAGTATTTGATAAAATATAATTAGTAATAGGTTTATTATATAAGAATGTATTTACCTAGATGAAGCAATGTGAGATTTACAAGTTGAGCAGTGATTTCATTTGATCTGTGTTTTTTTAGTTTTATTGTCTTTCATTGTTTTTTTTTTTTTTATGTCATATTTATTCTAGTTTATTAGATGGCTTAGAGAGCAGTGGCCATTTCAGATTCTACAATTGGTATCAGAGCAGGTAAAATTGTTTTTGGGTTAAATTTTGATTGTTGGAATTTCGCCAAAGTTAAAAATGTCGAATTCTAACATGCCTGTTCCACAATTTGATGGGAACGATTATGATTATTGGTGCATTAAGATGCTGACCTTTTTTATTGGAAAAGATTTGTGGGAGATTGTTGAATCAGGTTATGATGAGCCAGCAGATTGGAATGCCCTTACAGCCAATGAAAAAACAACAAGAAAGGAAGCAAGGAAGAAGAATGCTCAAGCATTGTTTCACATTCAGATAGCTCTTGATAAGAGCTTATTTCCACGAATATCGGGAGCTACAACTACCAAAGATGCCTGGAAGACTCTTCAAGAAGCTTACCAAGGTAGTGATCAAGTTAAGGTGGTCAAGCTTCAGACATTGAAGAGAGAGTTCGAGAACCTGAAGATGCAAGAAGCTGAAAGTATAAGTGACTATTGTGTGAGAGTCAAAGATGTGGTCAATAAAATGGCTACACTTGGGGAAAATGTAAGTAATGAAGTTTTAATAAAAAAAGTATTGAGATCTTTAACACCTAGATGGAATAATGTTGCCATAATATTAGAAGAAAGCAAGGATTTGACACAATTAAAGTTTGATCAATTGGTTGGATCTCTCATGTCTCATGAAGAAAGATTGAAAGAAACTTTTGAAGTTGTTGAGAAATCTTTTTCCTCTAAATTACAAATTACACATAATGAAGATGAAAGTAGCAGTAGTGCCAAAACCAATCAAGATCAAGGTAAATGGCAAAGCCAAAATTTTCTAGAGGTAGAGGGAGAGGTAGTTTCAGAGGAAGAGGTAGATTTGATAAGAAAAATGTTCAATGTTACTATTGTAATAGATATGGCCACTTTGAAAGAGAATGCAGATTGAAAGAAGGTAAAAATGCTAACTATGCTCAAGAAAGTAATGAGTATCCTCGAGATCACTTATTTTTATCTTATGCCAAAGGTGAAAATACTAGTAAAGATGTTTGGTACATAGATTCTGGATGCTCTAACCATATGACAGGGAATGAGAAATTGTTTTCAGCCAAGGATGAAAGTTTTAAATCTAAAGTCAAGCTTGGTGATGATAAATCTTTGGAAGTTGCTGCCAAAGGAGCTATGGAGATCCAGACAAAAGAACGTATAAAGAGTATTCATGATATTTATTATACTCCACAATTGAAGCACAATTTGTTAAGTGTTGGGCAGCTATGTGAGAAAAATTATAAAGTAGTCTTTGAAAATAAGACATGTACTATCTATGATAAGAATAAGGGAAATAGGGTGATCACTATTGTGCCTATGAAAAGAAATAGGATGTTTCCCTTAAGGTTTGATGAACATAGCAACACCCTTGCAAATATGGCTTATGAGGATTCAAGTTGGCTATGGCATCTCAGGTATGGGCATTTAAATTTTCATAGTTTGAAGCTTCTAACCTCAAATGCATTAGTTTCTGGTTTGCCCAAGGTAGAAGAGCATAAGGAGGTTTGTGAAGGATGTGCTAAAGGCAAGCATGCAAGGGAAAGGTTCCCAAAGGGAAGTGCATGGAGGGCTCATCATCCACTTCAGCTTGTTCATTCAAACATCTGTGGTCCTATGCAAACTAATAGTTTGGGTAAGTCATCATATTTCATCACTTTTATTGATGATTACTCACGAAATTGTTGGGTATATTTTTTGAAGGCCAAAAGTGAAGCCTTGGATACGTTCAAAAAGTTCAAGGCACTTGTGGAAAATGGGAAAGGGTCCAAGATCAAATGTTTGCGGACTGACCATAGAGGAGAATTCTGCTCAAAAGCTTTCCAGAGTTATTGTGATATGAATGGCATCAGGAGGCAACATACTACAGCATACACACCCCAACAGAATGGTGTAGCTGAATAGAAGAATCACAATGTGGTTGAAATGGCAAGGTGCATGTTACAAACTAAGGGATTAAGCAATTCTTATTGGAGAGATGCAGTTGCTACAGCAGTGTACATCCTCAATCGTAGCCCCACTAGTGCACTAGAGAAGATGACTCCTTATGGAGCTTGGTATAAAAAAAGCCTAATGTTAATCATTTCAAAGTTTTTGGTTGTTTGGCTTATGTGCATGTACCTGATCAAAATAGGAAAAAGTTAGATGCAAAGAGTGAGTCATGCATTTTCATTGGGTATAGTGAGACAAGCAAGGCTTATAAATTGTATAATCCCCTCACTAAAAATCTTATTGTATCAAGAGATGTAATTTTTGATGAAGGGGGAGTTTATGGTCATAAAAAAGGCCATGTTGAGAAGAAAAAATTTGTTTTGAATGATGATATAATTGCTGATATTGAGCAGCCAACTAATGCTTCTGTATCTAGTAGTTTAACTCCACCAAGCAGTCCTTCATCAATTTCATCAACATCAAGTTCAAGTCCAACTTCTTCTCCAAGTTCTACAAGGAAGGTAAGGAGATTGAGTGACATATATCAGAGGACTGCAAATCAATCACATGAAGAAAACCCAATAGGTGAGATAGTGAATTTTGCTTTATTAGCCAAGGCTGATTTTGAACCATCATGTTTTGAAGATGCATGTACTAATGAGGTTTGGGTGCAAGCTATGCAAGAAGAGATAGATTCCATTCATAGGAATGACACTTGGGAATTGACAGAGCTTCCACATGACAAGAAAAAGATTGGCACCAAATGGGTCTACAAGACCAAATTTAACAGTGATGGGAGTGTTGAAAGACACAAGGCAAGATTAGTTGCCAAAGGATTCACGAATCCAGTTCATCATAGCAGGACAAAGAATTTTGACATGAAATATCACTTCATTCAGGATTTGGTGCAGAAGAATGATGTTGAATTGAAGCACATAAATACTAAGCATCAGCTAGCAGATATCTTCACCAAAGCAGTTGCAAAAGATCAGTTTTTGGCACTAAGAGATAAGTTAGTAAGCCCTCATTAAGCATTAAGGGGGAGTGTTGAGAATAATGCTTAATTGCTGAAATTTGTGAGCAAATTTTCTGATTCTATGTTATTAAGAATTAGTGCAGCAAATTATTAGGATGGCCAGTGCTAAGAATCATTGGCAGTAGTCAGAATAAATAATTAGTATTTGATAAAATATAATTAGTAATAGGTTTATTATATAAGAATGTATTTACATAGATGAAGCAATGTGAGATTTACAAGTTGAGCAGTGATTTCATTTGATCTGTGTTTTTTTAGTCTTATTGTCTTTCATTGTTTTTTTTTTATGTCATATTTATTCTAGTTTATTAGCTGGCTTAGAGAGCAGTGGCCATTTCAGATTCTACATAAACGCACCGACGTACCAGCTAACTCAGTGGCTTGTTCTTTGGATAATACAGCTGCGAATCCATTAAATGCAGAAGTATAACTACGCACCAGAGATTGCTCTGGACTGCAAAAATTCAAATATCCCTCAAATAAATATTAGAATATAAAATCAATTAACAGCGAAACCTGTCAAATTCTGAAATTTGAATATTTCATAATTTGGTACCTTTGGAGAACAGAAGAAAGAACGTGCATATAACTCGTTACAAGCTCTTCTCTATTAGTGTGGAGTAAACTCCCCATGTATACAATGTGCACCTGCACGCAGATCAGTGAAATTAACGATATTAATGTTGCAGCGAAAAGAGAATCAATTTGAAGAAATAAAGAGTGCGCACTTTTCCATCGTCGCCAATGGCGAAGCCGAACAGCAGAGAAAACAATGCAAAATAAATGTTGAGCCCCATCAGTAATATTTCCCACTACTATCCACTTCAGTCTACTCAATCCAAAATCAATCCAAGATTAGTGGAGAGTGCAGAGAAAAAGCAATCCAAAATCAATGTTGAATCCCATCAGTAATATTTCCCACTACTATCCACTTCAGTCTACTTAATCTCTTGTGATACTTTGGTGGAGGGTGGAGTTTAATATAGGGAGAGTGAGTGGTGTCTGACGATGCCCACTTGCGATTTAGATAGTGGAAATATGTCACGTGCTTTTTTCTTGTGATACTTTCGTGGAGGGGGGAGCTTAGAAAAAAATGTAGCAATGGCGTCGTCAACTTGAGAATGTACACAAGTTGGGTTGCAAGCTGCATCCAAGCTATTTTCCTGAGAATGTCTGCCTTCGTTTTATTGGCATTGGCGGGCCCATGGAGGATATCGAATCTAAAAAGTTATATGGACACTAGACTTTGTTCATACGCTGTAACGCGTTTTTCCCAGTGGAGTTCATTTCTCACGATGGCACAATTTTTCTAGTTAGTTGATTTTACTGTGATTTTTTAATTTTTTATGAAATGTTTTTTTTGTGTTATTTAAATTGGTTTTTTAAAGGTAAAATTTTGATTTGTATTATTTAAACTATTTTTTCTGATTCTATATATAAATTCAGCATCCTAAAAAATACTTAAAACTCTATAATTATAAAAAAAAATTACCCATCAAATTTATGATTTTAATAAATTTCTACCAAATTTAAAAATTAAAATTAAAAAAACCAAAAAATTACTTACCAAAAATCTCAATCTTTTGTTCACAGAAACTAGTTTAAGTTAACGAAGTTAAAACAACGGGCTTACAGCTGTTAGATTTCCTTAAATGACTCTAATCACTCTCAGTGGCTTCTCGGTCGTCCCCGATCATGCCTTGCCCCCTGGTTAAGCGGACCCACGTTCGTTCCTCCTTTCTTTTATTTCAACACGAAAAAAACGCTATGCTTTCATTAAAAACAAATAGAGTACAAGTTCATTCCTCTCGTTTTACAGCCGTGTGTTGCACAGTTGCACTCATGACGATAGAAGTGGTCGTTGATCTTATCTAAAATTATTTTTTATGCAAATTAAATTAATTTATTTTTAATTAAATTTGAAATAAAAAATAGTTTAAATTTTTAATTGAAATTTAAATAATTAATTAATTATATTTATTATTATTATTATTATTATTAATCAATTAATTGTGTAGATGTTAGAGTAATATTTGAAATTACATAAAACTAAATGTACAGCTCTTCAAAAGAGTAATATAGAAGATTTTATTCAAAAGGTCAATGATTTGAATCTAAAGATTTTGGAAAATGAATCTTCAATTGTCTTTTTATCTACAACAATAGAGATTGATTGAACTTATAAGCAACGGGAAGCTTAAAGAAGTTCTATAAGAATCTGCATATGAGGAATTGGCACCAAAGGGGAAAGAAAATAATGTCTTTCTAGAGGAAGTGGCATGTAAAGTTGCTTTATTCTTTTTTGAAGATCAACCAAGTAGCATCTATGGAGAATTAATTAGACATCTTCCAACATCAAAAGGCAACTAGTGAATTGAATGCTGCAATTTTAATCACTCAAAGTCATGAAGAAGATCTTAAGCATTGAATTATTCTAAAAATGTTGATCTAGGCACAAAACCAACTTGATGAGAAAGCTTCTTATCCCCATATTACTTAATGCAACACTTGAGGATCATGTAATTTACTTGTTGGCTTGAAATAATTGTATTTGTTGTTACCTTGATGTTTTTTATCTTTTTATTTTGAAGATTTGTATGGCATCTCTTCCTGCGATGATACAACATCTTAACTCGAATAAGCATATAAGCATTTCATGACAACCTCATATGTCTCCCAAGTGAGATGAGACATGATGTGTGCTTGGTTGAAAACAAAGAAGGTACCTCAACACCTTCGACCTATCTAAGTTTGTTCTCATGGGACTGATGAAAATGACCTCATGAATAAGTGAATGAGTGGACCACCTATTCATTTCAAATCCCTGAAAAGGAATGCAAACAGTGAACAAACTAAGTATATAAAAAGATGTGCTTTTGGATGGAAAAACAATTAGTTAATTAACCTAGTTCATGAATTTCCTGGCAAAGAGAGAAGAGGAAGAAGAGTAGTAGTGAACCAGAATTGAAGGGGAAGAGCAGGAGATAAACAATTGTAAAGGAGTAGAAACAAAGTACATAACGGAGATAAGAAGGAACTTAGAATTCAAAGACTGGGTAAATCAACAAAGTAAACATTTAATTTTGTCAGGGGATTGGTGTCTCCTTTCAGGTTGTAGCCTGAAAAAGAGCAAGTTGGAGCTTGTACAAGAGGGAGTGGGTGCTCCCAGAAAGTTGGAGCTTGTAGAAGAGGGAGTGGGTTCTCCCAGCAAGTTGTAGCTTGCAGAAAAAAAGTGAGGTAAAAGCCTCCTTTAGTTAAAAGCTTGCATGAAATTGTTGTAAAAGAGGGAGTGGGTGCTTGCCTTTACATCACAATGACCAAAATTCTTGGTTTTTCCCTTTATGGATTTCCACTTATATCTTGTGTCTTAATGTGTTGCATGAGTTTCTTGTATGTTTTCCTATGAATTCATGTTGATTGTTGAACACATGTAAAAATATGCTAATATATTAAAGAAAGAATTAAAATGTTGGTAAAATAATTCAAAATTAGTCATTTAAAAGACACAATTACTCATTCACCCCTCTCTCAATAATAGCCTAGTTTTCAACAATTAGTATTAGAGAATTTTCCTTATGCAATAGCATAACAACTAGAAGGAATATTTAACTCATAGAAATGGCCAATCATGAAGAGTGTTCTATAAATAAAGCTCCTTTGTTTAATGGTACTAATTATACTTTTAAAAAAAAATTAGAATGAAGACATATTCAACGTCCCTTGTAGTAGATGCTTGGCCCGTGCAATGCCATATAGATATGATGAACCATCAATTATTGTTAATAAAGATGGTAAATTTGAATTTTCCATGAATGCTATCTTTAATGGGATAGATAAGTCATAATTTAAAAAATTAATGCACTGTAAGACTACTAAGGAAATGTGGGGTAAATTGAAAAACATTCAAGGAACCTTTAAACAGGTTCCTTGATCAGATTTCTCATCTTGTCCTGATGATGAACCACACTGGCTAGTTCAAAATGCATCGATGACATTTGCTTACATGTGGTTTTCACTGAAAGATTTTATACACTAATAACTTTATGTTATAAATAAATCTAATATCCATTTAATATTTAACCTAGGGCATGCTATATTAAATATATAATTTTTAATGGTAGTATTTATGTGAATGTTTATGTTGGAAATATTGTCATTGATAGCAAAGGAACATAAAGGAGTAACACCAGAATTATCATTAAGGCAAAGGATCGGATATATATATAGCACATTAAAAAAAAAAAAAATTATCAATTAAATAAAATAAAGTTTATTGAATAGAATCTATGCAATGTAAATCTAATGCATTAATGAGATAAATCTATTGAATCAAAGTCAAATAATACAAATTAAATCTGAATGAACTAAATTTTAATATAAAAATATTTTATATTAAATCAAAATAAACCAAATATATTATACAAATCTATTACATAAAATAAATTTAATATGGAATACATTACATTCAATAGATTCTAAATGAACCAAAATACACCAATAAAAATAAAATCTAAATAAATCAAAATTTATTATATAAATTTATTAATATATTATAACCAATAAATAAATTCAATTCAATACATTTTTATTAAAAAGACATTCTATATACCATTTATAAATCTATCATATAAAAATATATATAATTAAATAAAATAAATTAACCAATATAAAAATATATATAATCAAATTAAATAAATTAACCAAAAGGAAATATATTTTATTGAATAAGTTCAAAACATTTTATTCAATCTATTAAAGTTAGATTATTTAATACATACAACAAATTTATAGTGAATACAATAAGTTTAATTAATAAGAAATTTTAGAATGTTTTATTAATAATTTAATTTTGACATGGATTTTTAATATTTATATTTATGAAAAGAAAAAGAAAAGAAAAAAAAATTATTAGAATGACATCCAAGGGGAACAACTAAAAGATTTCACATTTATAGCTAAAATTGAATCTATATAATAAAGAAAAAATAGATAGTTTTTCCATGAATGAAGAGTAATCAATAAAAAGTAAATGTAAAATGGATTTCCATGAAAAAGATGGAATTGAGGATTGTTATTGATCTATCTTTGTCTTAAAAAAAATTGACAGTCTTAAAAAATTGACAGTCTTAAAAAACATTATTAATATATATAATTTTTTTCACAAGTATAATATTAAATATATTATTAATAATAAATTATTTATATATATATATATATATATGTTGGTTATGTTTATAAACATTAAAATGTTATAATTTTCTTTTATAAACATATAAATATTTGTAATTGTTGCTATGTTTATGGTTTTTACAATATATATATCAAAAAGATAATGTTAATGTTTGTAATGTTTTTAAATTTTATAGCTTAATATATTCAAATTCATTTAAATTTTCAATTTAAAACTTATGAAACTTTAGATTATATTATGTATAAAATTGTTGTGTTTTTTTTAAAATAACTTCAAATTTAAATTACAATAAATTTTAATTAAACGATAAAAGTTTATGTACTATTTTATTTGTATAAATATTTGGATTTTTTTATATAATTTTTTAAATCGCAAATTCGAATATTAAATGCTCCACGCAATAATATTTTAATCACTATACCAAATCATAAACCTATTTCAAAATATGAAAATATAAGAAATCATAAGCCTATTTCAAAATATGAAAATTTATTAACCATGGGGTTCAAGAGTAACAATTTTCAAATGATATTTTCAAACATAAAATTTCACTTTCAAACGTCGGTGGGCTCTCCTCATTAATTTGAAAAAAGATATGAAAAAACCCTTGTCATTACTGCAACTAAGGGCTCTCCTACTAATGTTATATATACATATTATATATAAAAGTAATAATTAAAAATATAAATGTAGATTTACAATCAATAACCCTCGAAGAATAATCCATATACACTAATAATAATACAAGATTACGTGACAGATTATATAAGATTATTACCTCATAGATGATATAGAAGAATAATAATATTAGATTGCCTTATCTAAGTATAATAATATACAAGAGATTATATAATATCAGTATGGAGAAAATATGACAAATTTTTTGCAAATTTATTTTGGAGTCCAAAAAACAATGTTTAATTATTTTTGAATGTTATAATGATTATATAACATTTGTATTTTATATTAATTCATGTTAAAATATTTTATTCATAATGTATATTGGATGTTTTATATTAAGATAGGCATCTAAATATTATATTTATTACCGGAAAAATGAAAGTGAAATATCAACAACTGAACTAATTATTTTGTTAATAGATTTTTAATTGTTTATAATTTTTTTTGAAAACATGACATACTTACACATATTCCTCATACTAGATTATAGAATAAACCAAACTCAATAATTTATTACCATAAAATATATTATATTATTATCTTTGAAAAAAACAAATAATATTTTTAATTATGTTATTATCCAGAAGAAAACGAAATCTGTCACCCGCATCAAGTGACTTTGGTGACTTTGTTCATTAATTCATTTATTAATGTGACATATCTATTACGGGATAACCCTTGTTCTGTTTTGTATAAATGAAATATGGATTACAATATTGAATTCATAGTTTTCGCTCCATTAGAGTTCTCGGTTTACTTTAATGCTCATTTTCTGCGTACCCACTGTAGAAACCCTTTCGAAGTAATGCAATTCAATCTTTCTCATGTCGACCCTGGCAATTTTGTGGAAATCAAAAGAGAAATGAGGAGGAATTCTGTGGATGGTGAGAAAAATAGACCCAAAGAATCTATGAATGCCGCAACTGAAGGTTTTTGAATCTCTGGTATACAAGGCATGGAAGAGAAAGGTCCACCCTGTCCCGCCAGATTGTATATCATCCATTTATGAGAAGCTTAAAGGGCAAGAGTTCATAAATCTCGTGCCGAAGATGTTCACAGAGGATGACAATTGCGAGATGGGCAAGTCGATTACCAGGAAAGAATTGATGGCCGTTCTAAGAGACTGCCCTGATAGCTGGTGCATGAAATTTTTTCTACATTTCTCGGATCTGATGCTCCCGGAACTTGTCGCGGTAGCTGAGGAATATCGTGCTAATGGTTTCATTTCTGGGGCCATCACCACCTCTCTCTGATAGCCTTGATTTTCAAAAAGGAGAACCCACGGACTTTTACTGATTACCGACCCATTTACCTTTGCAATTCCGTTTATAAGATTATATCTAAACTCATTGCTTGCAGGATTAAACCGGTGATGTCAAGCTTGATCACTCCGGAATAGTTTGGCTTCCTAGAGGGTCGGCATATCAAAGATGCTCTAGCGATGTTACATTCTTAGAAAGTTCGGAAATTAAAGGCATGCTTTCTTAAAGTGGACTTGATTAAGGCCTATGATTGCGTGGATTGACAGTTTTTGATGCTGGTATTGATCAAAATAGGTTTGTCACCTATCAATATTAAATGGATAATGGCTTGTATCAAGAATGCAAAATTTGTTGTGATAATTAATGGACTGCCCTCTCAATTTTTTAGAGCTTACACGGTCTGCGACATGGGTGTTCCCTATCCCCACTCCTTTCCCTTTCCCTTTTAGTTATAGACTGCTTAAGCCTTAAAATGGGTGATATGAGAGATAAGGTCGCTATCTGGGCTAAGAATAATCAAACACATTGTTGTATCACATATTAGGTTTGTGGATGACTTATTATTTGGTGGGTGGAGAATGTTTTCATATCCATTGAATCATTACCTCCTTAGGTGAGGCTTCTAGACTTCTCATGAGTAAAAAAAAGTTTATTCTAGTTTATGGAGAGGGGGGACTCCAAAATCAGGGAAATATGAGTCTATTTGATATCTCATCTTAACATATAGACTCTTGTTTTGTGTACCTAGGTTTCAGATTAAAACCAAACAAGTACAGCAACAAACACTAGGAATGGTTGATCAACAGGTTTGAGAAAAAACTGGCAAGGTGGCAGCATATGTGGCTATCGTTGGGGGGTGATTGATTCTACTGAAGCATGTGTTACAAAACATCTTGGTGTATTGGATGCAACCTTGTATGTTGCCAAAGGATATTTTGCAAAGGATAGAATAAATTATGGCTAGATTCTTGTGGACATGTAACAATCACATGGAGAAGATCCACTTGGCCTCATGGATAGTGCTGGCCATACTTATAGAGGAGGGAGGATGGGGGATCTTTGATCGCATCCATTTTAATAAATCTTTGATCTTAAAAAATATGTGGAGGGAAATGACTGATTTTGTCCTCTGGTCTGTCATTTTTAGAGATAAATATATGTGTTGACAATCATTCTCCACATGGATTTGAAATGGAGCTAGAAGAAAAGCTAGTATGTCTGCTATCTAGCATAGCATGATGAAAAATATGCATTGGTTGATGGCTTTCACCTGATGGGAAGTTGTTGACAGTACTTAGATTGAGGTTGGTCTAGATGCTATGAAGGGCGCGTGAGGAAACCATTCCTTATCAGTTCAGTTGCTTGATATCATCCATGTCAAAGGAATTTTTTCCCTTCAATAGAGCTATGATGTTCAAAATTTAAACATCGTTTTACATGGATGGAAATCAGCAAAGGTAATGGGGCTTGAGGGAGCTTATGCTGCAGAGTGGGAATCATATATTCAACAAATGAGACAAGCAAGAAATAAAATAAACTCCAATAAATATTGTATGGTATGGGATGGGTTGTTCAAAAAGGGGCAATCGGTGGTTAAGGAAATATATTGAAGAATTCCAATAGGTGAGAATTAAATAGACCAATGCAGATGGTTTCAAGACACATGGAAGTGTTTCAGTTGGTTCGTTTTACATGATTGACTGCTGACGCGGAGGAACCTTCAGCATCGGGGATTTGCAGATCCGGACATCTATCACTTATGCCTAAGGGGCCTGAAGATCTAGACCATTTGTTCCTTACCTGCTCACATGTTGAGGCAGTTTCAATCCTTGAGGTATTTTCTATTCTACTGGTATAAAAAACAAAAGAAAATGTTGCTCCATTCCATTTTACATCTTTTGGATCGTCAGGTGCAGTATAAATGCTATTATTTTTAGCAAAAAATAGCTTTAGTATGTGTGGATGTTATTAAAACAATGACATATTACAATGAGATTGGACCAGTAAAGAGACAAGAGAAAAAAAGGCATATTAGAATAAAATACATATTGAAGGTCTTTCTCATAAACCAATGGCAATTACAGGTGTGGTAAGGCCTAAAGACCATAAGGAACGTAGTCACTTGACCATAAGGATGCTACAACATGGCTCGACCATAAGGGAGAGGATGCCCCAGCAGGGCTCGACTCACAAGAGTAGTAGTTCCAGAATGATCAATTCAATTCTATATGAGTTAGTGGTGGCACTTTACATTCTATATGAGTTACTGGTTTGACTTTGTTTTCCATGTTCAAGGAGCTAGTCTTCTCAGTGCGGTTCTTCGATGGTGCATGTGAAAAGAGAATATGTGGAGGTGGAGCTTTCATAATAAACAAACCAGACTACTATCATCACTTCTAGTGGTAAGGAGGAATTGACACCAACAATAGAGCTGAGATAAAAAAACCATAATACTATCATCACTTCTAGTGGTAAGGAGGAATTGACACCAACAATAGAGCTGAGACAAAAAAAACTAGACTACTATCATCACTTCTAGTGGTAAGGAGGAATTGACACCAACAGTAGAGCTGAGATTATAATGTTGTGGGGAGTTCTACCTAATGCAAAGTGGTTGGAGATTGAGAGGTTGCAGGTATATGGTGATGCCAAGGGTATCATTGATTAGGTCAAGGAGCACATTCAATTTAAGGAGTTGTCTTTACTGCAACTTTTTGGAGTTTTCGGTGTCAGAATTTGACAAAACAAATTGAGGTGAAATCTTGGTTTTTGTTATTTAAACTGGTTTTTTTATTGTATATATGGATTCAGCACCCTAAAAAACCCTTAGGGCACTTCAATTATGCAAGGTTACCCATCAAACTTATGTTTTCAAAGAATTCCTACATGATTTTAGAAAAATTAGACTGAAAAACCCTTCAAAAAGTCGCACTAAAGACAATTGGGTCAATTTAATCCTCCCATTTTATCCAATTGGATGAATGATCACACAAGGGACCTGGTAAACTTCTTTCAGCACATTCAATTTGAACATGTCTACAGAGAACAAAACATTACCGCGGATCTTCTGTCCAAAAGAAGTATAAAGAAGGCTCCTAGTGATATCTATTATACAAATTTTAACAAAGATGTCAAAATCAAAGTCATCACAGAAGATGAAGGGGTAATAAATAGGATAAATAGACACATAAATATGGTTGTTTTGTATATGTTTGGCATAGAAGAATAATATAGATGTGTGGAACTATGAAAATGTACTTCCTCTTTTATAATGAAAAGAAGTGTTTTTTTCTATTTAAAAAAAAGAAATTGTTTAAAAGAGTCTTCACATAGGTGTGCTATTGGATTTCGAGATAATTGATAATCATGATATAGAAAATGGTGGGCATGATATTAGATGACGATTGGGAACTGATAGATAAACCACAAGATGACGATAATAGATATGTCAAAATAGCGCAGAAACTAAAATATAAATGAAAACAATATGTTAAGTTGATTGAGATAGATGGTAACAAATTTTGTAGACGATGGAAAAGTCATTTAAATAGTGGTATCTGGATATAAGAAACTAAAAATACAGTTATGTTAAAATAATTAAAATTTAAAAACAAAATCATAAATATAAAAATTTTAATATTAAAGAAATATATCTATGATGAATAGAAGTGACATGTCGATTAGATATATTAAGAGCAATCATTATCCGAAGTTTTATATTTTTACCGAGTCACCTTTGACAAACGAAGTAAGTATATATATATTTAAAAGTTTGTAGAGTTATATTAGTGTGTTTCGTAATAAATTGTATGTTAGTGATAGATTGGTTTCCGTTGGTGTATAATATTTCAAAGGATGTTGTGGAATACTTTTGGGTTAGAATGTGCAATTGGTATGGGTAGGTATGCATTCTAAACCATGGAATGCTAAAGAAAATTATGAAACCACGTTACTAAAGAAAGTTATGAAACCATGATACTAATGCTTTAAATAATTTTTTGAAATGCACATGGAAAATTGATCTTCCCTCTGCATAGAGAATTTTTCCCAAAGTTTTTATAATCGTAAACAAATAGTAGTTCTTCATTGAGTGATTATCTACCACCAAAGCCTATTTAAGTGGAAACCTACATATTTCAATTCCTAATTTGTCGCATGCACTATCGTAATGGGTTAATCTATTTGGCATCATCTTTGAAGTGGTTTTATGATTTAAATTTGTACATATTTTCGTTTTTGCAAAAGTGGCGACCAAACTTTTCAATCAAATTAGGTTTGGAGAACCTCTTTATCAGTATTGAATCGCTACAAACCTATTAATCACTATTAATATTATTAAAACTTAATAAAATTTTAGAATATAAAAACAAATAAATATCCAATAATAAATTTGGACAAACCTGAATGCCAAATTGAACCTAGTAGTGAAGAAAACCCTAGGCTTTCTAAAAAAATGTTGAAATTCCCTCCACAAACTTGTTTATTTGTTTTTGTACTAAACTATTTGTCTCATACTTAAACAACAAGTTGTTTCAAATATATATAATATGAAATAAAATGTCATTAAATAAAACTTAAAAACCTAGTAACCTAAATATCCAAACCTCAACATACACCATAAAACAAATAAGCATATTTTTGTGCTTTTATTATTAATTTTAGTTATGACTTCTCTTCATTAATAACTTTCCTTACAACCATGCTCATAGCTTTGAAAAATGGGTGATGACATGGGATCGTATTAATATTTTTTGTTACAAAGATGGTTTCCATGTCGGGGTTTAATAGTTTTTGTTACAAAAATGGTTTCCATGTGGCCATATCTTGGCAGACAAAATGATTAAATACCACTCACTTAATAAACTAGACAAAAATGTTCCATAGATTTGAGAATATGAAGAGGTTTAAATTTTACAATGGATCCATGTTGAAATGCATGTTATTTAAATTTTTATTATTATTATTTATTTCTCACTAATTAACATACTTATCACATACAATAAATTTTTATCATGATTATAAAAAAAATTATTTAACTATGGTTTAAAAAAATGATTTAGATATGCAAATAAGTTATGTATTTCAATAGTATTCATGGATTTCAATAGCATTAGACTATGAGAATATACCCATACCTTTCAATTTAAGACACCTGATAAAAAAAATATTATTTAACAAAAAGATTAAAGTCCTCAATTCCAATAGGAAGACACACAATTGTTAATTTTATTTTATTATTTTTTTAATGTAATGGAATGAATCAAAATATTTTATTAATAATTAAAATTATTAATTTTTTAATTTTATTTTCTTTTAATATTTTTTAATATTTTTTATTTTATGTAATTTGATTGAGTCAAAACCTTAAACAAGATATTACATTACAACATATTTATCACACTAAACTAGAGAATATATCATACTAAACTAGGGAATATTTCTTAGGACAAACATATTACTATTAACTTATTTCAAAATTTCATTTCTTTGAATTTAATTAGATTGAGGATTTTAGAAATTTTTATACATGAAGTTATATTGTTTTTGTTTTTAATAAAAAAGGTTTGAGTTTTAATTAGTTTTGAAATTTCTAAATAGATTTATAAAGTTCATTATTAAACTAAATAGGTTGAAAATCAAAACTAAATTT
Source organism: Pinus albicaulis (assembly GCA_034641835.2). Lineage (NCBI taxonomy): Eukaryota > Viridiplantae > Streptophyta > Pinopsida > Pinales > Pinaceae > Pinus > Pinus albicaulis. The sequence goes on along the minus strand of MU968411.1, from coordinate 33,173,069 downwards.
ACATGAAATGACTAATTTCTTGGTGTTTAAAATTGGATTCTTATAAAAAAAATCGTATGCAACCAAGTGTTACAACATTTAATAAAGAGTACACCTATCAAATCTAAATATTTATGAAAATAAATTGTGATTGTATGAAGTACCAAGCCAAGTGTCATAACATTTAATAAGAGTACATCTATGAAATATAAATATTTGAGCTTGCTAATAAATATTTATGCTTAATAACTTATCAAATATAAATATTTAAACTTAATAATTAATATTTATGCTTAATAATTTATTTTTACTATATAGTTTTACTAATAAAATGTACAAAACAATCAATATACTCTTTCATATAACAACATATTTGTTTTAGTTACAATATTCATTTATTTGCATAAATCATTTTGGTTTCTTTTTAAATATAACACACTTATAATTAATTTATTTAGACAATGCTTAATGTATTTACTTTTTTATGTTTTTAATATAAAAAATATTGATGTTGTATTTCAAAATTTATATATTTCTAATTTTTAATATATTTCTTAAATAATAATAATAATAATAATAATAATAATTTAATTTTAAGAGATATACATATGATATTATATGTAAGCCTATTTTAAATTGGGGTTTATGATTATTATATAGCATATTTTATATAAACATTGTTTTGGAGGTTTTTAACTCTATAAACATTTAAATTAATCTAAAGTAGCTACCAATTACTTTTTACATAAGAAACAAGTACTAAGCAACAACTCACCATATTACACTGGTTTACAATATGTTTCCAAATTTCATTCCCTTAATTAAACTGGGAAATCAACAAAAAAGTGAAAATAAAAATAAAAAATATTGAGCCCACACATATTCCAAAATTAGAGATTTCATTATTCATAAATATCAAATAAAAAAAAACATTATTTTTGAAAATTGTTATTTTTATATAAATTTAAAATAAATAAACATTTTCATTATTATATTATTTCTAAATATGCAAATTTCAAATATTTCCCTTCTCCACAATCAAAGTTGAACTAAACCAAATGGAATTTCATAAGCCTAATATTACCATATAACTGTATCTAGAAACCCTATTATGACATCAACCCCTGAAGATTTATGCTTTGTTTAAGAAAAGTCTGGCATGTCTAACTCCTTTTCTAAGTAGTCCCATTTGTGTGTTGTATGAAGGTTTCACACTGATCAAGGAACACTGATAATAATGCCTTCCCTACTAGATAGTGGGAATTTATCTAGGGATTTACCCATTAACAACAAGAAAGCACTCATACCTCAAGTAGATATTTTGCAGGTTGCCAATTTAGTTTGCAAGTTAAAGGACATGGCATAAATGAAGTTCTAAACCAGAGTACAAATTCCCCATCCTACAACACATCAAATAATTAAATTTAATTGGACATTAATTCTGCAACATAGAAAATCATTTTTGTACAATCACCCATCCTGTGTCTTAAAATTTTGACTCTGTCATGAATTAATGTATTAAAAATGAATGTTTTGATATAACAAGTATGTAGAAGTCTTTTGGATAGTGGCAGATGTAAGTGTGAGAGGTCAAGTGGAGAAAATCGTGAAGATATTTGTGGTGGGCGCCTAAAATCAATTAATTACAGGGTTTTAAGTGAGTTACTCCACAACTCCTGGTGAAGTGAAATCTCACTAAAACTAGTGGTTTACTTGGTGATGGAGTGGGAGCCTCCATATGAATGTATTTCTTGTGTTTTGATCATATAATCCAAAGCTTTATTATGTTGCTCCAACTTACTATGTTTTACTCTGTTTAACTTCTGCTAAAAAATTTGAGCTTTTAGCTTTGTTTTGTTGCAAAAGTCAATTCCATGATTTGATTTAATCTTCGTTGATTTCCATGATTTAATCTTCGTGACTTGTTTTCTTAAGTAGGATCTCTTCGCGATTATGTGTTGAGGTATACTCTCCTCTGCCTTCATCTGAAGCAAGCACGAGCTTGAATAATCTTGAAATACCTCAATTTAATGGAAAAAGATATGACTTATTAGGGTATAACAATGAAGGCTCTGCTTTCTTCTCAATATATTTGGGAATTGGTGGAGAATGGGTTCCAATAACTAGCAGATGCAATAACATAAAATGTTTTGTCACAAACATAAAAGGATTTGTTGAGGGACAATAGGAAGAAGGAATCAAAAGCCCTCTTCTACATTTTTCAAGCAGTTCATGAAAGTATCTTCCCAAGCATTGCAGTAGCAACAAAGTCCAAGCAAGCACGGGATACCCTCAAGACATCCTACCAAGGCATTGGCAAAGGTGAAGACATCAAAACTACAAATGTTGAGAAGATATTTTGAGACAATTTGTATCAAAGAGACTAAGAATGTAAACTTATTTTTTACACAGGTAATTGGATTGGTTACCCAAATCATGTCTCATGTTGAGACATTTGAGGAAAGGAGAATATTTGATAAAATTTTGAGAAGTATGCCTACAAGATTTGATGCCATAGTTGTGTCCATAGAAGAGACAAAAGATCTCTCACATTTTTTAGTGGATGAGCTTCATGCATCACTGATTTCTCATGAACACAGACTGAACAGAGCAAAAAACTCCTCATTTGAGCATGCCTTCAAGACACAAGTTTCATTTGGTTAAGGTAGAGGCAGAGGAAGATCAAATGCTAGAGGAAGAGGAAGAAGCCCACATAGAAGTGGAAGAGAGAGGCCTTCAATTTTAAGTGGAAGTGGAAGAAATCAAAATCTAAGTCAAGGCCCAAGCCAAAATCAAGCACAAGGTCAGAGGTATGATAAATCTCAAGTTCAATGTCATTACTGTAAGAAGTATGGAAATTATGCAACTGAATGTAGAAAGAAGAAACATATATAAGTAGAAAACCAAGTGAAAATTTTACAAAAGAAAATCAGAACCAAGATGTATGGTTTCTTGATTCATGGTGCAAAAACCACATGACAGGGAACATAGAAATGTTTTCAAATCTAGATGAAAGTATCAAATCAGAAGTGACATTAGTTACTGATAGAAAAGTCTCTGTCATAGAAAAATGAAAATTCGACATTCTAACAAAGAATGGGGAGAAGAAGTACATTTCAGATGTTTATTTTGTCCCTGGTTTGAAGTATAACCTCATAAGCATTGGACGACTCATGCAAAATGGCTACAATAACTTTTTCAAAAATTATGAGTGCACAATTTTGGATAAGTCTCCAAGCATAAAACTGATTGCAAAAGTTCAGATGACAAGCAATAGAATTTTTACACTCAAGCTACAATTAGATTTGAAGGAAGAAGGTTCTCAAGCAAAACTATCAATGAATTCACAAGAGAATGAAAGAAATGTAGCAGTTGTCACACAAGTAAAATTTCAAGCAAAAGTTAAAGATGAAAACTAGTTATGGCATTTGAGATTTGGTCATCTCAATTTTGAAGGTTTGAATTCGTTTCATAGGAAAGGCATGGTGAAGGGATTTCCTCTCATAGAAAAACTGGACAACCTATGTGAAGGATGCATCTTGGGCAAACAACATAGAGAATAATTTCCAATAGGAAATTTAATAAGGGAAAATGCACCTTCGGAAATTGTCCATTTAGATTTATGTGTACCAATGCAGAAACCATCAATTGGGTGTAATTATTGTTTTTTCACCTTCATATATCATTATACAAGGAAGACATGGGTCTAATTCCTAAAACAGAAAAGTGAAGTGTTTGAGCACTTCCTCCAATACAAATATCTTGTTGAGAAGAAAAGTGGACATTATGTCAAAGTTATTAGGATTGACAGAGGTGGTGAGTACATCTCAAATGACTTCCTACATTTTTGCAGGGAGGATGGAATTCACAAGAAATTTACAACAAGGTATATACCTTAACAAAATGGTGTCGCGAAAAGGAAAAATAGGACCATTATGGAAATGGAAATATGTTGATGCCTAAAGCATTTTCCAGATGATTATTGGGCTGAATTTGTTGCTTGTGCAACATATATTATTAATAGTTGTTAAACCAAAATTGTCAATAACATGGTTCCTAAAGAGGCATGGAGCGGAAGAAAGCATAGTGTCACTTACATGAGAGTGTTTAGATGTGTAGCTTATGCACATGTCCTAGATGAATTAAGGAAGGAGTTGTACAACAAGGGGTAGAAATGCATATTTGTTGGATATAGTGATGAATCCAAGTAATACAATCTCTACAATCCATCAACCAAGAAGATCATAATCAACAGAGATGCGCATTTCATAGAAGAGGAAGTATGGGATGGAATTTTAGAGAAGACAATCAATGTGAAAACATGTATACCACAACAATACAAAGAGGAATTGACTGTAGAAAGTGATTGCTCAGTGATGACTCCTCCTACTCCTATAGGACATTGTCACGCGGTCAAGAAATACTTCTCCAAGAACACCGCAAAGACCCATAGTGTCATATAATTCAGGCACAACACCAAGTGAAATGTGAAACCCATCTTCCGTAAGAATAATAAGACAAAAATTCAGAAATTGAATTGAAATTTATGAGAAAAATGAAGTTGATAGTAATTTTGCTTTGAATTTATTATTTCTATTGTTTTGTCATCTAGATGACCCAATCCATTTTGAGGATGTCGTCAAAGAAGAAAAATGGGTTGCAGAAATAGATGAAGAAATAAGAGCAATAGAAAATAATGACACATGGGAGTTAGTGGACATTCGGCAAGGAAAAAAAGCCATTGGAGTGAAGTGGGTCTATAAGACCAAGAGAGACATTTAAGGAAAGAATGAAAGGCATAAAGCAAGGCTAGTTGTCAAAGGATACAAGAAACAACATGGAAGAGATTATGCAAAGATATTTGCGCCAGTTGTGAGGACGGAGAGAATGTGTATAGTGTTTTCATTTGTCACGCAAAATAAATGGAATGTGTATCAAATAGATGTAAAATCAATGTTCTTGAATGGAGTGTTGAAAGAGGGGGTGTATGTTGCAAAACGATCATAGAAGGAAAAGAAGATAAGGTGTATATGTTTAGGAAATATCTTTATGAGTTGAAGCTAGCACTGCGTGCATGGTATAGCATGATAGATGCTTACTTGATGGAAAATGGCTTCGACAAATGTGACGGTGAGCCTACTCTCTACATCAAATAGAGTGATGGTAAGCTTCTTATTGTTGTTTTATATGTAGATGATTTTTCTTTTATGGGGATTGATGATTTCCTCATTGTTGATTTCAAATAATTCTTGAAAAGTAAGTTTGAAATGGCTGACTTGGGGCTGTTAATGTATTTTTTGGGCAAAGAAGTGAAGCAAACAAAAAATATTATTTTTATTTCCCAAACAAATTATGTAGCAGACATTTTAGAGAGGCTTAATTTGCATAACAAAAAGCTCGCACCAACTCCAACTATCATGGGGTTGAATTTGAGCAAAGAATATTGCAACAACAATGTCAATTCAACATTATACAAAAGTATGGTGGGAATTTTGATATATTTGACAGTAACTAGGCCAGATATAGTGTATGCAGTAAGCCTGGTGTCAAGGTTCATGGAGACACCCAAGGAGACACATTGGCAAGCAACTAGAAGAATTTTATGGTATTTTGTAAACTGCTACAAATGATTTTAGGCTGGTTGGTTACACTGACAATGATTGGGAAGGAAGGGTTTATGATAGAAAGATTACGTCAGGATATTTTTTTCATTTAGTTTCGGGAGTCATTTCAAGGGCCTCAAAGAAGAAACTGATAGTGGCATTGTCAATGAAAGAAGTTGAATATGTCACCACAATAACAACATCGTGTCAAGCATCTTGAATGAGAATAATGTTTATGCATTTATTCCATGAACAAGAGGGAACAACCACTATTTTCTGCGACAACAATTTTGCAATTGCACTATCAAAGATTTTTTTTTTCACAAGAGGACCAAGCACACTGACACTAAATATAATTTTATAAGAGAAATGATTAACAATGGTGAAATTGTGTTGCATCATTGCAGGTCATAAGAAAAATTTGCATAAATCTTCACAAAGCCATTGACAAGTGAAAAGTTTGTTTATCTCAAATATTGTTTGGGAATTGTCAATGACGGTAGTTATGATTAAAGGGGAGTGTTGGAAAATTAATCCCAACCACCGCGTTAAATATACTGACCGCAACCATACCTCAAGTAGATATTTTCGAGGTTGTTTATTTAGTTTACAGGCTAAAGGAAATGGCATAAATGAAGTTCTAAGCAGGAGTACAAATTCCCCATTCTGAAACACATCAGATAATTAAATTTAAATGGAAATTTAATGCGGGGTTGGTAAAAATGTATGGTTATACATTAATTCTACAACTGATATATGTAGTCCGCAACATAGAAAAATATTTTTGTACAATCACCCATCCCGTGTCATGAATTAATGTATCAAAAATGAATGTTTTGATATAAAAAGTATGTAGAACTCTTTTGTATAGTGGAAAATGTAAGTCTCATAGCTAAAGTGGAGAAAATCGTGGATAAATTTTTGGTGGGCATGTAAAAACAATTTGTTACATGGTTTTATAGTGAGTTACTCTGCAACTCCTCCTGGTGAAGTGTAAATATTAGTAAAATTGGTGTTTAATAGTGAAGGAGCTGAAACCTCCATATGAATGTATTTCTTGTGTTTTGAAGATATAATCCAAATTTTTATTATGTTTCTCCAATTTTATTTGTTTTACTATGTTTAACTCCGCGTAAAATTTTTGAGCTTTTAGCTTTGTTTTGTTGTGGAAGTTTAATTTCCACGACTCTATTGTCTTGATTAAGATCTCTCCACGACTGTGTGTAAGATATCTTTGTGACTGTGTGTTGAGGTAGAATCTCCTCTGCCTTCATATTTCATGGAGACGTACCTACCAATGCAGTCACTTGTTCTTTGGATAATACAACTATGAATCCATTAAAAGAATAAGTATAGCTACGCACTAGAGATTGCTCTGCATATCTACCACTGTAAAATTTCAAATACCCCGCACATAAATATATATAAGTTTGGACTCGAATAAAAATGAATGTTGTGGATAAAACTCGGAACCTATTCCTCAAATTCAATTCAACACAAAAACTTGCAATCAATGAATATTTCATAATTCGATACCTTTCGAGAATCGACAAAATAACCTGCAAATGACTCATTACGAGCTCTTCTCTATTATTTTTTAGTAAAATCCCCATGTATAAAACGTGCACCTGCATGCAGTTCAGTGAAATTAATGACATTAAAACTCAGCAATGTTGTAGCGAAAAGAAAAGGAATTTGAAGAAATTAAGAGTCAACACCTTTCCATCCTCTGCAATGGCAAGGTTGAACAACATAGTGCAAAGAACATCCAATGCAAAATAAAGTTTGAATCCCATGAGTAATATTTCTCACTATTATCCACTTCAGTCTACAATCAATCTAGATGAGAACGATCCCTTGTAATACTTTGGTGAAGGGGGGAGGGCGAGTGAGTGGTGTCTGTACTGGAGCTGACGAGGGCCACTTGCGATTTAGATTCGTAGAAATACTTGCAGCACCAATTTTGACTGGACGTGCTTATCGTGTGTTGTGGATGTAAATCCCCTCTGTGGATAAAGGCGATCCCACTAGCCCTAGATCAGGTATAGCAACAATCGAATCACGCAATGACGTTGGTTCCTAGTTACAAAAAGACAAAGATCACGATAAGTAGCCTAACTCAAATCCCACGCGATTGTCATCAAAGAAGAGATGACGCTTCTCGTCCTTCGCTTGAAAAATCACAATCCTTCTGTTTGCCATGTCCAAACACTTATACATATTTAGAGAAACGACGACATACAACATAATATTCGAACATGTAACTATATATCAGTTAGAGAAGATATAATTCATTGCATTACATAAAAGGATGAACACACGAATGGAACCAAGATCAGAGTCGCTTATATTATAGATGAAAAAAAGGGAGATTAAAACCAAATGCTTTGATGCTATGATCTTCCTTTGGTGGGGCTTGCAGCAGAGTGCGTCTCAACAAAGCCTGTCGGGAATATGGACAAAGCTCTCTCTCTTACAGGTTTCCTCTCAGCGCTTCTTTCAAAAGTCACTTAGCTATAATTTCCTTCCAACAAGTTCAGCTAGCTTGCCAATAGAGAGGGCGGGCTTTTATAGATGGGGAAGGAGAGGTTAGGATCCCTACATTCATGGGGGAGAGTCCTATCTCTTAGGAAGGTTCCACAATAGGTGGAAAACCACTTCCCATTCAAGGAGATCCGGAGCCAAACAACCTAACCACTCTTTGATGATTCATCATGAAGCTATTAGAACCAAAATTCCGCCATTTATTTTTAAGAACATTCCAAATAGGCTTGGCGCAGGCACAACACTAGGACAGAGCGCCAGCTAGCTCGCCCACTAGTGTATATTTTCCCCATTGGCGCGAGGGACGAACTAGCTACCCGCGCCAAGGCCAAAACATATGTTTTTATGGTTTTTCTGAGGAAATGTTCTCAAGGAAAATTATTATCCTTATGCAGAAGGATACTGTGGAAGTGTTTTCAAGAAATTTTAATTTTCACAGGTCACGGGAATAGTTCTCCAATGTACGAGACGAGGGATTGCAGGAATGGTGACAAAATGCTGTGTAATAGATGCCCCCTAAAGCATGAGGTCCGAGAGAGAGGGAGGGGTGAAATGATTTATGAGAATGTGTCCAACTGAAAACACTGTCGTCGAAGACCTGTGAATACAAATATAGCTGATATCTCTGATACATGATATGTGGTATGGGCACAACCATCCAAATAAAGTGTACAAAACAGGATCCCAGGTATGGACGTATCCATCCAGCAATCTAAGGAGCACCATGTAGACTCAGGTATGGTTGCAGCCATCCAATCAAAAGAGTCATGTAATAAGTCATAATAATCCACACAAAAATCCACAGCCTGGATTCCATCAGACGAGATCCAGGGTCTTGCGCTCCTTCTCGACCCGAACAAAGTACAAGTTCGAGCATGCGAATAAATGAGCTGAAGTCGAACATGCAAGAACATCGTCTGAGTACCAGTCAATGATGAAGACTGTTAACAGACACGAGAGAAACCACCAATAATGAAAATGAATCTCAAGGTACAAGAGGTACAATCCACGAAATGTGAACAGTGATTTGGCATCAAACACTCGCAGAATCATTCGATCGAAGGCCAATAATGAAAACCTTACATCGAATGCGAAGAACCTGCCATTGAGGCATGCAGGCTCCAAGGTACCTGCAGGGAGTCTCTAGATCGAATTCCTAGATAATGAGCTAAATTCGACAGGAACCGACCTCGTTGAAGGAGGGCCATAATGTTTCCCACATCAACGACATGAGACAGAGGAATATAATGTTTTTTGTGAATCGAGACCAACAGAGAATAATAGGGAGGTTGTGAATTGCAGAGGCAAACTTCTCTTGAACATACTAGCGACATGACAGTGGATTTGGCAGTATTTGACATCAAAGGATCTGAGGTCACGGTGACATGGAAAAGAGTAGATGAGCGGTCAAAAGAGATTACCCAAACCCATGGAGGCAAGCAAATAATGAGATGAGATGTCCCCAACCCAACACGAATGCAGACAAGTGCCATGTTCAAGAGCGACATACTACCGACACGACTATGAAACTGGTTCCATTTTCCCCCACCATTTCTAGTGAGTACCCCAATTATTTTTGTTGAACAAGCTTGAAGGGGATAGCATATGCTTGTGTTGTAAGTTTTTCCTTCGGACAAATCCAACCTAGTACATTTAACGAGCCCTAGGAAAGAGGAACTCGAGTACCCTCATTATGACGGAGTCTGATGCCATCAGTTTTTAACGTGTCTGACAAAGGAAGAACTCAACATCTTTTCATGTTTAGAGAGTTTGAAAAGATAGCAGAAAAGAAAACTCCAGCAAGTCCCTTTTCATGAATAGTCTCTCGGATCCGAAAAGGTAGAAAACAATACCTGAGAGAACCTCCTAGTCGTGATAGGCTAGGGTATTCCTTTTTCGTAAATAATCTATCCCAGCCCGAAAAAGGGGTAAATGTATACTAGGTAGATATTGTTTCGCAGCCAATTTAACGAGCTCAAAACAACAAGCGACTCGACGATCTTTTCAGTTTTAGAGAGTCAGAAAAGAGCTGAAAGATGAATCCAGTAGTGACTTTTTTTTTGTTTTTACCAAGTCCAAAAAAGTATAAAATACAACTTGTGTCACCGCCCTAATCATGTGAAAACCTGTCACTGTGCAAAAAGCAAGTGTAAAACCCATTTTTCTACAAAAATATGATAAAATATCGAAAAAACAAGCCTTTAAAACCTAATTTGGTTCGAAAAGTTATAAATATCACCAAAAGTAAAAACTTATTTACTTTTCACTTTTTACCTCTTTGCAAAGTGATAGTGAGCTATTTCCTTTGCGATCTTGAGGCATTGATTTCGAAAAATCCAGCGGACTGATCTGCATTTTGTCTTTTCCAGGTAAGAGCCACTTCCATTAGCTATCTTTTAAGCTACAGTTCATTATATTTAATCATGGTTTGAGATCTTTTAGGGAGGGAATTTCAAATTTTTAGGGCTTTTCGGTTGATGCAGGTACCAGGCACGAACCCGCGCCAATCCACTCTATTTTACATAGAGGCCGCGCTAGTTGGTGCAACTGTTTGCCAGACAGTCGTGCCAACGGTGCAACGCAAATTTCGCCTAAAAAATCTCAAAAGTGAACCAATGAAAAGAAAATTTGGATACTTGAGGAGGTTTCTAACACTCCCATGTTTTATTTGATGCAGGTACCTAGCAAAAATGGTAATTGAATGGAAGGAAAGAGAGCACAGTGAGGAAGATGAATTGGCAATGGAAAATGAGCACTGTATGAATGCTCTCTGAAATTGCAGTTTGAAAAAATTCTTCCTAACGCCATGTCTCTAGGCTCAGCCTGAACTACTGAAATATCTGATTAGCATTTGGGATGAGGATGAAGAGAAGTTCAATCTTCAATATCAAGTACTTGAGCTCGAAGTTCCAGACTTGTACTTCATCACTGGACTATCACATAGGGGTCCAGTTCCTATCTTGGCTAGCACTAGGCCTTCTGGTGAAAACATGAAAATGGTCATGGACAGAGTGTGCCGAGGGGCACGCAAAGGGACAGGTAGTGGAAAGGTAGACATTCAAACCGTTCTAGATCTAGCATTGAGAGTAGTGCTACATACCATTACGCGGGCTACGGGGTCGCAGGAACCGCACGAGGCTACAAAAACAAAGCTCCTTCTTGCATCTGAGTGCATGAACCCAATAATATTTGACTTGGCCACAGCCGTGACTATGAACATCAAACAACAACTTACAAAGTGCAAACAAACCAAATTGAAACAGTTTGGATACAGATTTATTTTAGTGTCGTTCTTCTTGGAACGACTACCTATCTTCCAGTGCCAGGGGGAAATAGTCTCGAATCCACAGTTGAGAGAGCCACAGATGGCTCGATGGGTGGCATTGATGCCCAGGGTAGGGGTTGGCCAACAGATGTCATGGCGGCTCGAGTTCTTCGGATGGCTTCGACGATAGTTGATCGTCATAGAGGACTGGCCCTATGCGGGCACAAATTTTACTGGAGACCCAGACCTTCCACTCCCAGAAGGAGAGGACTGGGACGAGGAGTTGGGTAAGACTCTTTTTAATTTTATGAGTTTTATGATTTTTTGGTATACATGCATGTTATAACAATTAATTCTATACGTATGCAGATGTTGGCCTAGAGAGGCCCGTCGGGATGTCTCCGATAGAGAGAAGGACCCCTCTCGCTTATGACTCTCAAGGTGAGGGGGGCGAGGGGGATGAGCTTGTGCAGAACTTGGAGGGGATTGCTTGCAGAGTCCCAGATTATGATCATTTAGCTGATGTACCTTTAGCTTATCAGAGGCACACTGTAGGGGTGCCACGTCATCTCCACCGCTTGTTGAGGTGGTTGGTGCGGGCAGTGACGTGCTATCATGAGCACCATGCCAATTAGTCACCTAGGCTCTTATTTGCATATTTTTTGAGAGACATGTCGTCTTAGGATGTAATTGAAACAAACATGTATATTTTTGGATTTTATATGATGCACACGTTGCAAACACTCGACATATATATATATACATCTATTTTCTACATGGATCTTGCTTACATATGATGATGTTTTTACAAATTGCATAAATGTCTATCCAATACCATATTGGCTATTGCATCTGTTAATGTATTCATTCATCTGGGTATATGCTGAAATGTGATGTAATCAAAATTTCTTTCAAGTAAATGAATACGTAGATACAATCTTAAAATGTATGGGTTTCTGACTTAATAATGACCATTGAGCTGTAAAACCACAAGCTGCGAGTCCAGATATACAAGTAACGCGCGAATGGTGAGGTTAACAACCTCGGTTAATAATTCCAAAACGGCACTATATTCCGCCACATTATTTGTAGTAGTCCCTAGACAAATACCTTGTAAATTAACCAACTCACCAGCAGGATCGTAAATTACCCAGGCTGCCAAAGACAGATTCCTGGTACTGCGGGAGGCACCATCCACGAAACCGACATAAGGAGTAATAGAGATCTGCACAATTAGGAAGACCCAATAAGCATAAAAACGCTTACAAATCACACCACACCACTCATGCACAAAAATGAAAAAATCACCTGTGTACATATACTACGCAAGAATGATTCAAGCATAATATTTCTTCAGGTACAACCCATTCCTGGGCTGTGCCAAAGGAAGACCTTCATAATCGATCAGCTCATAAGCCCCATTTTTCAATACACGTTTTACGATATAGGGCCCATGCCACACAGGTTGAAATTTGGCAACCCCAAGCTTATCGTGAGCTTGATCATACAAGAGGACGAGGTCCCCTTCGATAAAAGAGCATGGAGAAATCGTTTGATCAAAATGAGCTTTAACCTGCTTTTTTTGTGCCTCGATAACCAAAGCAGCCAAGCGGAGAGTTTCGTCCAATCTCTCGAGATATAGGGGACGTTCTTCCTCCGGGGAAGTATAGGGCAGTAGTTCCGTAGCCAATTTTAGTGAAGGGATCTCACATTCAACCAGAAGAGTAGCTTCCAGACCATACACCAACTGAAATGGTGTGAATCCGGTTGCATGCTTCACTGATGTTCGGTAGGCCCAAAGAGCTGAAAACAACTGGAGATGCCAACTTGATTTGTGTATACCAATTGTTCATTGAAGCATCGTGACAAGCACCTTGTTCACGGCTTCAACCTGGCCATTTGCCTGAGGGTAGTATGGCGTTGAGTTGTCGTGACGTAACCCCAACCTAGATTTCAGCTCTGCCATCATGTAGTCCCGAAAATGAGAGCCATGATCGGTGACGATGGCTTGAGGAACGCCGAAACGCATGATCACATGGTTGAAAATAAATTGTGCAGTTGTCTTACCATCTGCAGCCAGTGTAGGCATTGCTTCGGCCCACTTGGTGAAATAATCCACGGAAACGATGATATAAGCATGCCCCCTGGCCAAGTTAGGGTTACACGTCATAAAATCAATGCCCCATTTGGAAAAAGGGCCCATGGTAATGACAGGATGTAATGGGAGAGGAGGTGCACGCATCTTGCGTTGGAAAATCTGGCACTCATGACAATTCCATACTGCAACAATACAGTCTTTAAATATAGATGGCCAAAAATAGCCTGCACACAGAAGCTTCTGGGCAGTAGCATAACTGGACATATGACCACCACAGGCGCCACTGTGACAGTCATTCAAAACTTTCTCAGCCTCTTCTAAGGTCAAACACCGGTGGAGTACAGAATTGACTCCGACACGATATAGGGTATCTCTGAAAATGCGATATGGTTTCAACTGATGTCGAACGTGATGTCGAGCATCCTTCGTTAACTTGGACTGGAAGGTAGATGTCTGGAGGTACACGATGATATCACAGTACCAAGGATCGAGAGTGCTAATTAAGAGAGTTTCATCCGAGATATGGTCCTCAGATTGAGACGCAACAGAGTTTGTAGGGAGAGAACAAATGAGATCAGAAAAAACCAATGACTTCTTCGATTTGGTAGTAGTAAACTCCAAATCGAACTCTTGGAGGATCACAGTCCACTTTGAGTACTTGCCCCCAACAATTATCGAGACAAAATATAAGTCACGGGGTTGTATTCAGAAATCACGGTTACCATGCGTAACAGCATGTAATGGCGAAATCGCTGAACGGCCTGGACCGTAGCCAGTGCCAACTTCTCGACGTGGGCATAACGCGTTTCAATTTCAAGGAGGTTCCGAGATAGATAATAAACCACGTGTTCGTTACTGTCATCATCATCCTGTACCAGAACCATGGCAATTGTACTAAATGTAGCAGCCAAATAGAGGGTAAAGTCGCGATGATAATTTGGAGGACATATTAATGGAGCGTTGACAAGCAACGTCTTAAGGTTATCGAAATATTTGTGAGAAATATCATCCCAACAGAAAGGGATGTCCTTCTTTAGAAGGCATGTAAACCCTTTGGCTACCTCACCATAGTTCGGGATAAAGCGGCGTAAGAAATTCGCTTTCCCTTGAAGACTCTGAAGCTGATGCAACGAGGATGGGGATGGGAGATTAATGATAGCCTCAACCTTGAGAGGGTCAAGGAGAATTCTGTCTTTAGAGACAATGAATCCTAAAAGTCGACCAGAGTCAACGCAAAAGACGCACTTGTGAGGATTAAGCCTGATGTTGTAATGTCTGCAATGGTGAAAAATCTGGTGGAGATGTTCGAGATGGTCTTTGCGCAAAGCTGAATGAGCCGGCAGGTCATCCAGATACGGCTAAACAACATTACGTATGTCGTGAAAGGCATAAGACATGGCAAGCTGGAAAGTAGCCCCAACGTTTTTTAAGCGGAAAGGGAGCTTCTTATAGGCGAATATTTCCCACGGATAGATGAAAGCGGTCTTATGTTGATCGGATGGAAGGATATTGGTTTGATTATAACTTGAAAATCTATCCATAAGGGAAAATATTTCATTCCTTGCACAATTGTCAATGATCTGATCAATAAAGGGGGTGGGATAGTTGTCCTTAGCGCAAGCTCGATTGACATCTCAATAGTCAACACAGAATCGAATTGTGCCTTGCTTCTTATCCACAGGAACAATATTGGAAACCCACTCTGTCAGAGGGATCAGATATATGAAGCCCACTTTAAGAGGTTTTTCAACTTCAGCTTTTATAGCACCGGCTTTCCGAGGATGCACTGGACATAGACGCTGGCGCACATGCTTCACACTAGGATAGGTGGAAATTTCATGCACAACGATGCTGGGATTGATTCCAGGCATATTTTCATAAGACCACACGAAAACATCACGGAATTTGCGGAAGAGACTAGTGTATACTTGAATCTCATCGGGAGAACAAGTGACTCCCACATGGATGTTCTCGACGACCCCCGGTTTAATGGAGATGTCGATAGGCATCGTTTGGGTAATATTACTCAGATTTCCTTTCAGGAAAACTTCATGAGTCAATATTGGAGTTTAGAGAGGCGGAGAGGGAACCTGAGATGCAAAATGCTCGAGACAATTAGACATTGCCCCCATGCCAGGCATAAATAAGGAATGATGATGTCCATTGTTCCACGGCAGATCTTCGAGAGACATAGTCTCCATAATAGCTTCGTTAGATGGAAAAAATTCTCTCAAAGGATCGGGTGAATCTGCATTGCCGAGCCAAGGGGATTGAGAATAAACATCAAGAGTCATGCTTAAAGGAGAATTATTAGCAGGAGGAGGATCTGATGCGGAAATGATCTCACAATAATTGATTTCAACCGGGGTTAGAGGCATCGATTCTCCAAAAGAGGAAACATTTTCAGGAGAAGGGATGATCCATGGGTCATCTGACCTAGAGATCATATTGACTTGAACAGTGTTTGGTGGTGGAAGGGGGAAAATACCCATAAGAATTGGGTCCTTGAAAAGACCTGGTCCTATAATGTCGGGGGGATTAGGAATTTGATCCACGTATGGCACGTGATTCTTGGAGGACGAGGTAAAGAAATACAACTGATCTACAGTAATAATCTTGCCCTCATGTGGAAACTTCAAAAGTTGAAAGAGGGTGGATGGCACGCACAGCATGGCGTGAGTCCAACTGCTACCAAGTAGAATATTATAATTGAGCTTGGTGTCAACAACTTCTACTTCAATGTTGACCATCTTACATTGCAATGTAATCGGTAGACTCGCGAGAACACCCAAGGGTTTTGATTCCCTTCCATCGAATGCCTCAAGGGCATTGGGAGATGAAGTGAGGGTTAGAGAGCCAATGGCCTTCCAGCAAGTAGATGACATGACGCAGGTAGAGGCACTTTCATCCATAACGGCTCTGTGAATATTGAGGCCGTTAATGCCGACTTGTATAACAAGGGAAATCTGGTGCGGAAGTTGAGGGAAAAAATTCTCTAGATTGAAGTGAGAAGACTAGAATCGGCAAGGTCAATTCGGCCGATTGCAGATAACAAAGCTTTCTGTTGCGATGGAAAAATTTGAAGCACTTTCAACGCGGACATCGCAAAAGGCGCCTGTACCAAATCCTCAACAATGTTGTAATGCTGAGCAGCACAGGCTTTCGGATTATAGGAAGACTTTCGAAGAACACCTTTGGAAGGTGGCCATACAATGGGTTTAGCACTGGGCTTCTCAATCTCAAGAGAACTAGAGGCAGGTGGGGGAGGAGGGCCATCAACGACTTCCTTCCCAGCTACTTGGCGTGATCCGGAATAATCCTTCGACCGAGTTGCAATAGAAACAGGTGTAGCACCATTCATCATGAAAACCTAAGACCCAAACGGGGCATATGGTGAAGGCTTCTCAACCATCTGGGTCTGCTGAGATGGAAAAGGTTCCTTTAGAACTGTTGGAGTTCCCTTAGAGCCCTTAAGAATTTGACTAACTTCGGATCATCTAGGAAAATCTTTGGTGTAGTGGTATTCATCATAGATCAGGTAGGGGTACTTCGGTTTCCATTGTAAACCATCATCAGTGCATGGTTTGGACGATTCTGGTTTTGGGGCATCGGATTTGGCTTTGCCTTTGCCCTTCTTTTTCCCTTTGGAAGTCTTGTCTGCAGGATTGGCTTGGACAGCGTTGACCTCCGCAGCCTTACCAGAATCAGGAGTAGGTGGAGGAGAAGAATTGTTGGAAGAATTCGATTTCTGCTTCCCATTAGAAGACTTACGAGAAGTTTTAGAAACGGAACCAATAACACCATCTACCAATGGGGTAGCAGGCACTTTAGAAGTCCCTGGTCGCGGGGCATCAATCAAGATGTTATATAATGTGCCGGACTGAGAGTACACCAAATCAAGGTACTGGGCACGAGAAATAGCTTGTTCCTCAATTACACATGCCCCCATCGCAATGTCTTGTGCAATATTTTTGAAAAAGGAGGTAATGAACCAGTGAGTTAGAAGCTGATCAGGAATATTGAACTTTATCAGACGACGACAGTGTCTCCATTTGTGAATGTGATCTAAAATATGAGTGGATTTATCCTGTTTCAGAGATTTTGGGAGATGCGTCCCGGCCTCATAGCGACCGGTAACTGGAAATGCATCAGTAATTCCATAGCTAGAGTATTAAAATATTGAAAAATACCACGGGGTAATTCTATGTACCATTTAGCAGCAGCGCCGGTAAGAGTGTGCTGGAAAATGCGCAGACAAACCGAGTCATCTACCCAAGAATTCGAAGAACACCATAAGTGGTATGTCATGATGTGTGCTTGGGGGTCTTCTCCAGATTTACCCTCAAACTTAGGACAGTCACCAGGCACCTTCGTCGAAACCGGAGGCCAATATGGATTATGAAGAATCGGATCATTGGTCAATTTGGATACATCCGGTAACTCCAACATGGCGAGAAAAGGTAATTGAGGATTAAAAGGCATGCCAAGTCCTTGATAAGAACCTGTACCTGTACTCCATCCTGGTTGAGTATAAATATGCCCCCATTGGTTTTGTCTTGGAGGATTCTGACCGTAGGGGGTATAAGCCGGATAATTGGGTTGATATGGCAGTTAGAAACTAGGATACGGGGGTTGATTACCAGGGTACTAATTTTGATTATACATGGGCCCTAATTGAGGAGTGTACGGATTTGAATGCGGAGTATAAGTATAGCCTGGCTGTTGAAGGTAATAACCAGAACCTTGAGGCGGGTTGTAAACCGGTCGAAACTGACCTTGAAAGTAATAGCTGCCTTAGGGTCGAACGGGTTGCTGGTAAGTGGGGCCCTGCTGAGTCGGATAAGTCGGGCGCACAGGTGGATTTGACTGTGGCATAGAATAGATTGGTGGCTGAGTAGGGTTAACAGGCTGTGTAGGTTGTCTTGGTTGAACAGGTTGACCTGTCTGTGCAGGTTGTCCTGGTTGAACAGGTTGACCTGGCTGATGAGGGATACCGGGTTTCCCTGGCTGAGTAGGTTGGCCTGATGGCAGGAGTGGGCCAAGTTGTGCCTAATAACCAGGTTGACCTGTGACAAGACCATAAGATGGCCCTGGTTGTGCAACATTTTGACCAATTGGAAAATGAGGTAGCTGAGGTTGCACCAAAGGTTGAGAAGGATGGGTTTTCTCCCCAAGACCGTATGGTGGTCTAGGTTGATACCCCGGTGGCCCTGCCAGTCCTTGAGGTTGCCCTGGTTGGACCACAGGGTGAGGCTACAGAGGTTGACCTTGAGGATTGTAAGACTACCCTTGCGGGTCGTACAACAATCCCTGTTGGACCGAAGGTTGTCCCTGTAAGGGTTTTCCTTGCGGGTCATACGCATACCCAGGCTGGGCCGAAGGTTGTCCCTGGAAGGGTTGTCCTTGTGGGCCAGAAGCATATCCTTACTGAAACAAAGGTTGCCCCTACAAGGGTTGTCCTTGTTGATTAGAAGGTTGCATAGGTTGGGTAGATAGAAAACCGTTAATATACTAATAAGCCTTAGGAGTAGGAAAACGAAGGGGATTTCCCTGCTCATCATATTGATACGGAAATATGTAGATCGGGGCACCATCCGCTCCATAATGAGAAAATTAAAGACGATTAAGATCCTAAGAGGACTGACCAACATCGGAGATCGATGGTTGTAAAGACATTCGGTACTCCTCAGGAGAAATGTTCTCTAAAATGGTAGAAGCTATATAGACGTCTTTAGGAACTAACGAGGTCCTAATTGACTGGGTAGTGACAATAGGTGTAGATGCAACCATGCAGACAGTAGGTCTAACAGGTGCCGATGTGACAAAAGGAGATGCCATGATAGGGGTCGATGGTGACATTGCTAACGAGGGAATGGTTGGCTCCGTGGACGGATATGATATTCCCATAGAGGTAATCGCGACCATGACCTGACTTAAAGACCTATACCCAGCTGGGAGCGATGGACCAGGTGAAGACAAAAAAAAGGTTCAGGGATGTCTTCGGGAAAGAGCTGATAGCCCTCACCAGAAGTAGGAATTCCCTCACTAGGAATAGGACTAGATGTGTCCATATTTGACCCCGCAGTAAGATCTTCTAAAAGACAATGGGGACTAGGAGGTACGATAGCAGCCAAAAAGGGAGATCCCGATGTAAGAGGAGGGAAGTGTTCCCCAACTCCGAATCCAAACCATGCATTAGACAAGGGCCAATTGCACTAAATTGGTCCTCCAAAGGGAAGCTCAGATATGACCGGTCCCCCATCGGGAAACTCGGATACAACGGGCTGCTAATACTCGGCAGAGGACTGAGAGACTTCTGATGAATCATCCGTATAGGACTACCAGTGGACGAAACTGACGGTTCCGCCATGGTGACAAAAGAAAAAAGAGGAAGAGATCAAAAGCAAAGACACACAGGCTAAAACCAAGGCAAACCAAAACAGGCCGAAAAGAAAACAATCTCTAAACGAGCGCGTGATCGCAGGTGATTAATTTTACCACATTGAAACTAGAAATTTTATGGTTTCATGTTTTAAGAGTCGAGAAACGAGTAAAAGATGACTCTATCACTTTCAATTTGGAAACAAGCACTTGATGATCTTTTCAAATTTAAAGAGTCTATAAAGATCAAAATGACTGCTCTGGTAATCTAGGTAAATGGGTGTACCAGATATCCGTGAACTTCCATATACACCTTGGTAAAAAATGAAAGAGAAATCAACCAAGGACTTAACGTACGTGCAGGTAATCTCCTGGAATGCTGTGTCCGGTGTATCACGGGTAAAAGGCAACAGACTCGGCTTCCTATGGATAAAGGATTTGCAACCTAATGGGGTCTCCCCTTATATACATGATGGTATGGGGAGCACAAGTCTGTACTAGTGCTGTCTGAAGCCAGATGGCGAGTGACAGCTACTAGGTTTGAAGACGTCGGAACACGTCTCTACCTTAGACTACTAGATATTTCGTTAAGTTTAAATGTTTCCTTAGGTTAATTCAGTAAAATTTTAAAGTTGATCTTCAAATTATGTTTCGGTTTCAAGGCCCTATCGAATGTTGGATCTCATAAAACCTCTAGATGCAAACTACATGCCACTAAAAATCATTCCGTTCAATGAAAAGCTATCTACGGGAGAGTTGAGAGCTTTCAAATGATAACTAAATGAACACACAAAAACATCCACTACCAATTCCAAATGCACACTAATGAACCTAGAAAACTTTTCTCTAGAGTTATATAACACTAGTAATGCGAAAGAGCTTTCAATTTTCAATATGCCAATCGAAATGCAAAAGATTTTGTTTTTGTATTTTTCAATATATTAGAGCAAATGCACTAAATCAATGAAAATCTAATGAAAACATCAATTTGAGAAATGACAAAGAGAGATCCTAAACAAAACAAGTTCACTCAATTCAAACGAGACAATCAAGACTCAAACTGATGACGAAATCCCTCAAATGAAGAAGAATCTCGAAAGAGACTCAAACAAACCGTGTAATCTAGGCTTGGAGCAACACAAAGAGAAATTGGATGAAAGAGAGACCAATCACTCAAAAGCACAATGATTCAATGGAATCTAGAAAGATGAATGCAAAGAAGAAAAAACGAAGTTGACCGGGAAAGCAAAGACCCAAAACTCCCACGGGAGGCTCAGCACACTGAAGCACCTAGAAGCCCTAGGGCTAGAGTGAAAAACTGATGGAAAAAGGGCAAAGAACCGAAGGACAAGGGTTAAAAACAGTAAAAAATGACTTCAAAGCACTCAATCAATCAGAAAAAATGAACCAGGACCAAAATTCAAGCTCAGAAAGTCTAAGAACAGGCACACCCTAATACCAAGGAGGGTTGGTGCACCTGTTTGGATGTAATTTGCACCAAACAGGGGTTGGCGTAGGTGCCTAATGAGCAACAAGCGCCAGTTAGCTTGACTATTAGGGAAAAAACCGCACCAATCATGTTTAATCTATAAAAATGATAAAAATGAACACACAGAGACTGGATTTGGTCTTCTAGGGGCTGATCAGGGGTTTAACACCAAGGAAGGTGAACCAGAAAAGCAGACTAATAAAAAAAAAAACCAAAAAACAAACCAATGGAGGAAGGACTAACTCCCACTGATCCCCAGTGAAGTCGCCAAATTGTTGTGGAGGTAAATCCCCTCTACGAACAGAGGTGATCCCACTAGCCCCAGATCGGGTCTAGCAACAATCGAATCACACAATGACGTTGGTTCCTAGTTACAAAAATACAAATATCATGATAAGTAGCCTACCTCAAATCCCACGTGGTTGTCGTCGAAGAAGAGATGACGCTTCCCGTCCGTTGCTTGACAGATCACAATCCTTCCGTTTTCCACGTCCAGACACCTGTACATATGCAAAGAAACGACGACATACAACGTAATATTCGAGCATGTAACTATATATCAGTTAGAGAATATATAATTCATTGCATTACATAAAAGGATGAACACACGAATGGAACCAAGATCAGAGTCGCTTATATTATAGATGACAAAAAGGGAGATTACAACCAAATGCTCTGACGCTATGATCTTCCTTTGGTGAGGCTTGCAGCGGAGCGTGTCTCAACAAATCCTGTCAGGAATCTGGACAAAGCTCTCTCTCTTACAGGTTTCCTCTCAGCGCTTCTTTCAAAAGTCACTTAGCTATAATTTCCTTCCAAAAAGTTCAGCTAGCTTGCCAATAGAGAGGGCAGACTTTTATAGATGGGGAAGGAGAGGTTAGGATCCCTACATTCATGGGGGAGAGTCCTATCTCTTAGGAAGGTTCCACAATAGGTGGAAAACCACTTCCCATTCAAGGAGATCCGGAGCCAAACAACCTAACCACTCTTTGATGATTCATCATGAAGCTATTAGAACCAAAATTCTGCCATTTATTTTTAAAAACATTCCCAAGTAGGCTTGGCGCGGGCACAACACTAGGACAGAGCGCCAAATGGCATGCCCAGTAGTGTATATTTTCCCCATTGGCGCGAGGGATGAACTGGCTACCCATGCCAAGGCCAAAACATCTGTTTTTTGGATTTTTCTGAGGAAATTTTCTCAAGGAAAATTCTTATCCTTATGCAGAAGGATACTATGGAAGTGTTTTCAGGACATTTTACTGTTCACGGTCATGGGAACAATCCTCCAATGTACGAGAATAGGGATTGCAGGGACGGTGACAAAATGTTGTGTAACATCGTGTTGAAAAATGTTGCAAATGCTTCATCAATTTTAGAATGTACGAAATGCAGAGCATAAATTATCCAAAATTTCCTTGCAAGCTACTTCAAAAAACTTTTGCGGAGCCTATCTAGATGTTTATTTTATGCCTTTGTCTTATTGGTGCATACTTGGACAATAGCAGGCCAATGGAGGATATCGAATCTTAAAATTTATTTGGAAAGTTGTTTTTATTGAACGTCCATACACGTGAAGGCGATTTTCACAGTGGAGTCCATCTCTCCTGATGGGACAAATTCTCTCTTCCCTGTTGGAAAGGCAGGGGGTAAAGGAAAAATAACACACACAAAACATAGAATTTACGGATCTTCTATTGATCACACAAACTTGATTCACATGACTTGATTACAATGAACCCGACGAAGGGTTTTTATACCTTTCCGACTAGATACTTGCCTAAAATACCTTGACATGCACACACTTACTAAATTTGTCAATGCTTAACTCGAATTTATTGACTCTCTAAATTTATCCAACTCCTCATATGGTAGTAATTAGATTATTTTAACACCCCCCCTTAAATACGATCATATGACTCAACATAACTCAAACATGACTCAACTATGCCTTCTAGGCTTACAATGGAAATTGATTCAATTATCACTCAAACATGTATGTTATTATATGTCTCAGCTAGGCTTACAATGACTCAAAAATTTGACAAATAATCATTTTCTTTTTCTTTTTTTAAGGATTCTATATCCTCGAAATTTCCTCATTCTTTGTTGCACTTTATTGTTGTAGGATTTCTTCACTTGTTGCTACTACAATTTTTCTTTGACTTGTCTTGAATTTGTGCTAAAAAACAATATGATCTTGTCTTCTACACCTTCCTCTTCAAATATTCTTTCAATCATGGACTGCTTCCATAACATTACACCTTCAAAATTTCTTCTTTGCTTTCCTTCTTGTGCTTCATATTGTTATCTTTCTTTCTTCCATATTTCTTGATAGCAGAATCTTATCTCTTCTTGACTCCATTGTCGAAAAATGGTTTTAATGCATTCTTCATTGTTTTCGAAAACTTCCATATCATTCTATTCACTTTCATCATCAGTGATTGTTGTTTTTTTCCAGTACTTTTCACACTGAATATCATTATTCACCATTTCATTAAATTCTTTATTTCCAGCTGCTTCTTTAAGACTCACATCAATTTGTTCAATTGGATTCTGAATCCATTCTTTAATGAGCTTCAAATATGCATCAAACTTATTAAAAACATTGATTTCAACTTCTTCTCCCATGCTATTTTGAGCACCTCCATATCCAAAAACAGTGTCAAAAACATGTTTATAATGCTCTTTAGTGAGAGATTCCTGCTCTGCCTCTTCCTTCTCTGCCTTCTTGTCGACTGTTTTAAAAACCTTTGTTGTAGAAAATAGGCTTTCTTCCACTTAGCTTCCAAACAAAAGTGGGTTTCTCTCCCCAAATAACAAAATATTAATATGTTATTTCTGTTGTAGCATGTGCAACCATTCATCACCAGTTAATGGTTCTTCATCAAATTTAACTTCAATAATTTCAGTTTTTGGATCCACCAAACCACTTTCTACTCTATTGATAGCTTTATCTAGGCCAAACTTAGTTTCTTCTTATTCACACACTACTTCATGAGCGGTTCCATCTACTTCATAACTTGTTGCTACAGTGGCAGCTTCAACCTTCAATTCTTCATTAAACATGGTGCTTAAAATATTGCCATAATCAATCCCTATTTCAAAAAAGAAACCACACATCTCATCAACATACTTTTCATCCACCCTATGGTGGGATATTCGAGCATGCATGTGCTCGTTGCCAATTTCATTGACAATTTCAGCTTCACCAAATTCATCAGTTGCGGCTGCATTCACCAATGCATATCTCACTTTGCAGTCATCATCCACATGTGTTTCTTCACAATGGGATTCACCATCATCTACACAATCCACATTACAGTGGAGTGCTAGAGCATTGATATGATTTTTCTCTGCTTCACATACAAAGGATTCTTCTTCTTTCTCTACAATATTTGTTGCATCTTCTTCATCCATATGCATTCTTGCATAATGGGTTTCAATTTCATAGTCTTAAAGATCATCTTCCACTTTTGAGTGGGATTCCCCAAGCTCTATTGTCCTCTTATATTCTTGCTTATCTACTCTTAGATTTGCGGCTAACTTCTCTGCTTGTGACATAACCTAATGTTGCTTGTCACTACCCATTGTACAAATATTTTCTTTCAAGATCTTCCATGCTTCCTTGGAATTTGTAGCTTTTTCTACCTTGCACATAACCATTTCATCCATTTCTTGTTGAATGAAACAAAAATCTAGGGAATCATTAAACTTAAGAGGTGGTAGCAGATCTATGCTACACCAATCAACCTCGATTTCATCTTTGTCTTCTATTATACTTCTTAGTTCCTAGGTTGCGGCCTGAACCTCTCTAAACACGACAATAATCTCTGCCTCTTATTTTTTATCCTTTATTTCTCTTCTTCAGTCGTTCTTTGCAACCCATGACTGTTGTCATTCCTCTATCTTATAGCTGCTTGTATGATTGCGTGACGTTATCTTCCATATTGCCACCGAAAAAAATATGATTTTTAATATGCGACCCTATAAGGTGTAATCTTAACCCAAAAACATGTCATGCTTGACAAAGCCAGAAAATTTTGTAGACCAACGGATTTTTACAAAGCCCTAAATTCTCTTACCAATAAAAACTCCCAAAACCATTATTCTTCAAAAACCCTTAAATAATTCTCAAAAACTTTGAATACCATGCACCTTGTCAAATAGTAATAAATCCAACTTTTATTAATAAAAAACATTATAATACACTCAAAATATTAAACCGAAACCCCTTTTTAAATCATTTATTATAATATATCCAAAAATGTCCTTTTAAAATATATCTTTCATATATAACCTTCACGTTACCTTATTTTTTTAACTCTCAGCTTCATTCCTTTTTTTATGACTTTTCCACACTAACACTCTTCATATGCTAACAAGCTCTTCACAATTTTGTGTTGCATGCTTACACTCTTCTCGACAAGCCAATCCCACATTAGTGCTCTAACGCTTCCAATGAGGAATGAACCTGTGTGCTTCCCTATTCACGACTATATGTTGCGTGCTAACGCTCTTCTCGACAAGCCAATCCCATGTTAGTGCTCTAATGGTTCTAATAAGTTTACCAACTATAAAGTGGCTCTTTGATGAGCTCTCCAGCATTATCATGCATTAAATACCACTGTAAGGTGCATTATAGCTCTAATGAAGAGAAAAAACATATTATTCTCGCCTTTCTCATGGATTGCTGCTAATCTGCTCTCTCTTGGCTCTTTGTAACCTTGCTCAGATGTTTATGACCTTAGCTCTGATACCAATCTGTTGGAAAGGGAAATAACACATACAAAACATAGGAGTTGCAGCTCTTCTATTGATCATGAAAACTTGATTCACATGACTTGATTACAATGAACCCGATGAAGGGTTTTTATACCTTTCCAACTAGTGACTCGCCTAAAATACCTTGACATGCACACACTTACTAAATTTTTCTATGACTTAACTCGAATTGACTAACTCTCTAAATTTAGCCAACACCTCATGCGGGAGTAATTTTCTTATTTTAGCATTCCCGTTGTTGATTTATTTTGTGGGCTCTCAATCCTTTGTTCCTTAGTCGTTTGTTTAAATTAACTCGCTTACCGCTTTTCCCATAGTTTCATGGTTGTGTGTTGTGCCTCTGTTGGTGTAAATTCACATAGTTAGCATTAATCAACTCTAGTTCAACTCTAGTTATTGCATGTGATGTGCACTTCTATTTATCTAGTTAATTCGAGTGCTTACATGTGGTGTGCACTTGGATTTAGTTAGTTAATCTAGTGCTTGCATGTGGTGCATGTGCACATTAATAGAACATAAAGCACACTTAGCTTCAGTTAGCTTTAATTATCCATAGTTGTTGCATGTACAACTAAGCTTAACTTAGTTTCTTTATGTATTGATTCTCAAACTAATATTGTAGAGCCAAATTCATTCTCAATTCCAATTTTTCTTTTTCAATTCTCATAAGTTTGTGCAATTATTCTTCAGCAAGATCTGTATTTGTTCTCTAATAATTTCACATGGTATCAAAGCTATATGGTTTTGGAGAAGGTGCATGAACAATATTTTGTAGGCTTGAAGAGAAAAGAATTGGAAATTTTTTGAAGATTTGATTTGCAGATCAAAATATTGGAGAACAGCCGCAATTGTTGATACAACTACCAAGTGAAAAAATGAAGTTCTCATTTTCAGAGATTCTTAGTCTCTATAACTACTTTCAATGGAAGCCAGATATTTTTCTTCACCTTAGAGGCAAAGGCTTGCATCATATAGTTATGAATACAGAAGCTGAACCCAATTCCACCATTGAAAAAATCCAAATACTTCAACAAGATGGATGAGGCTTTTGGTCTTCTATTGTTGTCCATATCTCCAGCTTTTTGTTTCCATGTGAACACATGCAACACTATGAATGAGGTCTGGGCAACCTTGGAGAAATTATTTGGAAAGAAAGATGATATGCATGATCATATTATCGAAAATGAGCTAAATTCGTGAGATCCAAATAGCTTTGAGAACATTCAAGATTTCTTTACGAAATTCAAATCATTGCTTCTACAATTACATGATTGTGGGGTCAATAAATCAAAAAAGGAAGGTCAATTAATCCTTTCTATTTTTTCTAAATTAGGCCTTGAATATGTTGTTTTCATTTCTAAATTTCATACAATTAGAATTGAAACTGGAGATAAATGGAAAATACCCAAACTTGATACATTTATTGAGTCTCCCATTCATGATCAGTATAAGCTCATCAAAATGGGTTCATTAAAGTATCCAAATGCACATGCACTTTCCATTCATAAGAAAGGAAATTCCAAATCGAAACCAAATTAGAAATACAAAGGCAAAGAAAAGGCAAGAGATCCAGATCCAAGAAAGGGAGGAAATCAAAAACATCTAGATGATTCTTCCAGCTCCAAGGTTAAGAAGGGAAAGAAAGGAAACTCCAAGTGTCCTTATTGTAATAGAAAATATAATCCTGAATCCTCTTGCATTCAAAAGTCTATTTATCTGATGGCAAAGAATCTTCAGCAAAATAATCTTGGTCATCACATTCCATGAAGTGCTAAGAAGAAGATAGAGGAAAAACCATAAAAAACAAGGGGTAATGGTCATGCTTTGATTGCTCTTCATTCTACACCACAAGAATGGATCATCGATTCAAGGACTTCGCATCATATGGATTGTTTAAAGGAATTATTTTCTTCTCTACATGCATGCGCAGGACCTCCTATTCTTAGGGGTGACAATTTTGTGGTTGAACCAGCTAGTTAAGCAAGATTGCAATTCGAAGATGGAAGTTTTGAGAATGTATTACATATTCCAAGGCTTTATGTGAATCTCCTTTCAGTG
Organism: Pinus albicaulis; assembly: GCA_034641835.2. NCBI lineage: Eukaryota > Viridiplantae > Streptophyta > Pinopsida > Pinales > Pinaceae > Pinus > Pinus albicaulis. The sequence continues at coordinate 33,144,867 of MU968411.1, read as the reverse complement.
TATCAGATGACACACACAGGCACCGGAAGGAAAGTGGAATTTACCACAGATTCCATAAGCATTTATGACATGCAAACCAACTTGAAGATTGCATATGCCAAGGTAAATGATCAATCTTGTCTGTATACATTTTTTGGTTTTGTTCCTCAATCAGATTCTATTTTGCTACTTATGCATGCAAATGAAGAAAGTAGGATTTGGCATGAGATATTTTTGCACTTGAATTTAGATATATGCATAAACTTAGCAAGCAAGGGATGGTTAAAGGATTTTTGTCCGTTGAATTTTCAAATAGTGTTTGTAATGGATGTGCTCTTGGAAAGCATCCACAAGACAAATTCGAGAAGGGGCATGCATGGAGAGCCTCTTCACCTTTGGAGCTTGCACATAGTGATCTCATGAGTCCATTTCCAGTACTTTCAATGAGAAAAGCAATATATGTGTTGTCATTTATAGACGATCACACGAGATTCACTTGGGTTTACTTATTAAAACTCAAGTCTGAAGTTTTTCAAAATTTAAATATTTTCAAAGCGCATGCAGAAAATCAGTCTAGAAAACACATTAAGATACTCCGCACAGATTAAGATACTCCGCAAAGATAATGGGAAGGAATATGTCAACAAATATATTAAGAATCTTTGTAATGAAGTAGGCATACAGTTTCAAGATACATCTCCTTACACTCCACAACAAAATGGGGTGGCCTAAAGGAAGAATAGATCTTTGAAAGAAATGGCCAATTGCATGTTGCATGGAAGATCTCTTTCATCAAAATTGTGGGCTAAAGCTATAAATTGTGCCTCATACATCCATAATAGATCTCGTCATAAATCTGTTACAGGAAAAACACCTTTTGAGGCTTGGATTAGAATGCAACCTGAAGTTAGCCATTTATGCATTTTCGGATCTCAAGCATGGGCTTGCATTCCTACAAAGAAGAGAAAGGATTTGGAGCCTCAAAGTAAAGAATGCATGTTTTTTGGATATTTTGATGGAGTCAAAGGGTATATATTGCTTGATATCAACACTGAAGAGCTCTTTATTGAGAGGAGTGTAAATTTTGACGAAGATATTCTACATGCACCACCAAATGAACCTGTTACCAAGTTTCCCTCACCACTCATTCATGAGTATGCAAATGATACTTAAAATCATAATTCTGATTTAGATTATCCTTGCCTGTGACACCTATTGGACCACTAGTTGTTGAACATCGAGATCATACTTCCTCATGTAGTTTGGAAGATTCTCGACCACCTTCAACACAAAAATGGTGCAACATGAGTGTAACACACTCTTCCCACATCTACCCATGTAACTGTCCAACCAGGGTAAACATGTGATGAGGGGCTAATAATATGAGATTCAACTTCCTATATGACCTTAAGGAAGTGGAATCAATGGAAACACCAAAAATACACCTTACACTGCATCGTTGACATCCCCAAGGGGTTACCCAAACTCCTAGGGCCCTGTTCTCTGAGGGGGGGGACTTATTTTTAGCCCCTTTGAGGCTAATTTGTGGGATTTTAAGAGAAAGGGAGTGGATCTAGACCCTAGATCTCTAGCTAGCCTTGGAAATGTAGCTTCTTAGGCCCAAACAACAAATTTTTCACCTGTAGCTTCGAGATTTGTGCCACATTTTCAGCACGTGAGCCCAGGTCACTGCCCATATTTTCTTGTAACTTCAAGAGAGGGTAAATAACATTGAAATAAACATATGGAAGAAATCACATCATCAGGAACTCATCTGACCCCACCCAGTCATGCCAGGAATTTCTTCAAACATGTCACAAACATAACATCTACATGTATAAAAAACATATTTAAACAAAGGGGTCTCTTTCTTATTTGAGAATGGCTAAGAAGCATTGCTCCCCTACATTATAAGCTATCATTTAATCATTTTAACAATATATACATTGTGCATTCATTTACAAGTAAAAAAATGGAGAGATCCATACCTCATCACTATCAAAATACATGCTTATAACCAGTGTAACACCAACATAAGTACCATGGATACATCAAAAATAAAATCCATATATAGATCATTGCATATACACATCAAATACCAAGGCAATGAACCTTTCATTAATGAATGTAAAAACCAACCTGAAATGGGACTTCCACATTCCACTCGACCATAAACATGGCTGATACAAATCTCATTTCATCCAGTCACCCCCGTGCCATATTCCAAGCATGAATGTCGGAATTTATCAAACACATCAATTAATACCAAACCAGGGCTCCATAGACCACATTGTCTCAACCCTAAACCAATTATTCCACCTCACGGTCATACGTCACTAACTATCACGGATTGGTCTCTATCCAAGCTGCTCCAGGGCTCCTCAGTCTTTTTTCCAACCATGACTTCCAGGACTAGTAACTCAACCCCAAATGTTACATGGCTTCCAAAGAGTTTGTCCAACCAGGTCTTTCGGGACTAATAACTCAACCTTCCTAGGGCTTCCAGATCATTTGTCCAAACAAGGTTTCGAGGACTAGTAACTCAACCCACAGTTTTCCATAGGGCTTCCAAAGTGTTTTTCCAACCAAGGCTTCCAGGAACTAATAAATCAACCCTAAAGCTAATGAAATCATGAGGTCCAACCAGAAAATAATCAACAGAAATAAACCCACAACCACCACGGCTCTCTAGGAAATGGCAAGGCTAGGAAAATCGACATGCATACCCATGCATGCGAAAAGTAGTGAGGAAAACATGCATGCAACTTGGCACCTACACTCAGAACCTATTGTAGATGTTGATCATGATGTCCTCTTCCAATTTCCTTCTTTTAATTTTCTTTCTTGATCCAAATCTCCAAGTATGTCACACTCTACAAGAGTGATCTAAGAACACACTAGGTGCTCAAGAGTATGAGAGAGAGAGAGAGAATAATGAGAAATCCAAAACTGAACTCACCAAGCATTTCCCAGTGATCCTCAGAAGCCTTTTTATTAATGAGGCCTCTAATTTCTTAATTTTCCATTATTTTAATTCAATTTCCTCCTCACATGCAAATTGTGACCTTTCACCTTCCTTTTCTCCTAATTTCCATTATTTTCATAAATAAATGTGCCAAATATGCCATTTTTATTTCCAAATGCCTTTGCCTTTTCCTTTTCCTTTGTCAATTTCCTTAGCCATAATAATCGAAATGAACACCCACTAGGATTTTTTCCCCAACATTCAACATGGAATACGTTTCCCATCACTGTGTTCTTATATATATATTTACATTTATTTTTACTAGGGATATTTAAAAACCCTCCCCCTTAGGGGAGCATTGTCCTTGGTGTTCAATGACACCTACAAACCAGCAAACTGTTGAAAAAAAAAAAGAAGAGATTTCCTATGGATATATATAACACAGCTCGTTGTAGTATTTACAATGAATAACCTGCTGAAACATGATAATCATATAGTTTACAAGAGATTTATAACACGGCTCATTACGGTATTCACAATTACAATTTCATCTACTTATGCACATTTTCTTCAACCAACAAATAACCATATTGTTTGTGGAGCTTTATAAACTAGTTCAATACAATATTTACAATAATATACATATATACACATATACACATTTTCTCAACTAGAAGAAAGAAGGATATGGTTCCTGTATCAACAACAAGGGAATCCAGAGGCCCGCACCTCCACCCTCAAATTAGTACCAAGATTCACCTCCTTCCCAGGAAGCCAAAATCCACTGTCAAATTCAAATCTACATGACCAGTGCTACAATCTTGCGCCACTTTTCCACTCAGTGAAAAGTTACCAGCTCATTTTTCTAGGCCACACTCCCAATGTGCATTTGATTCCATCCATAAATGCTAATGACAAAAACAAATCCATCTTGCCCTTCCCTTCTCTGCTACAAATTCCCTCGGACAATCTGGTCACCCCTTCCACGCAATCACTCACCTTCCAAGTTTCGTTGGCACCCTCATCTTGGGCAGTCCATCCCTTCGAAAGGCTTCCTCGCAGCGGAACATTGAACAAACAAGGCCTATACCTGCCTAAAAACCATCATACTGGTCATAACATGCTCATGGAAATCAATGGACACTATTGGGAGCCAATGTCCCACAATGGCCCTACTCTTGAAGTGCTTTACCAACAATATTTGTTTCTTGTTTCAATTACTTTTGTTGATGCTACTAGTTCTTGCAGTAGGTTTCAACCACCCAACCAAGAATTTATGTGCTTCTTGTACCAAGCACATAACTACCATTAGATTAAAAAAAATTGAATAAATTCACATCATATGGTAGCTTGTGAATAAGGTACACTTATAATTGTGTTCACTTCCTATCACACAAGTCAAACTAGTTTTTGATCAAGTCATCGTGTACAAACATAGCATATATGGTTAGCTCAAAATGAAACCATCATAGATCAAAATAATAAATCACATGCAATCATCATAAACCATAATCATAAATCACATGTAACCATCATAAGTTAGAATCACATATCACATGCATAATAAAATATTGATACTTATCCTTCATCAGTCCTTACTTTTTCCTTTGTTCTTTCTATACACATACTGAATCAGTTGCCACACTCGGCAAGCACCCAGAAAAAATGTTCAACATGTACATCCACACAAGGCATGCAACACCACACAATACCTACACCCGCACCTAGTGTACAACACAACCCAATACATATACATATACAGAGTACAACACAACGAATACATATGTCACGATACCACAACTACACCATGCACATACATAGTACCGCATGCTCGCAACACAACATGTACGATATGTACAAAATACCACATGTATACCAATACCATATGCACAACATGTACACAATACCACTTGTAAACACACTACCTGCATAATGTGTGCACAACATCACATGTACATGGCATCACCTGCACAATGTGTACACAATGCCAAATATATACCACGCCACATGTACAAAGTGTACACAATACCACATGTACACAACACCACATACACAACATGTACACAACACCATATCTACATAGCACCACATGCATGACATGTACACGACACCGCCTGTATACAACACCACATGTACAACATGTACATAGAACCACATGCACACAACACCATGTGTGCAATCATGCACAAAAAACCAAATGCACATAGCATCATAAGTACATCATGCACACAACACCATATGTATATAACACTGCATATTCAACATGTACATAGCACCGTACGTACACAACACTACATATCCAACATGTACATAGCACCATCTATACCTGTCACTGCATATGAAACATCATATATACAACAGGCATACAACATCATATGTACAAAATACTAAATATGCAACATTACACATCACCATAGATACAATCACTGAATATACAACATGCACAACATATACACAACAATATCATTGCACATCCATAGACCACATGATGACCCCACAAGCAACCTTTCTTCTAGTGTCTTTCCACTATCCATGATCACCCTAGCATGTCGCAGATCACACTACTTTCACTTCGTTGTTGTACCCCTCAACATTACCTGTCCATAACATAACATAGGCATCGTACAAGAATGTAATATCAATTCATGTCCACATCATAATTACCTCATGGATTTGTGAGAGTTACTCTTCCCACTTGATTCTTCATCTGCCCAAGAACCTCTTCATGTCATTCACCTGCATAAGAAATCATTCCTCCACAAGAATGATCCTTGAAAACCTTGTCATACAGTGACATATATATATATATATATAGCATAAAAAGATCATGATATTGTCAGACAATGACATACATACTCACATACATGTATACATATATAAACAACAACAAAATCATGATCACAACGCCATTTCTAGATATCATAAGGTCTCGGTTATGATAAATTCCTTATTTGTGCACAACATGCACAATGTTGAGAACAACAGTTCCCAACATAGCCATGGCATCTAAAACCTCATTCATTTTACCTTTTATTTTTCCTTTCTCATGTTTGTACTTCCACCATCCATTAACCAAAATGAACCCAACCAATCCAATTGACTGTCATACTCTTACCTTCTATCACGCTTACTCATGCATCGAGCTTCATCCAAGTATTTTATTACTTGTTAGGTGTCAAAAAGCTCTCCCAGAGATCCATCAATTTTCCTCTTTCCCAACCGATCCCCAAGACTCTGAAACAAAAGGAAAGAACAAGAAAAAAACAAGAATAAATCCATGAAAACCAAAAGAAATAAGACACCACAAAAAAGTGGCAAGGCCTTGCACAAGACATAAGAAAAACCACAAATCGAACACAAGCAAATCACAAAATACCAAAAGCACAAGGATAGAAAAAAATCCCATGACTCAATCCCCATGGTTCCCTTGGAAAGCTCAACCCGAGGCTTCTTCAATATTTCATAACAGTCTCTCTTGCCATGTCCTTGCATCATACTTCCATAAACAAATAACTGTTAGTGCATATATAAATATACAACATGCTATTTAACTTACCTTGTTGTGTCAAATACGTTGACCTGTAACTGAACACACATGTCAACCATATGTACCAAACATCAATACAACATATCTATCAATTCGAAATCAAATTTTACCCAGACTAACAACCATGTCATAACTGATAATCGACTCACATTCATCAGTCATAATACATAATGCTACAACAATCACCTACTTACATTCAAGTATATACTGACTATCTCAGCATATATGTGTTAGCACAACCATCTTAAAACAAGATCATTCATTTATGAAATCTTATAGATACAAACTCATATCATGCAATTAATCAAACATTCAAACAAGTGGCAAACATACCATGCTAAATAGATCAAATAGATGACATAATCAAACACTCAAAACAATTATTAGAGAATTTTTTAGGTATAAAATGGGCCTCCTAAGAAAAATTTTCAACCAAAATAAACTTTATAAGAACCAATAAAACTCAAGATGATGATGTCAACCATGGGGCATGATTCACAATTTTTGGGGTAAAAAGGTAAAAATATTAAAAAATAATAAAATAATAAAACTACTTTTCAACTTGTATTTTCAACTTATCTCCCTAAGGTTTTACTCAAATTTCGAGCGGGAGTACTGATTGGATGAAAAAATTAATTCCTCATCCAAGGAGTACCCATGTTGCATACTTTCGATGGACCCTGCTACACGAAAAATGAGAAATACATGAAAAAATGTGATTGCAATCACATTTTTCATGTATTTCTCATTTTTCATGTAGTAGAACACATATTTCATTAAATATGGAAGTATTCTATTACAAGGCTTTCAACAACATTAATTCTTTTGTAAATCGCCATATTAACTTAATTTAAGATAAAAATAATTTTAGGAATGTCAAACCAATTAGAGACGATGAATAGGTCAAACATGGGGTTGTTAGGAACAATAGTATCAATGCACAATATGAGTGTGAAAGAAAAATCTTAGAAACAATTTATTTAAGGTAAATCATATTATTATGTCTAACATCCAAGAAAGATATATTAGTTATGGATAACATACTAGAGTCATCGATGTTTGATTTCAGTGTTAGATGACTCTAACCCCCTTTCCCACAACCTGTGAGAGAGTTTTTGATTGAATAATGGTGATGTGAGGATCTTATTATAAGTGTGATGCAGGGGCATTAGATTCGAAAAATACTTTGTATCTTATTAAAAAATAGGGGGTCTTATGTTTGTGAGAAAATATTAATTTTATGTAAATATTAATGGGATTTTTGAGTGATTTTAATTAATTATTGTGAGGATTTGTTAATGTTCCCAAATGACTTGGAGAACATGAGAGAAATTAGATTTGAGATATCTAAGAATTAATTATGAAGCCTAAGTTAGATTTGGTTTCAAGATTTTATGGATAAAATCTAGATTGTAGGGGTGTTGAGATATTTGAGGACTTTGTTGACTTATTAAAGGGATTTGAACCTAAATTGGTTCAACATTATTGTATAAATGTAATAAGCCTAAAAGGAAAAAAGAAGAAAATAGAGAATAGAGGAGAGGCTTGGACAAAAAAGTTTGTAAGCCTACGGGCTTTTGTAAAAGGGCCATTGATTTGAAAATCTGGCCATGGACGGCCAAGAGGGTTCTTTGTAATTGTTTGCTTATATATATGTGGAATTTGACTTTTGATTCATATGAGCATGGTTGAATTTGATTCTGTGTGAATATGCTTGATTTTAATAGGCTTTGAGATATGGCTCTACACATGGTTGAAGAAATCGATATTACTTAATATCGATATTTCATTTGTTAATTGAAATTGTGATTCCATGTGAAATAAGTGAGGCTCTACATGTGGGGAGAATCGATGTTAATGTTGATTTGTGTTTTGTATGGGCAGCGTTGGAACTAAATTGAAGGCGTAGGTATCGAGCTTTGAAATAAAGCAAGAATCTGAATAGCAAGGACGTAGAGATTATTTAAAAACTCTGTGTGAACTATGGAGTGAAACAAAGAAAGAGGAAGCGATGTTGAAATCGTATGAAAGAATCTGCTATTAAAGAAATTCATAATTATTGGTTCAAAATTTGGATCGATTTCCATTTTATTATGATAAATTGTGATGGGCAAAGAATTTAGATGTAATGGCAGTGTTATGATGTCCGATGCAAAGCGCAGGACCAAAAGCGGAGCATAGCGTTGAAGGTATTTTGAACAATCACATTACAATTAAGCTTATTCGATCCTTGAAATGAATCGAAGGTGTAGATTGTTATGCAATCGAATGAGGAATTCGATTAGGAAAAAGACTAAATGTGGATTGTAGACTAGAAGCAGAGGTTTTTAGTAAACTTGTTGTAGGCGGAGAATCTAATACAGAGCTTGTGCAACGTTGCTGTCATATAGAACCTGATCTTTGATTTGTATCACACAAGGAATTAATTGTATGAAATTATGCCAGTGGAAACGTAGAGGTGCTGTAATGAAAGTTGAAGCGAGGATTGTGGAAGGGCGCACACAGAGAGTTAAATCTCTGTTGAAATGCAAATATTAAAGATTGAAGCAGAATTAAAATTGAGATCAGAGGAGCATAAGCATAAAGCTAGAATGCAGTTAGAAGGCGGAATCATCAAATGAATCGATGTCATCATAGAACCATGAGGTTTTTCCCACAGTTTGGTGAGGACGATAGAGGTGCAGAAGAATAATTTTGTGTAATGTTGAGTTGAATAATTAAATTGCAGCGTTGGCAAGTGATGGAGAAGGTAAGTTAAATGCGTGGGCCAATTGTTGTTTCATGTTGACATTTAATTTTTAATCAAAGCCTGAGTTTATGTAATTTTCCATAGCTGAAAATGAATGCGTGAATGCATTGGTTTTGATTATCCAATATCAAACTTGGTTAAGTCTTAAAGGGCATATATATTGGAGTTTAAAACTTGAAATTTCTACCAAATCAAAGATTTGTGTAAGATAAAATGTTCCATGAACATTTAATTAAAGTCCTTGCATTACTTGGGTTGAATTTCCATATGGTGAAAAGAGAGTGGCCATCATATTAGGTTGAAGAGAAACCCTTGCATAAATGAATGTTAATGAAGAGTCATATAGATGATGGTTGAGAGTATGATTTAGTTTCTAAATGCTATTTGAAGTTTGGGTTTAAATGCATGGAAAGTTGATTGTTGGGTTTATGGTTTCATACCATTGATTGGAGTTGAGCTTCCACTTATGTAATGGTTTTATAACCATAATGAAGGATTTTTAAAATGATCTCCTGCATGAAAGGATAGAAATTGGGTTGTATTAAAAATTGAAGAAATCTTCCTTGAAGATTTATAAGCTTCCGCAAAAGTTTGTGAAATTGCCTAGACTTAGAAGTTTTATTTGGGGCATAAATTTGGAGATGCATTTTTATATGCATAGCATTGGAGAGAATGTGGGTTTGGCAGGGTGAGCCTGCCATCAAGTGGTATCAGAGCTGGAATAGCTCTGTGTGAAGGTTCAATTTTTTGATTTAATGCATGTGATGAATAAATATCAGATTTTGAAACTAATGAAGATTGCAGCACAGAGATGCAGTGCAGTTGAAGAAATGAAGCAAGATTATACAGAATCTTGAAGGTGAGCTGACAGGTATTATTTAACTTTGGTTTGAAGGTTATGCTTGAAGAATTTGGTTTGCAGGCATATTGAAGAAAATCTCAGCGAAAGAGGCAGATCACAGCTTTGAGAGTAGTGATGAAGGAGTCCAGCAAGGGATTCTAAGTGAATGTGGCAGAACCTGAAGATTCAATAGAAGTTGAATGGATAGCAAAAAGTGTGTTCTAAGAAGTTGCAGATGAGTGAAGCTTGAAGGAGAAATGAAGAAATGCTCAAAAGGTTCCAGTAGGTAAAGAACCAGTATTTACCAAAAGACTAGATCCGGAGGAAAGGATTGGTGAGGTAATTTGCAGCAAGAGAGCTTGCTGTTGCAGAGGCTTGGTGCAGCTTATGAATGAGAAACTCATGGAGAAGAAGATGACTACTGAAAGTCATAAAGGAGAGAGCAAAGGTTCAGAAAGAGGCCACATCATAAATAGGGAGAAAGATGCCAAGGCAAATGGCATAAGACAACAGTTAGCTGAAGCTGAATATAACAAAGAGTTAGCTGAGATCAGAGGAAAGTTTAACACACTGAAGATGATGATAGAAGAAAGCCATAGAGTTGGTTGGCTCATGAGGAAGAGAGTGAAGTGGAAGAGGCTACAACAGAAGAGAGAAAAGTAGATGAACATGCAGTTAGCAGAGAAGCTGAGAAAGCTTGAATAGAGGATGGATGTACAGTTGGGATGTGAAGAACTCAGAGCAGTTGAGTTGAAAGTGGAAGTTTCCATTGATGAAATAGAAGAGGAGATCATTGATAATTTCCTAAACTATTGGGCAGATCCAGATCAGCTGGATGATGTAAAACCTTATGCTTTCGGGTCTAATAATTTTGATGTGATTACAGGTTTTACAGAGGAGGATTTGTAATCTTGTGAAGCTGTCACAAGTATGGGAAAGTATCTTTCAGAATATATATACTTTGGAGAAGAAATAAATGAGGAAGAATTCCTCTTGAATGAGGGAAGCAGTAATGCATTCATGTTTGAAGCTGTTACAGCACAAGGAGAAATTCTTGTGAATGAAGAAGAGGATCGGTCTGAAAAGCTGATATATAAAACAACAGTTGATACTGTTGAACTTTGTGATTTTCAAATTGAAAGTTTGTGTGTGAATTCAGGGATGGTACATGATGATGATATACTTCAGCAATGCCACAAGGAAATTGCATTGCTGGAATACTTGTTGGTAAATTCATAGTATGATAGAGATATTGCAGAAGGTAGAGTTCATCACAGTGAACAGAAAAAAATCATGGAGGCAGATGGTGTGAGAGAAAGACTAGTTGACAGTCTTGAGAATTCTTCAGAGAATTCTTTTGAAAGTTTGGATCAACATAATGATGTGCTGATTGAGATGGAAAATTCAGGACAGCATACTGAAGTGTTGGCAGAGGAAAGTAAGGCACTGAGGCCTTATGATTTTTGTTTTAAAATTTGTTTTGTGAATGCAGGTGTTGTTGTAGGTGCTGAAGAACATTTGACTCAGTTGAATAGTCAAATGAAAAAAGAAGAAGAAAATTCTGTGGAAATTTCTAATCCATGGAATGAAGACACTAAGTTGCTGGAAATAATGCTGAATGATCAGAATTCAGTATCAGAAAATTCTCAATTTAAGAATTAGGAATTGCGAAATGCAGAGAGATGAAGACAGGAGAAAGGAGTACACAATGTACCAGTCCAATAATTTGCTGATAGGAGAAGGCAGAGAAGAAGTTTTCTATTGCAGAAAACAAGAGGGTATGGATGATTGGGTGGCAGTAAGAAATCAACATTCTGAAGAATTATTGGACAAAGAGATTGAACTAATCAGAAATATAATGATGAGATTATCTCAGAGGAGGATATCAGCAAGAAAGAGAAAAAGCGGTAGCAACAAAATGAAGACAGAAAGAGACTGTGAAAGTGCAGCCAGTGGAGCAAGGCAGCATAAGATATGGAGACCTGGAGAAAAGCAGCAAACAACAGAAATAGATGATAACTTGTAGAACAAAGTGTGGGATCCAGGGAGACAAAGACTTAAAACACATGATCAGGAGATCATGATCATTTTTAACCTTGGGAGTCTGATGCAGGGGCATTAGATTCGAAAAATACTTTGTATTTTATTAAAAAATAGGGGGTCTTATGTTTGTGAGAAAATATTAATTTTATGTAAATATTAATGGGATTTTTGAGTGATTTTAATTAATTATTGTGAGGATTTGTTAATGTTCCCAAATGATTTGGAGAACATGAGAGAAATTAGATTTGAGATATCTCATAATTAATTATGAAGCCTAAGTTAGATTTGGTTTCAAGATTTTAGGGATAAAATCTAGATTGTAGGGGTGTTAAGATATTTGAGGACTTTGTTGAGTTATTAAGGGGATTTGAACCTAAATTGGTTTATCCAAATTTGTATAAATTAATAAGCCTCAAAGGCAAAAGAGAGCAGAATAGAGTGAGAGGTAGGAGACATGTTTTTCCTGTAAATCTATGGACAATTGTAAAAGGGCCAATGATTGAAATCAGGCTAGAAACAAGGATTTTTGTAAGTAATTTCATTTGTTTATATGAAAGTGTGTTTTCAGAATTATATGGGTTCATTGATTGAGCAAATGTGTGCTTAAAATTCTTTAATTGGGAATTGAGAAGAAATTTTGTAAATGCTCCTCATATAAGTTGCATATGAATTAAGATATTAGTCTCTATGTAAGAACTTGTTGGTTTCGGTTTGTATAAATCGATAATCATTCTTGTGTTAAAGCCTCTACACAAGAAATCAAGGACGAAATTTGTGAAGAAAAATGAGCGCATGAATTTAAATGTTATTCTGTATACGAGGGAAGAATCGATTTTAAGATCAATTTGTGTTTTGGAATATGAATGAATTACTGAGTCAAAGGCAAGGAAGACACAGTGATAATTAAGTCCATGTTATGAATTCATTGTGTAAGTGAAACACAAAGTTTGTAATAATTGTGGGTTAATACATTATCGATGCATTATATTTGAATTGACTAAGTGATGGCGTAGGTTAAAGAAGAGCGGACTTGGTTAACAAAACCGTGAATTAAGTTACAACGTTGAAGATGGAGTAAACGACCAGTGAATGCGTTGAATACAAAGGCACAGTTCAAAGGGTGTAAATTATGTTGGTAGAGACAAGACATAACAATTGAGTCAGAACTCAAGGGCGGAATTTATGTGAAGATGAACAATGTAATCGAATTGAATTCAATAAGACTGAGTTTAAACCATATGAGTTGTTGAAAAGAGGAACAGTGATCGTTGGATCCAAAGGATCAACGATCGAGTTAGAAAGGCGAAGATCCGAATTAGCAATATTGAATTAGAGTTATGAGGAGTCGAGTGAATCTATTCTCATTTTGCAAATTGGAAACACAGAGAAACTGCAATTTAATTGCAGAAGTGCCGTGGTGAAGACCTTATGATCGTAGGAGAAGAGTGAGGTCGAAGTACAGCCTTTGTGTAGAGAAAGACGGGTTTCTCAAATCCATGAATAAATTCACAAGAGTAGAGCTTGGCTGATGGCGTATAGTTGTGAAGTCGAAATTCAATGGAACGTTGAAGTGGTTTGAGAAACTAGATGGTGGTCTTCGTGTAATTATAAAGTTGTAAACGGTATTAAGAAAAATCATGTGATAGACTCTAGTTGATGACACGTAGCTAGCGGTGGTGTTTAGATACCATCTATTTCGCATTAATTTGGCGAGCATTGGTGTGGATGTAAATCGAATGCGATATTCGTCCAATTCTAGCAATTGGAGATCCAACGGTATCTGCATTTGAAGTTGCTTGAAGATTAAGGCCAGGTAAGTTAAAACCGTTGTGGGCCCGAATATTTTTATATGCTGGTGTTTGGCTTTTTAAACCAAAGTTCGAGTTATGTTGGAATGATAACCTGGTTTGAATATGTATGAAAGCTGTGGACCATCGTGTTGGGTTTAGTTCAAAATCAACTTTGAAATCAATGAAATGTCCACGTACGGTGAATGTATATAGTGCTTTGACTTTTATCTCAAGATGGGAATTTAATCAAATGAAACAATTGAATGGGTGTGGACATAGGGTGGTTGGTAAAACATTGACACATATATATAAGTGTATGTGAGGGCAAAGACTTTCATTGGGTTATAACAAGATCGAATATTTAATCTGATTGCATGAAATGGGTAAGGCCTATGGTTTATGACCATAGAGTATGAAGAAGAAACAACTCCGTAGAGTGGAGTTTGTAATTGGGTTTTTTTTAGAAGAGCCTCGTGCATGTGTCGAATGATTTTGAACCATAGTGAAGGATTTTTAAAAGGAGCTTTTGTATGAAAGTTAATTGAATTTTGAGTTGTATTGAAGTATGGTTTTCATAAGCCATAGAAATTTGTGAACAAATGCTATAAGTTTCCGCATGTAGTAGAAAAGTTGAGATTTCCTAGACTTAGAGTCTTATTTGGGGCAAAGATTTGATATGTATTTTTATATGCATAGTTTTGAATACGAATGTGGGCATGGCAGGGTGAGCCTGCCATCAAATTCGATGTCCTTCAATGCTTTTCTATGCAAAACTATGAGTATATTGCTGATTTGTATAAAGGTTTGACATTCTTATCATATATTTGTTGTTATGGAGGGAAATCAATAAGGTAGCATAGTCCCATATCTTTAGTGAAGAACTAATTTTGAGTTTCTTACTTCTAACTTAAAAAATTTAAAGTGGCTTATGTACCCCGATCAAGTTTTTGATATCCAAGAATGTTTGTTGCAAGTCTTTATGGCCATCAACTAATATAATTATTACAAATTAGAAACACATGGCATCGAAACGCTAAGATATGGTAATTTGGCTTTTCTTATTTACCAATTTTGTTTCTAGAGCCTAGATCCATCTCTAGGGATAGGCATTTTGTGAAATTATTAATGTTGGTTGGGAAGCAACCAAATTATGTATCCTTGGAGTAGCTTCTAAACCTATAATTGTGTTCAATTATTGGACGTCAATAGACAACAATGAATCACATTATTTATTGCATATTGTTGATCCACAAATAAGGAATTAATGAGTTCAAACCCTTCACTAGTTAAATTTCTAAGTAGAAGTTTCCCATCTTGCCATCTTTCTCAGGGGTTGTACATTATCCAATGCATCTGTTGAGGGAACGTGATGCTTGTTGGCATAGTCAATGGTGATTAATTTTATGGAATCACAAGTGTTAAAATGTGTTGCATTATATTTGGGATTGAAGCAATGTTTGAAAAAACCATAAAATATATCTAATTTTATTAATAGATTTTTGGCTTCTTTCATCCATCGATAAATTGTGAAGAAATCTTTTGGTAATAATCACATTACAATTAACAACGTCGACACGTTTCGAACCAACCAGTGTGGTTCATCATTAGGACTAGTTGAGATATCATATCAGTCGTTAAGTTTAAATAGATGTAGAAAAGGCAAAGAAAACCGTTAGAAATAGCTAATTTGACTTTGAAATTCATAACGGTTAGTTCTATTAATTTAATTATTTATTTAAAACAACCTAATGGCTAGTTTGAATATTGAAATTAATAACAGTTAGGTCAATTTTATAGTTTAAATTATATATAAAAATCTTTATAGTTTTATTAATATCGTTAATTAATTATTAATAATACAAATATTATTTTATTATAATTATATATTATTTTAATGTAATTCTATCTTAAAAATATAAATAAATAAATAAAATAAAATAAAAAATATAAATAATAATAAATAAAAATAAAAAACAAAAAAATACAAAAATACAAAAATAAAAATAAAAAAGGAAAATTAAGAATATAAGGCAAGGATCCAACACCTGCTTATATTCTTAATTTTCCTTTTTTATTTTTATATTTTATTTTATTTTAATTATTTTTTTTATTTTTTTAGTTTTTAGTTTTTATTTATTTATTATTATTATTATTTATTATTAGTTATTTATTTATTTATTTATATTTGTTATTTTATTTTTAATTTAATTTAATTTATTTATTTATATATTTTAAGATAGAATTACATTAAAATAATATATAATTATAATAAAATAATATTTGTATTATTAATAATTAATTAACGATATTAATAAAAATATAAAGATTTTTATATATAATTTAAACTATAAAATTGACCTAACTGTTATTAATTTCAATATTCAAACTAGCCGTTAGGTTGTTTTAAATAAATAATTAAATTAATAGAACTAACCGTTATGAATTTCAAAGTCAAATTAGCTATTTCTAACGGTTTTCTTTGCCTTTTGTACATCTATTTAAACTCAACGACTAATCTGATATCTCAACTAGTCCTGATGATGAACCACAATGGTTGGTTCAAAACACGTCGACGTTGTTCATTGTAATGTGATTATTACCGAAAGATTTCTTCATAAAATATCTAATTGTTAAAATTTAATTGATCTCTCTCATCCTTGACTGTGTATTGGTTGATCTTTCATGACCAAGTTTGTATATACATGAATGCTCATTGCAAGGTTTTCTCTCCATTATCTTAGAAACATGTGTTGCATTTATCTTTAGGATTGAAGCCATGGTTGACAGAACCATAAAAAATATAGAACTGCTAAACTTGAAGTGATCCCTCTCAACCATGACTTTGTATTGGTGGACATGACCAAGATTTCATATCCATGAATGCTTGTTCTAAGGTTTTCTCTCTGTGAATTGAGACACATGTGACCATAAAATGATAAGATATAATAATTTGGCTTTTCTTATCTACCAAATATTTTCCAAGGCCCATATTTATTTTTTTAGATATTTTTTTGAAATTGTAAATATTGTGTGAGAATCAACTAGCCTTATTTCTATGGAATAATTCTTGTAAACCTATAATTGTGTCCTTGTGATGTAACAATTATACTAGGTATGTCAATAACTTGGTGGAACATTGGAGTGGACTTAATATGCATTTGATAACCCTTGTGGGTGATCATTATGCTTGCACAATCATAAATGCTAATGTTGACATCAATGGAGTAGGTTATCCAATTTAATAATTTGACTTTTCTTACCTACTAAATATTTTTCCAAAGCCATTTTTATCTTTGGAGAGATTCTTTGTGCATTGTAACATTGGGTTGGAGGGCTTCATAAATGTTGATGTTGACATTGATGGAGTTTAATTTCTCCAATTGTTTAACACCAATGAAATTTGATGAATATAAACCATCAAATCTCCCTTCCTTATATATCTTTGATCCAAAAATAAGGAATTGTGTAAATTCAATTTTAACCACAACCTCAACTTCAAACTAGAAGTTTCTCATCTCATCAATCCTCTCTTCTGAAATTTTACATTCACTAGCCCATGTCTCAAGGCAACTTCATGCTTCCTAACAGAGTCAACGGTCACTAATTTGATGGAATCCGAAGTATTATTATTTATTCTTTTAATATTATTCATCTTGTTGATATAAAAATGTGTAGATCCTTTCTATTTATGTATTGTTTTGATTCCAAACATCAGGTAACATCATTTTATTCACTAATATGACAATGCATGTTGGCTCATTGATTTTTATCTTTTCTCATCGAGATAACACATTTCTTTAAAGGGTGCTAGCTCAATGGAAGAGCCTCTACCTTTCAAGCTTGAGTTTGGCGGTTCGATTCCATTGTGTCGTAACATGAATTAATAACTAAAGAAACAAAAATATTCACATACTATATTTTTTTCGAAAGGGTTTTTTTACTATCTCTAAAAAGACAATAATTGGGATTAAAGACATATTGTATCTATAGAGACAATACATCTTTAACCATAACTATAGTCCCTTGAGAGACAAAAATGAATTGTCTCTTAAGAAACAATAATAGTTTTGTTATATATTGCCTTTATAGAGACATTTATTTAAGACAATAATTTGAGACACTTGCTTAAAGACAATTTACAATTTTTTTTGGTCTAAAGTTAAGACAATTTTCTCAAAAATTGTCTTAAATATTTCCTTAAACCCCCCCTCTATGCAGTAGTGGATACATTTAAAATGTTGCAATAAACTTCAAATAAAATTAGAGTATTATTCTTAAATAATAGGTTTTTCTCAATTAAGTTGGAGCTAAATGATATATTACTAACTTTCTTTCTAGAATCAAAGAAATCCATTATAAGCTTGGTGCTATTATTGAAAATAATTTAAGCAATGATCTAGTAACACTTACATTAAATGGATGTTGTTGGATAGTTATCATATGTTTATTAGTGGACTTGTTGCTAGGAAAAAGGCTCCTACATTTGATGAATTGATAGGCATTCTCCTTCTTGAGGAAGAAAGAAGGAATACAAAGGGAAGCAGTCATACAAAGAAATTCCTTGAGATAAGAATAAAGGAGACATGTCATAGTCAAAACCACATCAAGGCACAACACCACCAGGGAAAAAATACTTATATAAGGAGGAAGGATGGAAGATTCTATTGTGGTAAGCTTGCAAATTTTTCTAAAGATTACGATTAAAAAAAATTGATATCTCAAAACATAGAAGGAATTCAGGAAATTTTATTGATAAAGAAGCTATAGTTAGTGATAGTCTAAAAAATATCAAATCATTCATTTTAGATGCTACTTTATCATTATAAACTGATGATATTAATGCATGGCTCATTGATTCTAATATTTGAATTCATATGAAATGCAAAATGGAATGGTTTGTTTTATATCATGAAAATAATAATGGTGCTCACATCTATCTAGGAGATTATAGATCTCACGAAATCAAGTGATGTTGGCATATTTCCTCTGATTGTCAATAATATGGAAGGAATGCACTTCCTTCAGCCATTTGTGGGATTGTAACATCCCTTAGTATACCTCATACAAAATACACAAGATTAGATTTTTTTCTTCAATTTTACCATCATATAATATTTCCAAATAACTTATCCCAAACCCACTAACTGATAATCAAATGATATAATCATGACCATTAAGTAAAGTAACTTTAGAAAAAGAATAGCAAGTCTCATAATGTAATAAGCATTAATGAAACTTGTTAACATAATGATTTATGTTCTAACTTTACATCACACTTTGAATGATGTAATTTCCAACTTCATGCCAAGTAGAAATATGATCAAGATAACAAAATATGCAAACACATAAATGGACATGGATATACCTTGAAAATTCCAAAGGGAAAAACAAAAAAAGTTTATTTTATTAAATTTTTCATGACGCAGTTTGTCCCTCGCTCAATGGCAACAAGAGAGTCCATCCCTTGTCTATTGTTAAAATTTTACAAAGAAACATAACCTTTAATTTGAGCATAATTAACTAGAGGTCAATACATTCAAACCGATGTCATGTTTCTCAAAAAATTTACCCCACATTAATTCGAGTACAATTTCCTTGTGGCATGGTTGTTTTTTTTGGTAGGTTACACCTTGTAAAGTAAATTTGAAGATCTTGAATTCTACATATAACAATAATTATACATATTGGCCTGGTTTCTTGCACTAGTATTAGTTATGATCCACCTTTCAGATGTTACATTAGGGATGGATAAGAAACTATCAATCCATTTTTCTCATAAGTCAAGGTTCTTTCCTAGAACTACTATTGCCAACAAACTCTAACATCATAATTATGTAAAATATCGATTTATTGAACCCAAAATATTCAATATCTATTGGTTTTGTTTCTGTGTCATAATTTCTAATAATCTTATGTGCTTTATAAATCACTTCCTTACACATGTATAAATAAAAGTCAAAGTAATCTCTTGTCTTTTACTTTTTCATACATCATCAAGTGCAACCTATAATTGTTTAACACATGCAAAACTTTAATTATAATCTACAAAACCATATCTTTAATGTTTTTAATCAAAATGATACTTTTAATTCAAAATGAGAAAAAAATTATGTTACCATGGTATTATTTCTTCATTTCTTCTTATTTCCAAACTATGTGTAACAATCTATTTATTCCCTAAAAAAACAATTTTTGTTTTTACCAAAATAATGATATTGGTTAGTAATAGAAGGAAAAACTTATTTTTCTTGGTTATTCGTCATTTAATGGAGTGTAACATATACTACCCAAGGTTAAATTTAAATTCGTTTAAATCTAAAAGTAGGCAGTATATATCACATCGCATTAAATGACAAATAACCCAAAAAATAAAACTCCTGTAATAAAAACACAACAAATCTTGTTGCTCTTATTCCAATGCATCATATAAATACACATACTTATAAATTCAAGTCTAATTTCTAAGTGCATTAATAAATACTTACAATTATAAAACCATGTCTACTTATGTTGCATTAACTAATTGCATAAACTTATAAAAGAACGTGCTTCTATTACGCAAGGCAGGTATTACGCATTCCATAATGCATTAAATCTCAAAAAGTAATTTCTTTGTCCAAAAATTAAAAACAAGTTTGTAATTTAAACTTTATGAAATAAAATAATTTATTTTTTTAATTATATTAATTTACGCCAAAGGTGTTCCTACTATGAGCTTTCTTTAGATGAACAGTGCTCCCGGCCAATCTCTGTCTCCACCTATCGCCCATACGCCTGTCAAAATTTGTACTTGGGAGCCATCCATCCCACTTCAATTCCAATTGCTTCCACCCTCAAACTCCTCCTTCCCCGCGCACGTCATTCCGTGCTCTTTGTCCCATTGTCTTTTATATATAGAGTCTTAGCATCTATGATCTTGGGCACGTAAGAAAATTATCCGTAAAACACTATTTTCTTGGTTGAGGCGATCTTGAAATTACTTATCTTAAAGCACATGCTGGTTGTCTCCACTTGGTTTGATACGTTAGCCGGAGTGTGGTCACGCCTCCACCGCTCTGCCACCTCCAGTCTACCTCCTCTACTCCCGGTTCCATTACCCACCCGTCGCCACTAAATCTACTCAATCTTATATGCCGTAACGAGTGCATTGTTTCTTGGGCAAATTTGGTGTGGAAATGGAGGGGTTACTGTCACAGAAATCTCTTGGAACTGAGCGAGCAAATTCAATTGCGAGGGAGCATGAGATGAATCGACAAGCTTCTTCACATAAATCAATAGAGAGAGTGATCTCTCACAAGGCTATGCAGATTGGTGGTGCTTTGTTTAACTACGGGGCTTGGACGGGTTGGAATCAGCGTTTGGTTAACAATATTGTCCTCGGCCATTCTGTATCTAAGCTCGGTGTTAAGCATCAACAGCCCTCGATGCTGAGCATGAACAGCAGCACCGCGCCTAGCATTACCGCGAGGAGGAATCACAAAAATTTCATCATCTAGGTACTCTTTTCTTCACAATTCCCCAATATTTTGTGCTCATCCACCATGAATCTGCTGCGTGCTCCTTGCGGGAAAACTCGAACCCACGCCTTGGCAGTGCTAAAGCATTTAGTGTGCTCCTTGCCAGAAAACTCGAACCCGTGCCTCTGCAGCGCTAAAGCATGCAGTAAAGAAGACACTGCCATCATGGATCTACCAATTTCTTGGCATTAACCATCACAAACATAATTGTGGGTTTGCCATTTTCTTGGCATGGACGCAATATACACGATAAGTATGTGCTGGGAAGAGAGATTACTGACAAGGAGACTGAAGAAATGCTTGCGTGCAAGTCTATTTCCAAGTGGAAGCTCAGAATTGCGAAAGATATCGAGGATGTGAAGCGAGAATTAGCTATAATGAGAAATTTGCCTCAGCATTCGAACATTGTTACCTTGAAAACCATGTACGAGGATGACCACGATGTGCATCTCGTCATGGAGCTTTGCGAGGGTGGAGAGCTCTTTGACAGGATCGTTGCTAGAGGGCATTACAGTGAGCGCGCTGCGGCTGCTGTTACACGCACTATTGTTGAAGTTGTCCGGGTGTGTAGTCGTTGCATCAGGTTTTTTAACAGAAGCCTTGCAAGTGTCTATCTCATGGCTTACAGAGCCTTGTTGTAAAAGCTCTTAGGTCATAGACCTTTGCAACATCTGTTTCCAATAATTTTTATGGAACCGCTTTTCCATTGTGACGTGAAACAAACTTTGCAAAAGAATGACATGCTAACAAATTCCTGTGGTGATTTAACATTTTTGTTAATTTTCATGCAGATGTGTCACAAAAACGGGGTGATGCATCGGGACCTCAAACTTGAGAATTTTCTGTTTGAGAATACAAAAAAGAATTCAGCTTTGAAGGCTATTGATTTTGGTCTTTCTGTGTTCTTTAGGCCAGGTAGGTGCATGTCATCATTTTTTCTTTTGCTGCTTCTATTAATTTTTATTTAAAATATTTAGGGAAAGGTTTTTAAGAATTTCACCATATCTAATTTAATCCAGGGAAACGTAATGTGACACACTACAAGTCTCATTTTTTTGAATTGCGCTTGAAACTGTAACACAAGTTTTGTAGATTATGTGATCTGTTCAATGTTGGTTTGTCTTGTGAAAAGTTTATAAGCACGAGTGTACTAATTCATTGGAATGGTAAATTTATAGTCCGGTTTTGTATAATGACATAATATATTTGGATTGGAAAGACAATAATGCCTTGAAGGTTCTTGCTGATGTATATGATCCATCATATGTTGTGGCTATATATTGCCTTTCGTTTCTCTTGTTAATAGTGCTTGCAAGTGCCCTTATCTGATCTAGCATGCCGAGAACATTACTTCATATTGTGGGTTATGAGATAGACTGATAGATAAAAGCACTTTGGCTTGGTGCCTTTGGTTTTATAATGGCTTCGGATTTGAATGCTTCTCGTCTTCTTTTGACATCAGATATACCTCTAATAGTCATTTCATGGATAAAAGAACCTATAAATTTTAATTTTGAAATAAATTACTCTTTAAAGATGGTTCCTTTAGAATGTTGAATGGAGTTTCAAAGAGCATTGAATGTTTACAGCTTCAGGTATATTTTTGGATAAAAATTGTCGATTTGTTGATATAATTATTTTTCAATTACGATAAACCACCTGAACACCAGTGGAGAAAAAGTCTAGGTATGACAGCATTGCCATAAGAGCCCTCGGCCGAACATATGCTTTCCTTCTCTATTTACCAGCATCATAAAATAAAAATTGGAGAAAATGATTGCAGAACTAGCATACAAACTAATTTATTAACGTTGAAAGCAACTTAAAATTGCAAGATCTAAGATTAGAAACCAATTTAATGGGTACTGTTATTTCTTATATTGCTATGAAGGACAAACTGTAATGAATTAATTCATGCAACATGGTATCAGACAACCCAGACACAATATATACAGTTGTTCAAATCAATGAATAGGCAAATTCATCCTGCACCCACATCATATTTTGAAGTGACCCCAGCTCAGTTTTGAAACTCTTGTATGCAATACTAATGTGGAGAACTTTGCAGGCATCGATAAGAAGTTGGGAAAAAGAGACAGACAATACAAAACAAAGGTGACTGAGAAAGCACAGCATTGAATTGTTCCATTGCGTTTTTGAGGAAATGTTTTACTTAGTGTATTCTTTTTTCTCAAAATTTTAACAATGAAATATATATATGTGTGTGTGTGTGTGTGTGTGTGTGTGTGTGTGTGTGTGTGAAATTGTTTTAAAATGAATTAAAAAATGAAATATTGTTTTAAAAAATTTTAATGTGAAATTGTTTAAAATAAATTAAAAAAATGAAATATTGTTTTAAATATTTTTAATTGTGAAATTGTCTTAAAATGAATTACAAATTGAAATATTGCTTTAAATATTTTTAATGTGAAATTGTCTTAAATGAGTTAAAAATTTTAAGACTAAAATGTTAATAAGACATGTTCAAGATTTATAATTCATTTTAAGACCAAAATGACCTGTGTCCGTGTGCGCGTCGGTCCTCCTACAAAGCCCGCTTTGGGTCATTTATTAAATGACCAAATGCTAGTTTTTTAATTTTTTAATTTACTGGTCAAAGGCGCAGTGGGTCTTATTTTGGAAATAAATTTGATGATTAGTAGTACGACAAGATGAGTTTTCCAAATTCAAGACCCTATGGAAAGTCATAAATCATCGATCTGTGATCCTAATGGACCGTGTAATCACACATGATTATCACTAAAAGAATCATTGCGTAGTGAATGTAGACAATTTTTCTATTTAAAATTTCTTTGCATTCACTGTCTCCAACCCCCCTTTCAATGGCTCCTGATACATGATACATGATATATATATATCAAAATTGTCTTATCATGTAAGCATGTCGCACGTAGAGCCAGATGGGCTATAAGAGCCTCGCGTCGATGATACCACCTATAAGTACAGGAATGGGCACAATCCCACGTGAAACACGATTACATTTCTTAATGAATATCTAACTCTGCCGAAGAAACGAGGACTCCCTAATTTTCAACTCAGTTCAGTCGAAGAAAAACGGGGTTGGATTTTTCAAATAGCGCACGATAAGTAAATACCAGTAACCACCCACGTCATGGATGACATAATTGGTTTTAACAATACCGTGATTATATATAAATCAACGCAAGGCAATAGAGATTTATATATAGGCAGTAGTCCTAATAATTAAATTACAAAATTGATCCATCTAATCCATGTCACATACCACGTGATGGCTTTACTATTTTTAATTTGGTGGGACCACACTATTTTCTATTTATAAGTATATGACAGTTACAAAACAAGCAAATTTAGGCTATGACCTCAACCTCCGCCCGCTCAGAGGAAACCAAGTCTCGTTGGCCACTGCAGCTACTGAAAAGCATACCAAAATTGAAATTGTTTCATCCATCTATAAGTCACATTGAGCTATTTTTCCCTACCACCACAGTATCAACATACGTATAACATAAAGAGAGTTCATGTACGTGCCTATAAGCATCAAAAAAAACATAATAAGGAAAACAACTAGCCATCCGATGAGGAAACGGAGTCATCTTTCACAAGAGGACCCGTGCATATCAACTGTCATAGCCTGAGCAGCCTTCTCCATACGGCCTACTCGATCATCCAATATGCTAATACGATCAATACGACGCTTGCCTCGATACATTGCGTGTTCATGAGGGCCGCAGTTTGGTCTCCAGAGGAACAAGGTCGTGAATGTGAGGTTCTATCTTTCGCTAACCGCCTTTGGGGCATGGATAGAAGGCAGAAATTCGAATAGCTTTTTCTTATAAGACACTCGACTATCCAATATGTATGAATAGTCTGACAATAGAGTAAATGGCCATGGGTATTGCCAGGGTCCGTTATGAAATCTAAGATCTCGATTCGTCTATTATCTTACGGATCGAGCCCGTATATCCCTTTCCCAACACGATTTCGACGAATGTCATGAATTACCCATCACATAATTAGTAGCTAGGGTCTCCAGATGCCTCGGTTGGTTTTACGACCACATTTCTTAGGGACAAAGAATCAAACTAGACTTTATGTTTGCCCTATGCACTCAAAACCCTAAACGTCTCTTCCCCATGGTTGGAAGAATCCTATACAAGAATAAAATGTATCGCAGACAAAACAAGAAGGGAGTAAGGGAATGAGGAACCGTATCTAAACATCCCGTGCACACCCTTTGAATCATAGATAACGTGTCTATCATAAGATAAAAGAAAACGAAACCATCCAACCCAATTCAGAACCACGCGAGAGCCGTAATATCCGCCAGAAAACAAAGGACTCCAAAACCCCTAACCCTATGCGAAAAACAATCCGAAAAGAAGATGGGCCTGAGCAAGAAGAAGCTGAGTTGATCAATATCTTGTGAAAGTGGCTAAGCACCCGGATAAGCGAGACCCGTACTAAAGCATTTAAAGAGCATGGAGCCTTTGAAGGCCCGGAGCCGAATTCCGGTAAGCCGATCAGAGGAATCTATTTTAAGGGAATTCTAAAATAATTTAATGAACCAAGATTTTCTCAACAATAAGCGTTAGATCACATACCCAAGTTTTGTATTTATTTATTTATTAAATGTGTAATCGTTCCACACCCTCATTTAAAATATGTAAGTTGATTTAACTCTAGATTTAACGCTCATTAAAATATGTAAAATATGTAAGTTGATTTAACTCTAGTTAAAATATGCAAGTTGATTTAAGGCATTAAGTTGATTTAACTCTAGCTAAATATGTTGATTTAATGCTCATAGAAGACGCTGCCATGGGTCTGCCCTGACAATCCATGGAGGAAGATGAAATCCAAGTATGGGAAAAACAACAACCCAGCCTACCCCAGCTACTACTGGGATAGCTATTACATTATAACTCAAATCCACATGTAGTTAAGTCCAGATCGCTGTATCGTGCTCCTTTAAAGATCAATGGCGTTGATGACATCTTCCAAGTTGCTTCCATGAGGACTATGCAGGCTTTGATGGCTATATCTCGTACCAACACCAATTGCCATACTCACATCAACTGCAACAAGTGTTGGTGAACCATTGATGCCATCGCCCACCATTTCAACTGTCATTCCAAACACTCCGTAGAGCGAAACACAAATTTGAATACTCTTCTACGCCTCTAAAATGTCGATAGATTCAAAGGTAGTTACAGAGAAAATGCTGAGAGATAAAGAAAATCTTCTATCCGTATTGGACATTTATATAAAAATGCACACAAATAAGGTAAAATTTTTATAGGAGGAACCAATTGTTAACTAGGGCCTATGGGACAGAAGAAACTAAACTAAAATTCTTGCTTGAAACAACTAGGTACCTATAATTCTTAAATTTTTGTTTCTTTTCTCTCAGAAGTGTTTCGCTATAGCAAGGGGCAGTAACATCCGCAATAGTGTTTGCGCACATGGTGAAACCCCTCGTGACCATAATACTTTTCACTTTCATCCGTTTGAAATCGACACCACATCTTGTGCCTCTAGCTTAATCGGATCTGATATTGCAATTATTCCGTATAATTATCCATTGATAGACACCAAACTCTTGTTCGAGACATCCCTTCAACCTCCTTCAAAATTTCATAATCATCTTCAAAAATAGTAATTCCGCATCTAGCATCAACTTGATATTGGCTAATAAGAATATTCTTGCTATGCACTCTAGCCCTAACACCGCTAGTTCGGTATAGACATCGCAACAACCAGGCTCTCAAGCAATTTGTTTGCTTCCTAACTTCCTTCTCCCAAAATTTTGGCATACTCAACCATAGCCTTGGCCAAAGGATGCTCATTTTTTACCTGGGGCATAACCCAATATTTAAGTTAGCTAATGAGACATATAATCCCTTAATTCTGAACATAACCAAAATTGCAAAATGTTTGTGAATATAAATTTAAGTAAAGATCAATCAGTATTATGTTTGGAATAATTTGGTATACAGGAATAAATCAGTGCGAAACCTCTCAATCCATGTACTACGACTTTAAGACCAATCAAAAAATGAGGTCAATTAGGTCATCCAAGATTCAACAGATCCCAACTTAAACGTATTGAACCAATCAGGCAATCAAGAAATAAAGATGCAGGACCTACCTTTGTCGCAACAACAATTTCATAGAAGTCATGCAGGCTTATGTTTTCCATAAGCTTAGTGTCAATAACAATAGGTTTTCAAATAGTGAGTGTCCCTGTCTTATCAAATATAATGCAGTCCACCTGTGGATAGTAAAACCTCCATTCCTCAATGAATCTCTTGTTTTAAAAGAACAACATAACTAGATTTACAGGAGTACTTATCTAATTCTAGACATGGAATTCACATTAAAAGAAAAAAAAAGATCTTCTTTCTTATTGTCTCACTGGTGGGAATATTGTTTTTCCATCCAACATTAAGGCTGGCCCCGGCCTCAAGTCAGCCTGGTTGAATAAAAAATAAATAAAATAAAAAATAAAAAAATCTTGTACCAATATATCACTCATATCACTTACTTTATGTGTAGTCCCAAGTGTCTTTCCCCCTTTGATGAGAACACCTTGTGTGGCATCTACTCTGGTACCTACCATGACTACAGTGGGTGTTGCAAGGCCCAAAGCATAGGGACAAGCTATAACCATGACATATATGCCAAACTGAAGTGCAAGCTCAAACTCATCCATGGAAGAAGGGATCAAAGACTTTGGGTATGAACCAATCTATCCTGCAACAAACCATGCTAGCCAGGTAGTGGAGGAGATCACAATAACCTACAAAACATGAAACAAATGTAGCCATGTTTAGTTTCAAAAGAAAAATTCTACATGACCTAGGTTCAGCCTGTGGATACTTAATGCTGTTGTGAAGTCAAAACCACCAAAGGCTCAATTTTTTTACCTAACTATGAAACAGTAAGAATTTTTCAATCTAAGGACAGATGCCTTATCAGTGAAAGAAGGAACCTTAAAATAAAATTACAAATGACTATTCAGGAAACTATTAAAATTGAAATTTTAGCATTACCAATGGGGCAAAGAACTTTGAAATTTTGTTTGCAAATCTCTGCACTGGTGCTTTAGCCATCTGCGTTGCTTCAACAAGCCAAACTATTTGTGAAAGGGCACTCTCTGAGCCAACATGTGTAGCTATTATATGTAGTACTCCATTTTCATTTACTGTCCCAGTAATGACTTCTTCACCTATTCACTTAGCAACATGCATGGCTTCACCTGTTATCATGCTTTCATTGACACGGCTTTGCCCCCAGACAACCAAAATAGATGCAGATATTTTCTCACCTGGTAAAATCTTGATGGTATCATTGCGTTAGATCGGTTGACTGCTGATTGTGCCTTCAGATACCACATTCTCATGGCTGCCAAGAGTCAGTAAAGTAGCAGTATCTGGTGTCAAATCAATAAGCTTGGCAATAGCTTCTGAATTTTTCCCTTTGTCTAAAACTTCCAAATATTTTCCTATAAGAATAAAGGAGATAATCATACTTCTTATAGCAAAAGGGTAATTTGGCATGGCATCCAAACAAACTACCCAGAATTTTATTTTCTACGGTCCTCGTTTTCCATCAATAAATTAGAGTCCCCATCTCTAGAGCCATTCATCTCCTACAGCTCACTGGATGCTTCGATTTTAGGGCTGCTCTTGACTTTATGTAATAATAGTTGTTCTTGCACATTCTTTCATTCTGGTCATTTCTATCATTCTGTCTGCTCACTACACATTTTTTCTCCTCTTGTTCTGTTGATTTACATATCATTTTATCAGTTTCAAGTGTGTAAACACCACTCCATCCACCATTATTTTCCATGTCACACATGGGATAATGGGCACTCACAGTATCGATCTTGGACCTACCAGTATCACAATTGGATTAGCTTTGGTCAATAAATTAGGTCATTGATGGATGCTCTGTCCATCCATAAACATTTACTAAAATTGAAAGGAACAAAATGGGATTTTATGATATTGAAATGCAAATTAGAATACAAAAAGAATTTCCAGTACCTTAATTCATAACATAGCTACATCAATGCCTTTGGCTTATATTGTCTCGTTGTGCCTTCTTTCACAGTAATGGCACGAATACCTCCTCGTCCTTAGGGTAGGAGAAGAAGCTGAGGGAAACTTGATGCCCTCCTCTGGAAGCCTTGACATGAGTGCCTAGTTCGTCTTGTATTAATTTCCATGGGCTCACATGTGCATTCAAAAATTTGCATTGCACCTGAAACCCTTGCCACAGATCTCATAGAAACGCGTGTGCTTGACTCTGAACTTCTTGCCTAAAACCCTTGCGACAAATATCACAAAAAAAGTGTGTTCTTGCCTCTGAAATTCCTTCTCCCAAACTTTTGGCATACTCAACCACAACCTTGGCCAAAGGATGCTCACTATTTACATGGAGCATAACCCAATATTAAAGTTAGCTAATGAGACATATAATCCCTTAACTCTGAACATAACCAAAACTGCAGAATTTTTTTGAATATAAATTTAAGTAGAGATCAATTAGTATTATGTTTGGAATAGTTGGGTATACAAGAATAAATCAATGTGCAACCTATCAATCCCTGTACTACGACTTCAATACCAATCAAAAATTGAGGTCAATTAGGTAACCCAAGATTCAGCAGATCCCAACTTAAACGTTTTGAACCAATCAAGCAATCAAGACGAGAGATTTCTTCTCCTGTAAATTGATTCCACCTTCAAACCCTACATCGCTCACTTGGGGATTTCCCAAAGCCTACCCCTACTAACGATGTTCTATTTTTGGCTTGGATCTCAACGCAGGCACTGGTGTCTGGGACTGATTGAACATCCACCGATGTTGGATTCACGATATCTCAGTTCTGGATTGAGAATAAAACAGATGTGATGGTCAAAGATGTCAGCCTTCTTGAATTAATTTGACGCCTTATGACATAATTATAAAAGCATGTTTTCTTATCCACATCACACATGCACTAAATAAAATGCATAAAAAATATCAAGCATGCCTATTCATCCTCATTTCATATACATTAATTAAATTTATACAATTATAAAAGTTTCCCTATTCATCATTATTCCAAGTGCAAAACCACCGTTAACTATATAATAGTAACTTTTGAATGAAGGGTGTGCATGCAATTATAAAACCATGACTTTTTTTTATCTATATCTCAAATGGAAACCGTGTTTATATTAGTTTGCAGGTGAATAGTGAACATGCATGCAATTACAAAGCCATGTCTGTTAGAATAAATATCATTGTTAGCTTATAGTTCTACACATTAGAACCATGCAATATTTTCAAAGAGGTTAACATAGAAGAACCATGCAATATTTTCAAATAGGTTAACACACAAGAATTTCCAATATTTTTCAAAGACATCAACATAGTAAATTTATCTTTCTACCTGTAAAACCATGCACTAGTTTCAAGAAAAATAAATAAACTTAACCTATGTCTTTACACAGAAGAATTCATGAAATATTTTCAACAAAGTAAACCTAGTTTACCTATCTATGTGCACAAGAATTCAAGAAATATTTTCCACAAAGTAAACTGAGTGTATCGATGTCTTTGTGTACAAGAATTCATAAAATCTTCTCATAATTAATTTTATCTTTACACACAAGAACAATAATTTTTTTTTTCAAAGGAAATTATCATGATTCAATTATACCTTTACAAAAATTATAAAATGTTTCATAACAATTTACCATAGTCAAAATCTACCTTTATGCAAAACATATAATATTTCAAAAGAAATTATCGGAGAGTTAACATTGTGGAAATCATACATCTTCATAAGAATTGTTTTTAACATGGGTTTTCATAATGGATTCAGATCAATTTTGCATAAAGGAACCAACAAATCCCATCATCCATAAAGGTCCAACAACTCGTATCAATGCATCATTTCTTTGCAAAAATGGCCAAGTCTCTCAAATTCTTGGTGCCTTTGGTATAATGCATTACATCCTTGTCAAAATGGATTGAATCTCTCAAGTCTTCCATAGCCATACTAACAATAGTTACTTTTCTATTTCGCCATAATGATAGCCAATTAATAAGCAGTCACGAAGAAATGAAATAAATTGCAATAGTTACTGACAGAAAGAAAAATGAATGGACCAGTAAAATCCTCTGCACTCGTCATTTTGGATTAACATACGACGCAAGTGGCAGTAAATATGAATGTGCACCGTACAGTACTTGGATATTGTCAATAACACAAAGCCACAACTATGTATTAGATATTTCCCTTCTTTGCACATGAATTCATGCATACAAACAACTACCTCCCTAACAATAACATAGTCTCTAGCAACAAGATATCTCTTGAAATAAAACAAGATCATTAATATACATTGTCTCAAATCATTCCAACATTAAAGGCACTCACTACCATCTCATCTACGCTCAGACCTATACTTTATTCATTCATTTTCTACATCTTAGTGACATGACAATATTTTTTATTTGTTATAATCCAAAAAATACTTGAAAAACACAACAAGAATCCTTGGCTGCCCGCCCCACCCCCCCCAACAAAATAGAATAGGAACGACAAAATATAAATTTAAATCAAAACCCCAAGTTCAAAAATACGCTAAGAATCCGTTGCAAATTGTTTCATCGTTCTTTCTTGAATTAGTTACTAGCTGATTTAAGAACAGGCTCTTGATGTCACATGTCAAACATATTATCATCATAATATTTTCATATTATTAAATTAACCAATGCCAAATATAGATTCTAGGGATATTAAATCCCCCCCTTTAAATATAACACTATCCTCGGTGTTCATATCATCATCATTAATTTTTTTTCTAGTATTTGTATTGTGATAGAACTTTGTTTTTTTTTAATTATTTAGATTCCTTTTGTTTCTTGAAATATACTTTTTAGATCATTGTTCACTCATGACATCTATCTCTAGTCATGATAGGTCTGTAACCAAAACAACCAAAATGGGATCCTTCCCCTACAAAATGAAGGATTTTATTTCCAGGAATCACCAATAAGTAAAAGCAATAATGTCTCATAAATATTTGCAATTATGTAAATATTAAAATTTTACTTTCAACTATGACCACTCCATACAATATTTTAGTTACAAGTGGTTTTTCAGTTTATCAACCCCACAACAAGCACCTTGATAGTTTATCAACATTAAGCTGATAGATAGTGGCATATTGACTAGGGAATGTAGTGATTATTTTTCAATCATAATCACATTATTTTGAATCACAACTATCAATAATCTAGGTAATTTTAGGTACTAATCACAATATTTTTAACTATCAATCATTTATGAAAGCATTCAAAAAAGTGTATTTGCAATTAATCATATGCATATATTTCTCTAATCACATAAGTGATGAAATTAGTGATAAGTGCATGCTATCTTAGCCCTTTCTAAAGACATTCACAAGTGTAGTATCATGAATTCCTATAAATTAAATAGAGGTCATCCTTGAACAACAATTCCAATAGTTCCTCGATGAGTGCCAGGCTCCTTTCTTACCAAAATAAGAAATATTTCACATATTTACACTTCCTTAACCCATGCGACATCCTACTAGATCTGGGTAAAATTGTAGTCTTTATCTCCTATTGACACCTTTAAATTCAAATTACGTTTATCTCCCGCAGTCTATTTGATACATCATCCACCCATGACATTTATCTCTAGTCATGTTATCTTTTGGTGGTCTTTCACCCAGGACATTTATCTCCAACCATGTTAGATTTTGGCGGTTATATCAACCAAATCGGGTCACTCTTAGAAAAACGAAGGATTTTTCTGGTCCCTTCTTGGACCTGATCTGAATTCTCTCAACTACCAGAATTAACCAATATCTTTTACTTCTACGATGTTAGCTGAATTTCATGTGAAAGAGTGTGAAAAAACACATGTGTATACTTTAAAGAATATGAAACATAAAGGAAACCATCAAATAAAAGAATACACAAAAGTTTATAACATAGTTCACCGAGTGTGGGTTACGTCTCTGGGTCCAATGTCAAGAGTAGGGAGGTTGCTTCATTAAATGTTGCAAGATGATGATGAGTACATGATATATTCTATGTCACTACAAGGATGAAATCTCTTAACTGTAGTGGCATGTATCTCCATGAGATGCTCATCTGTAAGAACTCTCACTCATAAAATATCTCCTTCAATATGAAAAAATATCAATCTCTCACATAAAGTGGCATACCAAGATCCTCTCACAATGTGGCATACATGGATCTCAACATCAAATCATCATATCAGCAAAAAACAAAAGAAGACATGACAACAATGCATATTATACCTCCACTTTCGGGGATAGCCTAAAAATGCACACTCATGTTGAATAAGCAGACTACACGTATGAATTCCTACCGAAAAACTGTGAAATATGACTGTAAATTCGACCCCCTTCTAACTCGGTCAAATTTGGACCCTCAGTAAACTCAAATATTCCTCATAGATTCCTTCCAATTAGTTCACTGAAATTCAGCTGCCCAAATGGCGAATCTGATTAGATCGTTGCATTCCTTATGAAAAGCTAGGAAAAATGAGTATAAAGTCAGCCTATTTTTCAAACATTCATTTTCGGGCCTCTAGGAAATCATAAAGATTCCTCAAGATTCTACACAGATTATTTTCTATAGATTCAATGAAATTTTGATGGTCATATGAGGAAATTGATTACACCATGAGACTCTTTGGAAAAAATTGGTTCAAATGAGTATAAACTCGCCATAATTTTGATACCATAAAAATCAGCCTACAAGGAATCTTAAAGCTTCATCAAAGGTTCCCCATAGAGAATATTATTTGGAATATTCCCTAACATATGCTCTAAGAATATTCCTAGAATATTCTTGATATTCATGTCTTCATTGGCCTGCTTGCACCCTCATCTCTCATGTATTCTCCATGGTTCCCTTTGAAGCATTTTAATGACATTTTAAAACAAAGTGTGAGGGTAAATAAGATAATGTGCGTGGTTGGCACAATGGTTGACATAGTCATATTAAGTTAGTTATTGTTGGGGAAGTTTTGGGTTCAAACTCCATGGACTCCTAATTTTTCTTTAATATGGTTTAAAGCTCAATTTTGTTTTAATATAGTTTTCAAACCATATAATATATGGAAATCACATTTCCATATTGTAACCACTCCCAAAACCATGAGAATAAGATAAAAAAGGAGGTTGCACCATCCCAAGGCCACTTCGACTAATTTTAGGTGCCATGTAGCATCATGTGATTCGGCCATGTTGTTGTCCCTCATTGTTCCACATTATATGCCACCTACGTCACCTACTTTCCATGTGTCAACATGTGGTGTTACTACGTCCCCTGCTTGTGGGTCCACCAGGTTTGCTGACTGGGCTACCACATCAGCTCTGTGGGTCCCACCAGGCCTATTGACTTTGTTTCCACGTGACACCTTGTGTTGACTTTGAATTTTAATTTTTCCTATTTTGACCAAAACTTTGACTGGCCATAAATTTTGCATACGAAGTGGGATTGAGGTGCCATTTTCACCATTGGAAATATTGTGAAAAGCTATTAGATATTACCATAGTTTCATTATAAATTTAGTTTTTGAGCATTTACTGAGCCCTCTTTGACTCTTGAGCCTCTTTGGAGCCACTTGGATCAACACCATAACTGATTTTCACCATTTCCAGGTAGTTAGGAATCTAATCTCTCATGTGGTGGCTCTTCTAATATTCCCAAAATAATAGTAAATAAAATGATTTCATTTTACCAACAAAATAAATATTTATGTTCTCATAAAAAAATTTACTTTTCACTCTTTGGCTTTTCATTCACATGTCATCTTAGAAAATCATACAAGTAATTTTAAATAGATATACCACTTTATCTTGACATAATTTTTAAATATTAATTTAAAAATAAATAAAAATTACAATTAGATTTCTACTATCATCAAATGTTTCCTTGAATATTTTTCAATTATGAACTCATGATTTCTTAAAAAAAATTGGCCCTATTACTCGAATGTCCTCGCGGTTTTGGCCGTCAATCGGGACATCCCATGAAATCCAATGATTCACATGAATCATGACTATCATCTCATGTCTCACAAGTGGTGTTCTTTTTAAATCCCACCCACATAATAATCAACATGCATTTTAGAAATAACGTCCGACTATATCTTCACTACACAAATATTTCATGCCATGTTTGCATAATAGTAAACATTATACCTTCACATTTCTAGTCACAAATCACATTGCAAGCTTTTACCTTTCAGAGGTTCTTATATTCTGTGCTATTAGATCTCAGTGATGTCACTATGTTTCCATTAAGCCGCCCTTACTTAATCATACTAGGAACATTAAAAAATTTCATTTCATAAAATCATACCTTTCACAAAATAATGTTATTTACAAAACATCTTGTCAAATAGTTTCAAGATGCATTTTATTTTTCACATGGATCAATGTTCTCAATACTTCAAGAAAGTAAGAACGTATTGGTCCTATCAATTTTCAATTACATAAACATTTTCCATTCTTTAAGAGTAAGTATAGAAAATAAGGATACATATTCCTAAAATTCATATAAAGGAATTAAAACAAATTTTCCACAAAGATGTTTTCCATAATAGTGATTAAGGAAAACAACACCTTTTAAAATATATAGGCATTCTGATCTAAACATTATCATCCACCATATCTATAATCCATGCAAAATTATATTTTATTTTCATGCATATGTTTCTAACTGTAAGTCGTTAGTAAACGTTACTAACTTGAAGTCAATCATGGATAATTTTCTTCTTAAATAATTAGTATGTCAACCGATTCAAATTCCCATCCAAATTTTGTTTAGTATTTATAATGAAGACACCATAATTATACACCATATTGGACCTAATTAATTAGATTTAAAATGTAGTGTCACCAACAATACTCATAAAGGATGAAAATTCAATATTTTGTTAGATGTGTGATGTTTACTGACTCATTCGTACTAACACCATCTTTAATCATCAACTTGTAGAATTACATTGTTATGTCTAAGGTTTGAGAAATCAATATAATCAACAACACCTAGATGCTACTAGTTCTATCATTAAGTTGGTAGAACATACATAATGTATTTAATCTCATGCAATTCCATTATTGCATAGTACATTATCAAATAAATTTTCTTGCCCTTATCACACCAATTACCATTTATACATGTTCATATAAAATGCCACAATCCCTTTTTCTTTTTGTTCTTATTATTGGCATAATTATGCATTTATATTTGTCTCTTTTATAAGGAGACACTATTATTTTGATCTAAGTTCTCGTAAAACATTCAAATATTTAAATGCATGGTTAAAAAAATGTTTACTTCTGCAGTCATCATAGATTATCACATACTATCCTAATATGCATAAAATCCTATACAAATATTTACTCATATAAGAACAGTAGTTCACCTTTAGTACTTGAGTGTCGATAAAAAATATGGTAACAATTTAGAATTGAATCATACCCAAGTTCAACAACGTATTGTCATCATTAGACCGAAATCATGAAAATGAACTACCACTATCACATTGTTTACAACTATTAATAATAATCTTCAACGAAAAACTGAATATTCCATATTCCAATAGAATTATTGTCATCTACCTTCATAAATAAGTTTAATAGTTTGTCGAAAGATCTATTGCATTTATGAAGAATGTTTCCATTAATATTTTTAAAAAACACATGGTATCATGTGATGTTAATTCTCATTAGGATAGTGCAATTAAATAAACAATTCCACCAACTATGATAAATTCAATCGACATCCAAGGTAATTTCATAACCAAATACCATCAATCATTAGCCTTTATCATCACACTAAGTATCCCTTTACTCCACAATATATACCACTTGACTTATTTCTTACTCTCAACTATTCAAGGGTTTTCTCTTAATGTATTTTTAAACATTCTATTATCCATTTCAAGGAAAACCCCTGTCTTTCTACATTCTTTCATTATCACATTATTTTAATTATTGACAAGACAATGCATACATTCACTCTTTTATTATAAAAAAATGTGTTGCAAATCTAAGCATTTTTCTTTTAATGAACCATTAAACATTATCATAAAAATATGCTTTCAAAGGCTAGTAGTTAATCCACACCATCACTATTTGCAGTATGAGATTCAAAATTGTCCATGATTTAGCTACAACCAATGCAACAAAATTTCTAATCATCTTTTATCCACATAAATACTCAAATTCCATGAGTACAATTATTCTTCAAAGTATTCATTAACATTACCATTATTCAATGCAGTGATTAACACCATCATGCATCTCATATTAAATGCAGTCTACCGTAGACATTGCCTTTTAATTTTCTTTAGTTTCATACTTGAGCTTATATCCGATAGCTTCATACCTGTACTCCTCATTCTTATAGAACCCAATAGGTTTCAATTCCGTGAACTTGGCTTTGATACCATTTGTAACACTTCTCAGTATACCTCATAAAAAATACACTAATTAGAAATTTCTATTAGCTTTACTAACATGTAATATCTCTAATAAAATATCCCATACTCGTTAATTGATAATCAAATGATATAATCACGATCATTAAGTAATGTTAGAAAAATAATATCTAACCTCATAACATAATAACCATTAATTAAAATTATTAACATAATGATTTCTGTTGTAACTTTGCATCATTATCATTGTTCATTTAATTATATTTGTTAATAACACTATGAATTACGTAATTTACAATATCATACAAAGTATTAATATCATCAAGATAACGAAATAGGAAAGCACATAAATGGACACATATATACCCTAGAAATGCCGAAGGGAAAAACCAAAAAACGTTTATTTTATTAAATGTTTTATGAGGGAGTTCATCCCTCACTAAATGGAAACAAAGGAGTCCATCCCTTTTCCATCGTTGAAATTTACAAAGAAACATAACCTTTAATTTGAGCATAATTAAATAGAGGCCAATACATTAAACCTGATGTCATGTTTCTCAAACACTTTAACCCACATTTCTTTGAGTACAATGTCCTCATGGCATGAGATTTTTCTACGATATCTTACCTCTTGTAAACTTCATTTGATGATCTTCTATTCTACATGTAATAATAATTATATATAATCACCTGCAATAGTATTAGTTATAATCCACCTTTCATATGTTGTAACAAGAATGAATTAGAAACTATCAATCCATTCTTCACATAAGTCATGATTCTTTCATGCAACTGCTATCGTTAACAAACTCTAACATCATAAGTATGTAAAATATAAATTTATCAAACCTAAAATATTCAATCTCTACCAATTATAATTTTTATGTCATAATTGTTAATAGTATTCTATTCTTAATACATATTTTCATGTATCACTTTATTGCACGTGCATAAATAAACTTAAAATTCATCCCTAATCACTTACTTTTGCATGCATCATCAAGTACAACCCATAACTATTTAATACATGCAACACCTTAATTACACTATGCAAGAGCACACATTTAATCTTTTTAATCAAAATGGAAACAAGTTTGCTCGACCATGATATTGTTTTTCGAGTTATTCTTCTTATTTCCAGACCATGTGTAACAATCTACTTGTTCCCTCAATACAAAACCATTTTAGCTTTTACCAATGTAATAACATTGGTTAGTAATAGAAGTACAACCATAATCTTCTTGTTTTTATTTCAGTGCATTAAATAAATGCACATACCTATAAATGCACATCTAATTTTTCATTTTTTGCAAATGTATTAAAAAATTCATACTATTATAAAACCACACATACTTATCTTGCATTAATTAAATGCATAAATTTATAAAAGCACACATGCTTATTCATATTTCACATAATTTAAATACATGTGTATAATTATAAAAACACATTTTCTTATCCACATCACACATGCATTAAATAAAATACATAAATAATATCAAACATGCATATTCATCGTCATTTCGCATGCATTAATTAAATGCATTAAATTATAAAAGCTCCCATATTAATCCTTATCCCAACTGCAAAACCACATTTAGCTATATAATGATAGTTTGCAATCTACATGTGAATTAAGAGTGTGCATGCAATTATAAAACCATGGCCTTATTTTTATCCATATCTCAAATTCAAAACACATTTATATTAGTTTTCATGCGAATAAAGAACATGTATGCAATTACAAATTCTTGTCTATTGAAAGAAATATCATGGTTAACTTGTATTTCTACATACCGAAACCATGCAATCTTTTCGAAGAGGTTAACAGACAAGAACCATGCAATCTTTTTCAAAGACATTAACACAATAGATTTATCTTTCTACCCACATAATGTTAGCCTCACTCTCATGTGAGCAAAAGAATTCTAAGTCCAAAATAATTAAATTAATTATTATCATGAAAGTTAGGATTTATTCCTACCTTTCTAGATTCGGTTTGTTCCTCATAGTTAGGAGTCAGTTTAGGTCTAGTTAGTTGAGAGATTCTCTCCAACTAGTGAGGCTCCTAGATTGGTGTTTTGTTGAGATATTTTCTCAACCAAAGAGTCCAAGATAGACACAATATATTGAGACAAACCTCGTCATGTATTTATATGTATCATAAACATTAT
The DNA here is from genome assembly GCA_034641835.2 of Pinus albicaulis. Taxonomy (NCBI): domain Eukaryota; kingdom Viridiplantae; phylum Streptophyta; class Pinopsida; order Pinales; family Pinaceae; genus Pinus; species Pinus albicaulis. The sequence continues at coordinate 33,104,743 of MU968411.1, read as the reverse complement.
TTTAATAATGAGTGTGAGAGGAATGCAGTGAGGTTCTCAAGCCCTTTCCGCCATGTATTTTTTTTTCTATGTCTCTGGTATTTTTTATAAGTGTTAATGTTGGTTAATTTTCTACATGTGGTATCAAAGAAAGGTTTGAAATATGCATTTGTTGTGACGATTTGATTGTTGTAGCTAAGGAAAATTATATTGAGAGTTCAAGGAAGTGGATCTCTTATATTATGTGGAGGTATTCATGTTTTTAATTCTTTGAATTTGCTGAGTTGCTTGAGAAAACTGGAGAAATATTTGTGCTTGAAGTAATTAGGCAACATGTCTCTAGCGAGTTCAGGAGGTGGCCATACCGCAAAAGTGATTTCATCTTCTCCCCACATCGCTTGAGATGAGCTTCCAATTTGAAAATTCTAATTCCAAATCCTCCATTTTTGAATGTTAGTGGCTCCCGCTCGTAGTAGAGTAAATCGATGCAAATTTGGAGCCTCACTCATCGCTTTTGGAACCACTGATTTGCGCACGCAGGGAGATTGGGCCGGTGGAGGTTTGTGAAGAGCTTTCGATATGTTCTAGCATGAGAGTGGTGGTTGAATTGGAGAAGAGGGCCAAGAGGCTAGTTGATTAAATTGCCACCTCTTTTATTTGTGCACTTTTGCAAATAATTATCTATTTAAATGTGGACACAAAGAAATAATGAGCACATGATGATTGTTGTGTATGTTCCCTAATACCCTTCTTGGCTCGTAGCCATAAATAGTTGATTCTGAAGCTTATGGTCTCGAGCTATCTAATCATACACAAGATATGATGTTGACTACTGCCAATAACCCATCCATAAGTACTAGATGCTCAACCACTCTTCTATCAACATAAAAATCCAATTTCTTCTGCACTTGCATTAATTTATCCCCATCGAGGCTCTGTATGGAAGCTCAGTAGGGATATTCATTTGAAGTTCTTATTGGAGGAAAAATTTAGTACCAGCTATTGTGTCAAGGAGAAACTCTCATGGCATTGTCCTCATTAGTAACATCCATTCATGAAACATCATTGAGCATCCCACGCAGAAAACTGGAAATAGATGATTTTTATGAATACCAGTACAGGTATGGAGTAATAACTAGTACATGAGCATGCTGCACCGTGTAATAGACGGGGGATGGAGTTCTCCTCTAAATTTAGCATTTTTCATGGCATGTATAAATGAGACGAAGCTATATGCACCTGAATAGATGTTAGAGTTACTAAATCAGATTATAGTATTCTTACTCTAGATAAACTGAGCGCTTATCAAGTAAATGAACATGTGAAGTGAGCCCTGCTAGAGAACTAAAATTTGCACCTAGTTTACAACATAAACCTGAAGGAAAACCATTTATTATTCTACAACTTGGGATATAACACATCAAATATCACTTCCCTATTAGGCAACCAGAGCTTCATTTGCTTGTGGGATGTAACTGACACAAAGATCAATGACTTCAATATATGGCTTGAATTCATCCTGAATGGTCAGCATCCATCATGTTTATATTTTGAGGTATACGACACCACAATACTGGATTGTGATAGAGGAGACAATTACTCAGGAAAAAGCATTGAGTTAAAGAGAAGCACAAAAAAATGAATATTGATCTCATCGTGCTGAGGTAGAACATTATTTTTTTTTTCGCACAATTTTTGACACCTTTTATTCATTTCTCTCTAGAAATATCATTAAAAAAATTGTGATAATTTATTTACCTTAGTTATATTTCTCTACATTGTCTCCTTAACACACTGATTTGGAGATCAGGTGCATATAATAAATTATGTTGTGTGAAGTGTGCAAATTTGGATCCCAAAGAACTTTGTGTCCAATGCAGAAATAAGAGAAACCTTGTGAGAAACCTTGAGAAGAGCAAAATTATACCTTTGAGTTTGCGCTACGGAGAATAAGTGCATCGAAAGGAACCAGAAAGTGTCCTTACTTGAATCAATGGTGGGAATCATATTGATTCAGAAAGAGGGTGCATCCATGGTGCTGGAAACTTGCATTTATTGATTGGAATTAACTCTCTTCCACGCTCATCAATAATGCCTCGAACTGGTGAATAATATTACAATGTTTTTCAAATTATAAATTCAATAGTGTGAGAAGGTTGTGATCTATAAATAAAGTTTAGAGGAGGCTCAAGAAGCTTGAAAATGTGGCGTTTTCTACCAATGTGAATGGATTAAGAGCTACGTACAAGAAGTTTCAATTATTGTTGTGAAGGTTGAATTGTTACATGGATTAAGCAATAAAAAAACAGAAGAGTGAAGCACAATAGAATAAAACATGATTAAAATAGAAATCCTTGTTATGTTTACATTCTATTTGGTGCATATGAAAGTTCACAACATCAAGCAAGCGATCATAATCAAGCAAGTGTGATTTCAAGTGTTGAAATAAAACACAATAAGCAACTGGGCCAATACAAGCAAGCGTTCCATTCAAGCAACAAATCAAGTGTAGGTTTTAACCCTGTACAAAAATTATCTACAAACGAATCTTAAAACATAAAATAAACAATAGTGAGATTATACAACATAAAACAGATAAACACAGATATTTTCCCGCGGATCCCAAATCGGGACGACCAACTTGATTTTTCATTATATTCCTTTTAGTGCTACAACACATATATATACATGTCGAAGCATACATAAACCCCAATTCATTAACTCTGGATTAGAACATAACCATAGTTCCCTTGACTAGATATACAAAATACCAGGGGCTGAAAACCATCATGCCCCAAAACCATGTGCAAAACCATGCACAAAACCATGGATGGGTCCACCCACCGAAAAATAAGGTCACCCCCCCTATGACCCCCTCACGTGTGACTAGTTATAGAAAGAATATAACACATACCCAACATTCTCCCACTTGTTGTTTTCTTTCTGTAGGGGGCCACAAGAGAGCTTAGTCATTAGCCTAGCTTTGCAACACCCATTGTTTCTCTACACCAAGAGAACTTCTGAGTGCTCATAGACTTCGTCAATGCATCTACAACATTCTTCAAGGTGTCCATCTTTACCAGTAACACCATTTTAGCCTCAACCATATCTCTCACACAGTGATATTGAACATCAATGTGCTTTGTCTTTGAATGATAAGAAGGGTTCTTAGCCAATAAAATTGCACTTTGGCTATCACATCCTATCCTTATAGCTTGCTGCACCAACCCCATAATTGAACACAATCTCTGCAACCAAACTACTTCCTTTCTTTCATGAGTGGCTGCCATGTATTCTGCCTCTATAGTTGAAAGAGCCACTACAGACTGTCTTTTACTCATCCAACTGACTACACCTTGAAATAGGCTAAACACATACCCACTTGTAGATCTTATTTGGTCCATATCTCCAGCCCAGTCTGCATTAACAAAACCACAAATTTTCAACACTTTTTCCAATCCTGGTCTTCCCTGGTAGCACAAGCCATAATCACTAGTGCCACACAAATATCTGAAAACCGGTTCACTACTATCCAATGCTCCTTCCCTGGGTTTGACATAAACCTGCTCAATACTCCGACTACATGTGCAATGTCTGGTCTAGTACAGACCATTGCATACATCAGGCTTCCCACTACACTTGCATATGGAACATGAGACATATCCTCCTCTTCTTGTTGTGTCTTGGGACACTATTCAACAGACAACTTTACACTTATAGGAATCGGAACATTGACCGGTTTACTATCCTGCATATTAAATCTTTGCAAAATAGTCTCGACATACTTCCTCTGGTTTAACTAGAGCTTCCTCTTTTCCCGATCTCTCTTAATTTCCATGCCCAAAATATAGTTTTCAGCACCAATATCCTTCATGTCGAATTTGGAGAACAGTTGAGTCTTCAAATCTTGGATAATTTCTTTGTCATTTCCAATCAACAATAT